>JACEHZ010000674.1:0-567948 GCA_017893485.1 Hemerocallis citrina | reverse complement strand
GATAGTATCTCTGTTGATCCGACCAAGATTTCTGTAGCCAATGATTGGCCTGTTCCTAAGTCAGTTTCGAAAGTGAAAAGTTTCCTTGGTTTGGCCGGGTATTATCGGAAGTTCGTCCAAAACTTTTCAAAGATTGTTGGGCCGTTAACAAAGCTGACTAGGAAAGTTCAGAAGTTCGTTTGGGATGGAGCTTGTAGTGTAGCTTTTGCAGAGTTAAAGTGCTGGTTATTGTCAGCACCTGTATTGACTATTCCGGATGGTTCGGGTGGTTTTGTGGTTCACTGTGACGCTTCTGGCAAAGGCCTAGATGCAGTGTTGATGCAGAAAGGTCGAGTTGTTGCTTATGCGTCCAGACAGTTAAGACCGCAGGAGAAGGACTACCCTACCAATGATTTGGAGTTAGCTGCTGTGATCTTTGCTTTAAAGTTGTGGAGACATTATCTGCTTGGAGACCGAGTGGAGACTTTTATTAACCACAAAAGTCTCAAGTATGTGTTCACTAAGAAGGAGCTGAACATGAGGCAGAGGCGATGGTTGGAGTTGATGGCTGACTATGACATCAGTTTGCAATACCATCTTGGTAGAGTGAACTTGGTGCCAGATGCTTTGAGTAGGAGACCAGTCGTCATGTTCCTAAATCAACAGAGAGAGCTTGTTGAGCAGATGAGGAGTTTGGATTTGGTTGTGATCTTTCCAGATTCTGATCGGATTTGCATGATGCTTTAGTTGCAGTCGTCTCTTGGTGAGCAGATTAAAGAGACTCAAGCAGGTGATAAGCAATTGCAAGGGTTCATAACCGAAGTTGAAGTGGGTACGAGGACCGATATGGTTGTTCACTCAGATGGATCTTTTCGTTTTGGGTCCAGGTTGTGTGTTCCGAAGGGTGAGGTTCGTCAGAAGTTGCTTGAGTAAGCCCATAAATCATCGTACTCTATTCATCCAGGGGGTACAAAGATGTACCGGGACATGAAGCTTTATTTTTGGTGGCATGGTATGAAGGGGTCGTGGCGAGATTTGTGTTGCAGTGCTTGATCTGCCAGCAGGTGAAGGCAGAGCATCAGAGAACTACCAGACTTCTTCAGCCTCTTCCCATTCCGGAGTGGAAGTAGGAGCATATCACCACGGATTTTGTGACCACTTTGCCGAGGAGTCCTAAGGGTCACAACGTCATTTGGGTGATTGTGGACTGGTTAACGAAGAGCGCTCACTTCGTTCCCTTCAGAGTTGGACAGTCTACTGAGAGCCTAGCCGAGAAGTACATGTAAGAGATCATCAGACTTCATGGGGTTTCAGTCAGTATTGTATCCGACAAGGATACGAGGTTCAGATCGCAGTTTTGGGAGAGTCTTCAGAGTAATCTGGGGAGTAAGTTGAAGTACAGCACAACTTTTTACCCTTAGACAGATAGACAGTCGAAGGGGACCATCCAGACTCTTAAGGACATGTTGAGGTCCTTTGTGCTGCAATTTTGAGGTTCTTGTGAGGACCACTTACATCTTGTAGAGTTTTCGTACAATAACAACTTTCAAGCCAGTCTTAAGGCTGCTCCGTTTGAGGCACTCTATGGTCGTAAGTGTTAGTGTAGGTGCCCTAGAGACAATACATTAGAGTTTTAGAAACGTTATTATGTCATTATGTTTTAGTGATTATTAAAATATAAGTTTATTATGTCTTTATTTACTGCGTTATAAATGTTAGCATAATAAATGTCCTTAGAATATGATACAAATTATATAGATTCAAATATGAGATTTGAACATGAGATTATATATGTTAAGAGTATCATATTCTTAAATGTCCCTAGTCGAGTATTATTATTATAAGGACAATAATAATACATCGAGACTAGTATGTTGATTGACTGATGACCATAAGTTTGACTTAATTAATTATTTAAGTAAGAATTCTAATTTTAATAAAAGCCCAATGGGATTGGGCTTTAGAAAATAGATTTTTTTTTCTCTCTATATAAACATCTTAAACTCTCAAAATTAGGGTTAGAGGTTCAAGAGAAAAACCCTAGCCGTTTGAGAGATGAAGATGGAGATAGAGAGAAGTTGGTTTTCGAATGCTAGTACATCGCTCCTTCAAAGATCAAGCGTTCGTGTGGATACCGGTAGAGCGTAGATTGCGAGAGCGGGATGCGTGGTGATTCAAGAAGCTTGGACCTCTTTAATTCTCCCTTATTAAATTGTTAAAGCTTCTTAAGGTATTTATTCTTAATCTCCGAATTAAATCTTGTGTTTTCGCATGGATCCTGCGGAGGGTTTCGATTTTTATTTATTTTTCACGCTTATTCCGCTGCGTTTATGTGCACGAAACCCTTCAATGGTATCAGAGCCAGGTTGCGAAAACGTTTTAATTCGTTTATTTGTTACAGTTTTGATATATATATGAGCATGCTTTGTGATTGTCAGTGTATGATGCGCTAAGTTTTGATATATATGCATAAACTGTAAGTTAATGATGATTGGGATGATCATATGATGATCTTATAATCTGTATGTATACTGATATGTATATGATTTATGTTTGTTCTAATTACGAGAATCGTATTCGATATGGATTCTGAAACGGCTGCTGCAGATTTGCTGAAATCTATTTCTAGTGTCCGATTTTTGCAAATGAGTACCTTTTCGGAAAGGGAAATGAGCGTCTGAACAAAACTGATAGCTTAAGCTATCACCGACTCGTCTGTAAGGCGTTTGACGCCGTTTAGGGCCTGAAATATGCAATTTTATGTTTTCAGATTTAATTTCAATTTTCTGAATTATGCCTTATATGATTTTTATGATTGGATCATGATGAAATATGATATGGTATAACATGATTAGATAATATATGATATTATTTGAATATTATATATTTGTTCTTATTGCGTAGATTGTATACGATACGGTTTCTGCAAAGATGAGCAGATTTGGTGAAATCTATGTCCAGTGTCCTATTTTCGCAAATAAAATATGTTTTCTGACTAGAATCGGGTCACTGAGCAATACTGACTTTGTCACCGACGCGGATATAAGGCGTTTGACGCCGTTTAGAACCTGAAAACTGCGATTTACTGTTTTCAGAATTTTGATTGCAATTTTCTGATTTTACCCTATTTAATTTTTGTGATTGGATCATGACAAATATGATGTGGTATGATGACATAATGAAATATGAGATATTCTTAATTGTTATATGAGCATGGTGTATGGTTATGGCCTTAAGACCCATAGGTTAGTGGTTTTGATTTATGGTTTGGTTTCTAAATACGACTTGCATGTCGTCTTCAATTTCTTGTAATTTATATTCTCGAATGTAACTCGAGTTCCTCTTGTAAGTTCATAAGAATATTTTTTTCCATTATTCAATGTAATGATCAATGAAGACATGGAAGCAAGGAGGCAAACCAATGAGCATTCCAAAGAAGGAGATACAAAATGAAGAAGAAGAAGATAAAGACATGTAATAGTGTAGTATTTTAAACCACCCATAGATTGACCTTGATTTTTCCATTAGCTTGGAAAGATCATATAGGATGGACCATAACCAAACACGTTTACTTTATGCACTTTACATATGTATGAATGTATGTGATACAATGTATGTGTAGAGATAATGATGCATGCTTAATTAGATTAAGATGTATGTATTAGATACGACACCCATGCCATGCATGCTTAACAAGATAAAAACTATAACGATTTAAGATGAATTTTAAACAAACGATCATGAGATTCTTGTGTTTATGAAACACGGTAATTAAATGTGGATTTTTATTGTTCACGATTGAATGATTTTGTCAACAACCGATTACGAATCTGTTAGAAAGGGGGTGTCCATAACGCCGTTTGTGCGTTAACCTCTGATCTGGAAATCATTCATTCAACGAATTTTGATTTGAAATATTTAGTTCAAGGAAAAATTGAGAATCTCTTTATGATGGGATCATGATCGTTTATAAGTAAACCCCTTATCAAAATATTAAGTTAACTAGATGCTTTCCAATGAATTAACACTCATCAAGGCCTAGATCATAAGGGGTGTGTTTGCCAAAGTAGAGCACTCTTTTTAATCGTGGTTAGGTGCGAAAGAGTAAATGTGATACTCGTCATGTTAATCATTGGGTCTAACTTAACTAAGTCGTCGCAATAGGATTGCGAACTTAGAAGCATAGAGTTTGGCAAAAATTTTATTAGATAAATTAGAGCAATGGTTGTTCACCAAACTATCCAAGAGTTGTATACGTGATATAATTGACAAATGTTGTCTACCTAAATAGTTGTGTTTTGGGAGTTTCGGCCAACGCTGACTCAAGACATGATGAAATATGGATCTTGGCTCACTAGAAAGATATATAATAAATGCTTTCCGAATTAATAGTAAGGGCTATTAATTTGATCAAAATAGTGGGAGGTATATTAGATGAATGTACCATAATCACTTGAACATAATAATTAATAGATGCAATCTAGTTCATTTTATGCAATTTAATATTGTAGATATCAAATGATAAATAACACAAACAACTTCTCTATGCGATCAGTCCTTGAGAAGGACAATATGACAAGAACTAACTTCCTTGTCTGACATAGGAACTTGAGGATCGTCCTCATGTAATGCAAAAGCTCTATGTCATTCATATCCCTCCCCTACTCCTTTAGATGAGAATGTAACATATGCTGAATAATATGCTTATTTGAAGCAAATTAATGATGCGACTGATGTTTCATGTCTCATGCTTGTAAGTGCTAAGCATATGGATGCATATGAGATGATAGAGTACCTTCAAAAGATGTTTTGAGGGATTGTTTATCAAGAAAGATTTGACAATAACTAAGCACTCTATAATTATAAGAAGGGAGAGTGAGATTCGGTTGGACCACATGTTTGAAAGATGATGAGTTATATTGAAATCTTTGAACAATAGCTATTCTCATTATGTTATGAACAGTAAGATGAATGAGATAGACTAGAACACCCACTTAGGTGTTGCTAAAGAGGCGATTGTCGCTTCTGTGGAAAACCGAGACACTGGAAGTTGAACTGTCATATTTTATTGGAAGATATGAAAAATGAAGAAGACCGATAAGGGTCAAGCTTCAAGTATCAAGTTTAATTTGGAGCAAAGGTTGTTGCTCTGGTTAGATGAACTCGTTACTTAATTTGCCCACAAGGCAAATTTTAGAACTTGATAATTGTTCTTACGTGCCTACAATAAGTAGAGACATTATATGATTTCTTGTTTGGACAAGAAAAGTTTTTTCATTTTAATTAAATAACAATAGTTGTTCATTCTATTTCGATGATAAAACTTATAATGTTGCACAATTAGTTAATAATTTAGACGTTCTAAAATGACTCAAATTAAATATATCTCTGGCTTTATTGCATATGCCATTTAAATAAGAAGCGCATATCCAAATTTCATTAAGATGAACTAAGGATAAGTTTGATTTTGAATCATACGATGTTGCTAACCTTGTTTACTTGGAACGATGAATGATGCCCCTTTTATTGTATACGTAAAAGGACTACCGAACGATTAGAATAATACATAATGATGTATGTGGTCTCATGCGTTCGATGGCAAGAGGTGGCTATTACTACTTCATTAAATTCACTGATGATTTCAGTAGGTATGGATTTGTGTAACTTTTGAAGAACAAATCTGAATCTTTTGAAAAGTTCAAAGAATAAAGAATGAAGTAGAAAAGCAACTAGGCGAAAATATAAAAGCTCTAAGATTTGATCAAAGAGATTAGTAATTAAGCCTTGGATTTTAAAGAGTGTGGTATTGTATCACAACTAACTCCACTTGGAACACCACAATGACATGGTGTGTCAAGAGGAGAAATCGCACCTTGTTGGACATGGTACGATTGATGACGAGTCATGCTAATCTTTCAATAAATTTATGAGGTTATACCTTGGAAACGGCTGCATATACACTTAACTGTGTTCATACTAAATTGGTTCAAAAGACACCATATGAGATATGGACTGAGAAACGTCAAAGCATGTCTTTTATGAAAGTATGGAGATGTGAAGCGTTTGTGAAACGTCTGATCTCTGATAAGCTTGGACCATAATCAGATAAGTGTTATTTTGTGGGGTACCCAAAGGAAACTAAGGGACATTACTTCTATAATCCTACAGAGAACAAAGTGGTTGTTTCTCGAACTGCTGTGTTTCTAGAACGAGAACTGGTCTCCAAAAGAAATAGTGGGAGGAAAATAGATCTCGATGAAACTCGAGAACCATAAGATAACGTTGAACCAGAAGTGGAACATGAGCAGGATATTCAAATTAATGATGATGGTAATATTGCTCAAGAAACACAGGTTGTCCGTAGATCTAATAGGATTCACCATGAGTTTGAGAGATATTATGGATTTCTCTTAACTCGTAATGGTGATTTGATGCTCATAGATTAAGATGAGCCCCTCACCTACAAGGATGCTATGAACAGTCCAGACTCTAAGAGATGGCTTGAAGCCATGAAATCTGAAATGGATTCCATGTATGATAACCAAGTATGGACTTTAGTTGATCCACCTTAAGGGGTAAAACCTAAAAGGTACAAATGGGTTTTTTAGAAGAAAAACCGACATGGAAGGTAATGTACAGACCTATAAAGCTAGTCTGGTTAAAATAAAGGTTTCAAACAAATTCATGGTATTGACTATGATGAAACTTTTTTCACCAGTGCCAATGGTCAAATCCATTAGATTTTGCTTGCAATAGCGGCTTATTATGACTATGAAATCTAGCAGATGGATGTCAAGATAGCCTTCCTTAATGGAAGCCTTGATAAGGATGTGTACGTGACACAGCCTGAAGGTTTTGTCAATCCAAAGGATGCTAGAAAGATATGTGAGCTGCACTGATCCATTTATGGACTTAAGCGGGCCTCAAGAAGATGGAATGTTCACTTTGATGAGACAGTCAAAGAGTTTGGCTTTATTCAAAATGAAGATGAACCGTGTGTTTACAAGAAGGTTAGTGGGAGCCATATGGCATTCCTAGTATTTTATGTTGATGATATAGGAATGACATTTCTTCTCTACAGACTGTTAAGACTTGGTTGAAAAATAGTTTCTCTATATAGGACTTAGATGATGCGACCCACATATTAGGGATCAGAATCTATTGAGATAGATCAGGAAGTCTGATCGATCTAAGTCAGAGTACATACATTGATAAAGTTCTGCATCATTTTAGGATGCAAGATACTAAAGTGGATTCGTCCCCATGTCTCATGAGATATCGATCTCAAGTGAAAATTTGTTTTCAATCATTAGATGATACGGATCACATGAGTAAGATTTGGATCTATCATGTGTACAATGAAATGTACTTGTCCTGATGTGTCGTATGCTTTTAGCATGACGGACAGATACCAGTCTAATCCATGTGAAGGTCACTGTACAGCGGTCAAGAATATTCTTAAGTACAAGACTGAAGAACATTCTTGGTGTATGGAGAAAATGAGAAACTAGTAGTAAAATGTTACACTGGTACTAGTTTTAGATAGACAAGGACAATGTAATGTCTAAGTTTGGTTTTGTGTTTTTGTCCAAATAGAGATGCTATAAGTTGGAATGGTTCACAACAAGAGATAGTACATGATTCTACAATGAATATATGTAAAGTGCATATAAATGATAATTTTGCAGACCCACGGACAAAAGCCTTTATCGCAGTAAAAGCTTTAATGTCACACTAGTCCAATGGGTATTGGATACATGATGATTGGCTCTAGTGCAAGTGGGAGATTGTTAGTGTAGGTGCCCTAGAGACAATACATTAGAGTTTTAGAAACGCTATTATGTCATTATGTTTTAGTGATTATTAAAATATAAGTTTATTATGTCTTTATTTACTGCGTTATAAATGTTAGCATAATAAATGTCCTTAGAATATGATACAAATTATATAGATTCAAATATGAGATTTGAACATGAGATTATATATGTTAAGAGTATCATATTCTTAAATGTCCCTAGTCGAGTATTATTATTATAAGGACAATAATAATACATCGAGACTAGTATATTGATTGACTGATGACCATATCTCATTGGTCATTAGTATAGAGATGCTAAAGTCAATGCATAGGTACATGTAAGAGTACAGTGTACTGGACTGACCCACCGTGAGATTCTACATGGAAGATTATAAATAGTGTCATAAGAAATCTCACAGTGATAATGGTGTAATGATCCTTAGACCTGAAATCATTATAGTTCTACATGAGAATTAATATACTTTGATTTCATCAAAAGTTATCTTTAACCGGGTAATGATAAAGATGGTTGTTGGGTATATTATGAATCATGTGAGAGATATGAATGATCTAGATGGGATTTAACCCTCCTATCTATAGGAGTGATATTATTGGCCTCTTGTTTGAGTGAGACTATGAAATGCATGGTCATGCTCAAATATTGATTTGTTTGAATAGTCTACTCATCGATCAAGAAAATAAAGATTAAATTATGAAGAGAATGACACAAACCATGCCTCAAGTTTAATCTATAATATCAAGGTTAAAAGGATTATATTACATGGAACATTAGTCACGAAAGGTTTAATCGAATCACCGATTTATTATTATTACTTGGGTAGCAATGATGTATTACTAGATGCCGCTCATTGTTTATATTTTATTGAATAATAAAATTATTGCCAACGTAATAATAACCTACAGGGTCACACACAAGAACGCTTAAAGGAGATTTAATTTAAATTATGAATTTAAATTAAATAGTAATTCGATTTTATTTATAATATTAATTAAGTGAGACTAAATTAATTAATTAAATAGAATTTCAAATTTACTAATTATTAGAATTAGAATTATATTAGAATATTAATTAAGTTTGACTTAATTAATTATTTAATTAAGAATTCTAATTTTAATAAAAGCCCAATGGGATTGGGCTTTAGAAAATAGATTTTTTTTTCTCTCTATATAAACATCTTAAACTCTCAAAATTAGGGTTAGAGGTTCAAGAGAAAAACCCTAGCCGTTTGAGAGATGAAGATGGAGATAGAGAGAAGTTGGTTTTCGGATGCTAGTACATCGCTCCTTCAAAGATCAAGCGTTCGTGTGGATATCGGTAGAGCGTAGATTGCGAGAGCGGGATGCGTGGTGATTCAAGAAGCTTGGACCTCTTTAATTCTCCCTTATTAAATTGTTAAAGCTTCTTAAGGTATTTATTCTTAATCTCCGAATTAAATCTTGTGTTTTCACATGGATCCTGCGGAGGGTTTCGATTTTTATTTATTTTTCACGCTTATTCCGCTGCGTTTATGTGCACGAAACCCTTCAGTAAGTGTCGGTCGCCAGTGTGCTGAGATAACATTAGCGAGAGGAAGTTGTTGGGCCCGGAGTTGATGACCAGGACGGTGGATGTTGTGAGTTTGATAAGGAAGCATCTTCAAGTCGCGCAAGACAGACAAAAGCGATAGGCTGATGTTCATCCTAGAGCCTTGGAGTTTGAGGTGGGTGACCATGTTTTCCTTAAGGTATCGCCGTGGCGAGGTGTCATTCATTTTGGTGGCGGAGGCAAGTTGAGCTCTAGGTTCATCGGATCGTTTGACATCGTGGAACGAGTAGGCAAGGTGGCCTATCGTCTTGCATTGCCCCCGTCTTTATCTGGAGTGCACTACGTCTTCCATGTCTCGCAACTGAGGAAGTATATCCATGATGAGAGCCACGTGATTGACTACTCGGAGTTATCTGTGAGGCCGGATTTGTCTTGTGAATTTTTGCCAATTGCTATTGTGGACCGACGGGAGAAGATACTGAAGAACAAGGTAATCTAGCTTGTTCGTGTTTCTTGGAATCCTCACTCGCCAGGTGAGTCGACTTGGGAGCTGAAAGACGATATCCAGCGAAGGTTTCCTCATTTGGTAGTGTAGCTCTTGTTTTGCTATTTTTTGCGTTTGTTATTGTATTTTTTTTCTTTTCTTCTAGGGTTACTCTATGTACTTCTGGTTGAATTTCGGGGACGAAACTTTTCTTGTTAAGTGGGTAGGATTTGTAACCCATATTACTCATTTTTTGTATTTTTAATTATTTTTAATAAAGTTCATAGTTAATTTTTTTTTTGTGCTGTTTTTATTGATCTTCGTCTCTTTTGTATCGAGTGTTGTTCTTCTCTCTTTTTTGATTCATTTTGCATTGATTCAGTTTTTTATTCTCGTTTATTTAACCTACAATTTGTTCTTGATCTCCTCTATTGTTTAAACATATTTCATGGCCTATTTGTCTCTTATTGGACTCTTTTCTACCAATTGAATACTACCCAGTTCACCCAAACCCATATTGTCTCTATATAATCACCCTAATTGTACCCTAACCCTAATTACTAATCCCTAATACTATCTCTCTCCGCCCCTAGCAGTTGACCAGTATCTTCTCTGTTTTTTTTCAGTCGCCAAAAGTGTGTTATTTTGTTTTGCAGTCTACCGGTTCCTTCTCTGTTTTTTTACCGTCAACAACTGGGTTTTAAATTTCTTTGCGGTCGACCGGTTCATTCTATATTTGTTTTACAGTCAACAACTAGCTTTTAAATTGCTTTGTGGTCGACCGGTTTCGCCTCTGTCTTTTTTGGTTTTTTCTGCTGTTTTTTCTTCTATTATTGTTTTCCAAAAAAGGGGGAGAAGTCTTAGAATTTTTCATCTATGTTTTCGGCACTTAGAAAAATTATTTTACTTGATATTTATTTAAATTTTTTTTTGAATTTTTTAATCTATATCTCTCATATGTATTGGGAAAAAACTCAAATCTATGATACCATGTAGAGCTCTCATTGTATATCAAAGAGTTTCGTGGTCCACGGTATCATGTAAGTAGATTTTGTTTTTGTTTTTCAAAAATTTAATATTCCCCAAAATTGCTTATTTCTCATGCATGTTCTTTATACAAGTTTTGATCATTACATATGTGCTATATTATGTACTCTCATTTATTAACATTTTCCATGCATGTATTTAGGGGGAGTAATTAAATCTCTTCTAATATATCTTGTTTTACATTTTTAAATTCTCAGATATGTTTTGTCCACACCAAAAGGAAAAAATTTTTGACCCTAAGTTTGGTGTGCACAAAACGTGTCACTTACTACTAATATCTTCAGTTTAGATTTGTAGGAAAAACAGAAAAAGGAAAATCAATATAAAAGATTCAAAAGATTAAAAAACAAACAAAAAAGCATGAATAAGATATTCCTAATGATATTCCTATTTGAATTTATTTTGGTGGTGTAATTATTCGTCACGCAAAGCTAGGTTGTTGTTATAGTGTTGTTGATCCTGAAATAATGTGGGCATCCCGTACAATTACAATTGCAGAACTAGTGAAAATTTATGAGGTTACTAATTGAGCTAGAGATCAATGGAATGTTAAAATTTTAGCTCGATCGATATGCTGCAAAAAAATGTGGAGGTCAATATTTTATGACTGTACCCGTAACAAATGACAACGTTCTCAAATCCATCATTTCTATGAAAATTGATCCAAATTATAGTTGGTGCGCATTAAAATTATAAATTCAGCAAATCCAAATTATTAATACCCAGCCACATGCTAATCCTAGTTCAAGCTTCGTACGATACCGACACATGGAATGAGTTGTAAGCTAGTTCAAACATCACATGCAATCCCACCGTCTCCACAAGACATTCACAAATACAACAAGCCCATATCCTACAGAATTTGAGTTGCTACGTCAACCTAGTTTGGTTCAAGATTATCTTTAAAATGACAATGTCTTTTGAATATTTGAAAATGCTACCGTTAACAATGAATTATTAGATTATGATGATGAAGAGGAAGAGATCGACGATGAAGTTGATGAGAAGGTAGAAAATGATGACGAAGTGGAAGAAGATAAATATGTAAATGTTAATACAAATGAGAGGAACGATAATGACGTGAACATTAATGATTCCTTCAATAATGTTAATGTTCATTTTACCGAGGAGGGTCACAAAGTGCGAGAGTAAATGAAGTTCTACAAGAGTCGTCCGGTTCATCGAAGGTAGACGAATTGTACATTGGGCAGGAGTTCCAATGTAAAGAATCGATCAAGCATGCGATGAAGCTATACTCCAACAAGAAACATCGGGAATTTGTCACATTGAAAACTATACCGGCCCTATATACCGCAAAATGTAAATTGGCACCCAAAAAACGTATCCTTGAAAAGATGGTGCAAATCCCACCAGTCGTAAGTGAGGGAGGTTGCCCGTGGAGATTACGTGCAATCGTTCCAAATGGTGGGATAAATTTCGTGGTGAAAAAAACTGTAGGTTCACATACATGTTTGAATATCACGTTGAATCAAAAACACTGTAAAGTTGATGCTAAACTAGTATGCAATTTGATTGTGAATATCGCTAAGGCTGAGATAGAAATAACACTGCGGGCCATTATTGAGATAGTCAAACTACAATTCAATTATCAGATTTCGTATAGGAAGGTTTGGATTGCAAAATAAAAAGCTATTGAGAGAATATTCGGTTCCTCGGAAGAAGCATATACTAAGTTGTCTTATCTACTATCAGCAATACAAGCAGCAAATCCTGCAACCGTTGTTCATTGGGATAAGTATGAGTCCGGTCCCAGCGAGGAAACGTTCATGTTGATTCTTGATTTTGATGATCACAACACAGTACAACATGTGTCTATGTTATACAGCTAACAATGTAGTGTACATACCAAAGACAATTCTAGCTGAACAAATGAACAAGCTCAAAAGGATACAGATGAAGACTTCACTCAAGACAAGACTCAAGACAAGACTCAAGACAAGACTCAAGACTCAAGACTCAAGACTTCAAGCTCAAATATGTCAAATTGTTGTGTCTTGTAAACATTGTATTCTTTACGTTTGTTGAGTCCTAGTCTGATGTAAAGCCTTGTCACACACACACACACACTCAAAATATATTTCACAATGTGTGTCTCTTATAAAACCCCAAAAAGAGTCAAAACAGTTTGAAGAATTTTAACTCTTGAGTACCAGTCGACTTAAGCTTTTGCCAGTCGACTGATAGTACAAAACTGTTTAAAATTATTCAAACTCTGATCAGTCGACTCATATGGCAACCCAGTCGACTGTTCGAGAGCTTTTGACCGTTTTCTGTTTTTCAAAATCGATTTTTTTCAAACTCAAAAGCTCAGATCCGTTGGTTGACAGTTGAGTAACTGTTTCCCAACGTTCAGGAGATCAAACTCTTTAAGTAGAGTTCAGATCTCACTGAAAAGATACACAGAATTTTTCTTTGAACTCCGAGCACTCTTGAAGAACATTCTAAGTGATATTTTCTGTGAGAAAAAAAGCTTTCAAGTTCATACACTTTGGTTCTCTACATTCAGTCCAGTATAGCATTGAATTCGCTCTGGACTGAGTATAGAAGTCGACCTATTCTTTTAGCCACGTGCATCAACACATTCAACAACAAGGCTATAGGTTGACTGTAAAGTATTCTTGTTCTCTTGCTCTCGGTTGGAGAGTGTTGTTTGACTCTTGGTTGTAGAGTCGGTGTCTTTTCACTCTTGGTAGTAGAGTGGGTTGCTTTCTCTGGTTGAGAGAAAGGACTACGGGTTAGACAAGGTTGTTGTCGTAACGCCGTAGGGTATTCTTGTAATTTTTCAAGAATAGTGGAAATCTCAAGTGGGTTGCTTGGGGACTGGATGTAGGTCGGGAGGACCGAACCAGGATATATCTTGTGTACTCTGTGATTGATTATCTTGTGTTTGCATTCACTTCTGTTTATTTTAATTCTGCAAAAAGTTTCTGGACAGTCGACTTCTTGAACCATCAGTCGACTGGTCAGTGCCGTTTGTAGTTGTAATTTCATTGTGCCTTCAGTCGTCTGTCTCATTCAGCAGTCGACTGCACAGAGTTGTTATTTTCAATTATTTTGAACATATCAGTCGACTGGTCCTTATCTCAGTCGACTGCACCGAGAAAAATTTCCGCAGTTTTTATCAAACACTATTCACCCCCCCCCCTCTAGTGTCTTCTTCCTCATCTTCTGAGTCTGTCATGGCTTTAAAAGCCAATGATTTCTTCTTTGCTTGGTGTGATTCTGTATCTTTCTTTCGATCTTCAAGTTGGACCTCATATTGCATGAGATTGCCAATAAGATTCTCGAAAGTAAGTGTTGACAAGTCATTCGCCTCCTCTATTGCTGTGGTTTTCTTCTCCCATTCTAGAGTGAGTGCACGTAGGACTTTTCTGACCATCTCTGCTTGGGTATAAGTCTTTCCAAGCGCCACAAGAGAGTTTGTGATGTCTGTGAATCTGGTAATCATCTCGGACACAGTCTCATTGTCCTTCATTCTGAACATCTCAAACCTGTGGACAAGAACAGAAATTTTAGACTCTTTTACTTTATTTGTTCCTTCATGTGTTACCTCGAGTGTATGCCAAATTTGATGTGCGGTTGTAGCATTGGATACACGGTTGAATTCTTCCTTCGTAAGTGCACAAAATAAGGCATTCATTGCTTTGGCATTGTTCATAGTCTGATTCTTTTGATCATCATTCCATTGTGCATATGGAATGGTAGGGGCAGTGTATTCTGTCTCTGTCATTTGCCATATCTCATAGTTGATTGATTGAAGATAGATTCGCATTCGGCACTTCCAATAATTGTAGGTCGTTCCATCAAATAGTGGTGGCCGTTGTGTAGATTGGCCTTCATGGTACTGATTTGTATTTGAAGTAGTTGCCATAGCCTGTAACCTTGCTCTGATACCGAGTGTTGGATCCTGTAGGCAAGACAACAGTTCAAAGGAGTATTATGGGCATTGGTGTTTCGATTGAAGGGTCCAGATCTTGCAGACCTGTTATGAGTATTGATGGAACACATTTGTATGGAAAATATAAGGGTTGTTTGTTAATTGCGGTTTCACCGAACGCAAACGATAGCCTTTTTCCATTTTCCTTTGCAATAGTTGATGGAGAGAGTGTATATACTTCTACATGGTTTATAAGCTGCATTTGTTTTTTTTGTCACCGATCAGGATGGGTTATGTGTTATCTCTGATCGTCATGCAGTATTTTGGCTGCCATGAAATGCAAAACGGAGCATGGAACGAACCAAATGCATATCATCATTATTGTATGCGACATTTTGCTACAAAATTTTCACCAAATTTGGTAGCAAAGCTATGAGGAAAATATTGAGTCTTTAAAACCACCCAAATCGACACTCGCTATCTGGTATAAACACAGTCGACACTCGACACTCAGTTAACGAGTATGGTATAAACACAATCGCTATCTGGAATAGAGAGTCTTAACTTGGTGTTTTTGTTCATTTTTTTTCTCCAAGTGGTGGAGAAATAACTCAACATACACTCGCTATCTCAGATAGCGATGATGTTTTCACCAAACTCGCTATATGAGATAGCGAGTCTGAACTTGGTATTTTTCTTCAAGTTAAAACACCTAAACATACACTTGCAATCCTAGATAGCAATGAGGTTTTGACCAAACTCGCTATTTGAGATAGCGAGTGGGTTGTTTTGGTAATTAGTTTCGAAAGTGGCTCGGTTTGGTAAATACTTTCTAAAAGTGGGTCATTTTGGAAAAAATTCCACAAATTTTGGGGTTCCTGTGATATTTGTCTGTATGTAAATTTATGTAATTTAAAAAATAAATTACCTTTATTTTGCAATGAACAAATTGGCTTTATATATAGATACACTAATTCATTTGGAGATTTTTGTTTGCTATGAGAACCCTCCACTAACGTGTCTCGAGTTCTCCAAATCATAGTATTTGCTACTGGCTCCCTCAATTTGCACAGCATAATTATCTGTTAATGTGTACTCGTAGTATTGTAAAGAAGATTCTTCCGTAAAGACATTAGCCTAGGTGAATGTCAGTGGCAGCATTAGCAGACAACTGTTATGCCCTCTGCTAGATAGAGAATTTCAGCCCAGCGAAGGGTTAGAGCGAGAGACAACAACCGATGACAACGAACTATTGAGCAACATAGATCACACCAAACACAATAACACACAAGATTTGTTCCAATTAGGTGAACCTAATCCGAGGAAAAATAACCGAGATATTATTTAATTATAGAAGATACAAGAGCTACGATACTCTTACCAAAAACATATCTATCTCTCACATTATTTAATTATAGAAGATACAAGAGCTACGATACTCTTACCAAAAACATATCTATCTCTCACGCCTCACTAGAAGATATTATGTTGTTTACAATAGAAAACTTTCAGATGAAGTACTACCTTTCATGAAGGTCATTATAATGATTTATACAGATCTAGAAAAATCCTAGCTACATTGTAGTCTTGATCCTTTACCATTCGATATACCCTAAAGAGAAAGTCTTACGATAGGAGCCGTATGATATTAATTGGAGCACAAGCTTGGGCTCAAACAATACCCAAGGGACATGCACATCTGCTGTTGTCGCCCACTTGCGGTTTTGAGCAGTCGACTACACTTGAAGTCGAAACCCATCAGAGCAGCAACCTGATGGTTGCGGTCGGCTGCTATATATAGCAGTCGACTGTCCCAAGTCAACTATCCCTGCTACCCAGCCATATTGCAACTTCTTCTGCCTCTTCTTCGCTTCAAACCTCTTCTCGTTTCGACCCATTCTCTTCACATCGAACCTGGTATGCACGACATAAACTCAATATCCTCTAAACGAAAACTTGCAAATTGTTGAGCTCTCATGTGCGCGTTTGTTGGTAACATAAAGACCTTAGAAGGTTGAAGAAAGAACTGATTCCTCTAAGATAATATATAAAGGTGCAAGGAAAAGGAGTAAGTTGTAGGAACTGAATACACGCGGGAAGAGAGCAGCAACATTCAAGCTAGAAAGATGAAGAGATGGTCTCTCCATAAAGCCACTGCACTGGTGTAACCCCTGGTTTTCATTTTTATGTATTTTTTAGAGTATTTTTTGTTTTGGTGTATTTTTCTCTCTTGTATTCTTTCTGAACTGTATATTGAAGTTGTTTTCAATATATATTTTCATTTTGTGGCTCAATCTTGATCTTTTGAGACCTTATTTCTGTTTCTTGATTAGTTCTTGATTATTGTCGTCGTTTTTGCTCTCCAATTGTGTTTTGTTCTTTTTATTGTTGTCTCTTGGTGTCAGTGGTGTTTTGGTGGTTCATTCCCTTTTTCAATCCCATTATTTTTATCCTAATTTGTTTACCAAAGCCTAATTAAACCAAAATTCTATTTGTATTCCTATTTGAATTGACCCAAATCCACAACCCATTGGTATAACCTATTAATACTCCTAATACCCAATTAAACCCACAACCCAACTTATATTCAAACCCTAATCTCCTTATATATATATTTATACTTCTCTAATCACAAACCCTAACCCTAACCCTAAAACCCTACCTCCTACTCTCTCTCATCCTGGCCTCTCACCCTCTCCATCTCTCCTGCTGGTTGCGCCGCCTCCCGGCCTGCATACACCCTGACGCTAGCCCCCTTGCACCCCGATCCCGACCATCACCCTAGCCACCTCCACCACAACTCGAGCACCCCATCTCATCATCTCTCATCCTCTCTTCGTCCCTCCGGCACCGTCAACTGCAGCCGCCGCCAGGCCAGGCCGCACCCCCGACCCCGCTCTCTCTGCCTCTTGTGGTCTCTCTCTCTCTCTCTCTCTCTCTCTCTCTCTCTCTCTCTATATTGCTTGAGAGGTTCGCGCGTGCGATTGTGCAAGTTGTTCATGGATTCGTTGCATGGATTCATTCGTTCGTGCATTTTTCGTTCGTGGGTTTTGCTCGTTACTCTTGGTTTTCGTTGTTCTTCATCTTCGATTAAGGCAAGTAACTTGTACTCCAATTCATTTGTTTGATACAAGTCAAAAAATACGACCTATAGTGTAGTTGGGTTTAGAAACGACTCTTGATTGTGTTATGCTTGAAGGGTTTTGTCTTTATTGTGAAAATTTGACCATAGATGACTCACGACACAATATGAATATGAATTAACTTAGGTTTTTCCCGTTCTTGATTTGGATAATGTATGTGAGACTTTTGTGAGAATTCGTGATTTGGTTGAGACCCATGTGGAATACTTGGTGTGGACATGCTAGATACCCTAATTTATGATGTTTAGACACTTAGTAGACTCGATTTCATGTTTGGTTGTGTTCTGAAAAAGTTTTGTGTGATATATGTTCAGGTGTCGTTAAAGGGAGAAACCTGTATTTTGTCGCTGACCTGTTTTGTTTGCTATTTTGGACTGTCCTGAAGTCAGTATCTTAATTTCGGTATAAAACATGAGTTTTAGAGAATTTCGTCTACTTTCAAACCCTTCTAACCTTGCTCGATTTTGTTTTCATATGAGTGAGTTATGACTGTTTTACTACAGAGGTGTCGATCTTTTTCAGATTCTGTTTTTCGGTAGTTTTGATGACAAATCATTTTAAAGAACTATGCTACGTATATTATTTTGACCCAAAACTTTGGTAAGTGTTTCTTTATCTAGATATGGATTACCCAGAATTTTGGTGAATTTTATTGATGAGTTTTATGTGTTGTTTCATGCTCGTTTATGAAAACTATACTTGCTATATTTTGCTCGTTGTTCTGTAAAGAATCTTATTTTCACCCTGATTTCTTTTACTGTATGAAAAATATTTTTGAAATATGAAAGTTAGTATATTTCATCTATTTTCATATCCCTTTACAGGAATTGGATTTTGTTTCACTGGTTGCAAGATATCATAGTTTTCGTACAGCAGTGCTGGGAATTCCAGATTTGCCAAACTCTAGTTTATTGATGTTTTCTTATTTTTCATGGCTTATCTAATTTCACTGGAAAATTATGAAACTTTATATTTATATACTAGACATATAGGGGGATACCGAAGATTTTTTGTGGATTTATTTAATGTGTTTTCATGCTGTTTTTCTGTTCTTGAATTTATTTTCCTGATTTTTGGCTGAACCTATTTTCTGTATTCAAACCAGTTTTGAGCTATGTTTTTGTGAATTAATATGTGACTTATTTATGTTCTCTGGGTTCGTGTGGAAGTCAATTTTCCAGATCCTTCAACAGATCTAGATTTGGATATTTGTAATACTGGGAATCACTGTTTTACTACAGTATGGTCTTGCTGTCCTGAAATTGAGATTTGTCTATTTTAGCTCTTTTATGAGATACCTTATACACGTACATGTTTATCTTGCAACTTGAACTTGACACATGATCATGCCATGTTATTATTGATATGTTTTGCACATCTATATACTTGTTTGACTTTAATAATAAAATAACCAAGTAGGGGTTAAGGAAAAGATCTAGTAATGGATAGTGCAGAAACGTGTACTCGGAAGAACCTAGTGGTTATTAGAGCTTGTTTACATGTGGAGCTTGAAACGATATACATGACACGTACACACATGACACTGGAGCTTGTTTGGGTTTTAGAGCTTGTTTACATGATACATGATTACATGATGCTTGGAGCTTGTCCCTAAGTACACTGCCCTGTATGGTTCCCTACAAAATCTAAAGCGAAACTGTTTGTTGTAGCAACCATGTAGTAAAAACTGGAATGCATAAAGTTCTACCTAGATAGTAATAACTACAAGATTTAAACACGACACTTGAACATGATACATGCTTGCTTGACACTTGACTACATGATACACGAGATTTGATACTTGATACATGCTACATGATTACTAGATTCTTGATACTGGTTACTTGATGCATGACACTTGTTACTTGACACTTGACACATGCTATTATACTTGCTCATTTTTCCATGCTATGATTTATATTCTGTTATCATGATTATACCATGCTAGGTTTGTTATTTAGATTTTCCTATCCCATATACTTGTATCCTACATTATAAGTGGCCCGTAACTTGCAATTGACGGGTACTTATTTTTCTTCTTCCTTCTCCTGCAAATTTACTAATTACAGATCAGGATGGTCGGCTGCCAGATGGTATTGGTGAGAAGATGTATTAGTGCTAGATTTTCTGCTTTATGATTTTTATTATTATTGTTGCTTGAACTTGAATAAGATGTACATGACTACTTGGATATTTATCTTGTATTTGGGCAATGTGATCTAGAATATTTGACTTGTTCAGAATTTGATTATTTGAGATTATTATATTTAGTTTGAAGTAATTTCCGTTGGTATCTTGTTTCAATTATGCATGCTTGGTTGTATCTTTTGCTTCCGACTCTGATTATCTTGTGAAATATTGTAAAGATTCCTGAACAGCTCATGGATGATAAAAATCATTCGCTGGGCTTTTGTCTCGTATCCGTATTCTGTATTCTTTTTGTGAAGCAGGGTATGACAGGGTTTTTAGTGGTATCAGAGTACCAGGTTTGGCTAATGTATTAGTTGCCTAATATATTAGACAAGCTTGGCTCGAACTGGGATCTGCAAATGTTTCAATTATGCAGGTTTGGCTAATGTTTCAATTATGCAAACCATGCATACATAAATGAATGTATACCAACTCTGATTCTGGATGCTAATTGTTTTGGTTTTGTGCAGACAATGGCTCACAGAGGTTCTACTTCTCAGTCGTAGGTTGATCCGATTGAGGCTGTCACTACTGTGCTTGAGCGGCTGATTAATCAGCAGCAAAACCACAGTGATCTTGTGATGGCTGCTCTTGAAGCTGCCCGGGTTTTGCCTCCTATTGTGCCTGTGCAGCCAAATCTTCCTCCTCGTCCAGGGTCAGTTACAGATTTTATGAGGCTGCATCCCGATCGTTTTTCTGGCACTAAGACGCCTTTGGAGGCTGAACAGTGGTTGATTCGGACTAAACGCTTGTTGTTAGCAGCTCGTGTTGCCGAGGTTGATCGGGTGGACGTGGTTTCCATACAGCTGGTGGATTTGGTCCATATCTGGTTCACTTGGGGATTCTTGGAGAAATTCTTCCCCAGTAGTACTCGAGTGGAGATGGAACATCAATTCTAGGCCCTAAAATAGGTTAAGTCATCATTCCATTTTGGATTTGTTACATAATTGTTCATGCAATGTTTTAACATGGACTTTCTTGCAACAGGATTCCAGGTCAGTGGATGAGTACGCAGCTGAGTTTACTATACTTAGCTGCTTTGCTACCGTTCTTGTGGCAACCGAAGAGGATAGGGCTCGTAGATTCACAAATGGGCTTGAGCAGGATATCAAGAGGCATCTTGTCTCTCTTCACCTGCATACCTACACTGAGGCTCTTGAGGCAGCCCGAGCTCAGGAGCAGGCTCATGGTGGTTCGTCTTCTTCTCAGCGGACTGTTCCCGCTGCTGTTGCTAGGCCTTCTGGTGGACCTATTCGGAGGCCTGTTTCCGCCCATCCAGTTAGAGCAGCTCCTTACTCTTCTGCTGATTCCCAGAGGCGTAGTTTTTGTGACTTTTGCCGACTTGCCGGGCATGAGCGCAAGGACTGTAGGCAGACCAATCGCCGCTATTTTTCTTGTAGTGCTTCTGACCACACTTTGCTGGATTGTCCACAGCAAAGGGTGACTCTTCCAGTCCGTGGTTCTGTCCAGCCGGTAGTTCTAGCTCGTGGTCCAGTTAGGCCACCGCTTCCTCCCCAGCATCAGATTGTTGGTCAGAGGACTGTTGTTCAGAGGAGAGGCCAGGCTTTCAACTTGACTGCTGTAGATGTTGAGACAGCTGAAGAAGTTGTGGCAGGTATCATCCTTGTTTGCTCTTTTCCTGCCTATGTTCTTTTTGATTCTGTGGCAACCCATTCCTTTGTCTCCACTCGATTTGTCGCTCGCCATCAGTTAGAATGCAGCAACATGTTAGAGGCTTGGAACATTATGACAGGTGGTGGAGTTGTCTTATGTTCCCGTGAGTGCAGGCAATGTCCTGTTGTTATTGGGGATGCAGATTTCAAAGCCAACCTGATTATAATTGGAAATTTGGGATTCGACGTTATTCTCGGTATGGATTGGTTAGGTAAAGCTCATGCCATTATTGATTGCCGTGCCAAGAAAGTTATCTTCAGAATTCCAGATCGAGCAGAATTTGAGTTCCATACCGGGAAGTCTTTCCTTGGCTGAGCAAAAATTGCAGTTGAACAGGTGGATTGTGTGATGGAATTGCACTCAGGTTGTGAGGCTGCGCCTCTAGTAGTTCAGGATTTCTTGGATGTTTTTCCAGATGAGTTACCTGGCTTACCCCTAATAGGGAAGTGGAATTCAGTATTGATGTTTAACCTGGAACCGCACCGATATCGAAGAGTCCCTATAGGATGGCACCGGTTGAGCTGGCAGAGCTTAAGGTGCAGATTCAGTAGTTGCTTGATTTGGGTTTCATCAGACCTAGTGTTTCGCCTTTGGGTACTCCGGTCCTTTTTGTTGACAAGAAGGATGGTAGTCGTCGACTGTGCATGGATTACTGGGAACTTAATAGAGTTATTGTGAAGAATCGGTATCCGCTGCCCATGATCGATGATTTGTTTGATCAGTTGTGTGGGGCTGCTGTTTTCTCGAAATTGGATCTTCGTTTTGGGTATCGCCAAGTCAAGGTGAAGGCTGCAGATATACAGAAGACTGCTTTCAGGACTAGATACGGGCACTATAAGTATCTTGTGATGCCGTTCGGGGTCACGAACCCACCGGCTGTATTCATGAGTCTTATGAACCGGGTTTTCTATCAGTTCTTGGATAGATTTTTGGTGGTCTTCATTGATGATATTTTGGTGTATTCTCGGAATCGGAAAGATCATGATGAGCATTTTAGAGTGGTTCTGCAGACTTTGAGAGAGAATTAGCTCTATGGTAAACTTAGCAAGTGCGAGTTTTGGCTTGACAAAATTTCTTTCTTGGGGCACATTGTTTCTGGCGATGGTGTTTCGGTGGATCCAGCCAAGATTGAGGCTGTGAAGGATTGGCCTATTCCCAAGTCAGTTTCTGAAGTCAGGATTTTCTCGGTTTGGCTGGCTATTATCGGAAGTTCGTCAAAGATTTTTCGAAGATAGCATGACCGTTTACTAAATTGACTGGGAAGGATCAGAAGTTTTGTTGGTCTGATGAACGCAATGAGGCTTTTGTTGAGTTGAAGAATAGATTGGCGTCAGCGCCTGTGTTGACTATTCCCGATGGTTTAGGGAGATTTGTAATTCACTGTGATGCTTCTAGTAAGGGTCTTAGAGCAGTTTTGATGCAAAAGGGCCGATTCGTTGCGTATGCATCGAGACAGTTGAGGCCACATGAGAAGAACTATCTGACTCATGACTTGGAGTTAGCGGCAGTGATTTTTGCTTTGAAGCTGTGGAAACATTATTTACTTGGAGACCGAGTGGAGATCTTTACAGATCACAAAAGTCTCAAGTATGTCTTCACCCAGAAGGAGCTAAACATGAGGCAAAGGTGTTGGTTGGAACTTATGGCCGATTATGACATCAGTTTGCAATACCATTCTGGTAAAGTAAACTTGGTGCCTAATGCTTTGAGCAGGAGACCAGCATTTATGTTTCTTACTCAGCAGAGTGATCTCATTGAGCAGATAAGGAGGTTAGAGTTGGATGTTGTGTTGCCGAGTTCTGGTCGGAGTTGTTTGGCGCTCCAGCTGCAGTCGTCTCTTGTTGATCAGATTAAGGAGGCGCAGCCTGGTGATGCACAATTGCAGGGTTTTTTAGCTGAGGTTGAGTCTGGGTCCAGGACGGACATGGTTATTCATGCAAATGGTTCGCTTCGTTTTGGTTCCCGGTTGTGTGTCCCTAAGGGTGAAGTTCATCAGAGGTTGCTTGAGGAAGCCCATCAGTTTTCGTATTCTATCCATCCTGGCGGTACTAAGATGTATCGGGAATTGAAGCTTCATTTCTAGTGGCATGGTATGAAGAGAGATGTGGCTCGGTTTGTTTCTCAATGTTTGGTCTGCCAGCAGGTTAAGGCAGAGCATTAGAGAACCGCTGGACTTCTTCAACCACTTCCTATTCCAGAGTGAAAGTGGGAACATATCACTATAGATTTTGTGACCGCTTTGCTGAGGAGTCCTAAGGGTCATAGTGCTATTTGGGTGATTGTCGACCATTTGACGAAGAGTGCTCACTTCATTCCCTTTTCGTGTCGGTCAATCTACTGAGAGCCTAGCTGAGAGGTACATGCAAGAGATTGTTAGACTTCATGGGGTTCCAGTCAGTGTTGTATCCGACAGGAATACAAGATTCAGATCTCAGTTCTGGGAGACTCTTCAGAACGGTTTGGGGAGTAAATTAAAGTACAGTACAAATTTTCATCCCCAGACGGATGAACAGTCAGAGCGAACTATTCAAATTCTTGAGGACATGTTGAGGTCCTGTATGCTTCAGTTTGGTGGGTCTTGGGAGGATCATTTGCATCTCATAGAGTTCTCGTACAATAACAGCTTTCAAGCCAGTATTAAAGCTGTTCCGTTCGAAGCACCCTATGGGCGGAAGTGTAGATCACCAGTGTGCTGGGATGACATTGGTGAGAGGCAGTTGTTGGGTCCGGAGATGATCACCAAGACAGTTGATGTTGTGGTTCAGATCAGGAAGCACTTGCAGGCAGCTCAGGATCGGTAGAAGTGATAGGCTGATGTCCATCGGAGAGCTTTGGAGTTTGGCGTTGGTGACCATGTTTTTCTTAAGGTATCGCCGTGGCGCGGTGTCATTCGGTTTGGTGGTGGGGGCAAGCTTAGCCGTAGATTTATTGGACCATTTGAGATTTTAGAGCGAGTAGACAAGGTGCCTTATCGTCTTGCATTACCGCCAACTTTATCAGGAGTGCACGATATTTTCCATGTCTCACAACTCAGGAGATATATCCGAGATGAGAGCCACATGATCGACTATTCTGAGTTGATCGTTTGGCTGGATTTGACTTGTGAGATTCCGCCAGTTGCTATTGTGGATCGGCTGGAGAAGGTGCTTAAGAACAAGGTCATCAAGTTGGTTCATGGTGCTTGGAATCCTCACTCGCCTGGTGAGTCGACTTTGGAGCTAGATGAGGAGATTCAGTAGAAGTTTCCTCATTTGTTTGAGTAGTTTTTGTTTTGTTCTTTTGGTTATTTTGGGGTTACCCTATGTATCTTCCTTTTGAATTTCGAGGACGAAATTCTTCTTGTTAGATGGGTAGAATTGTAACCCCTGGTTTTTATTTTTGTGTATTTTTGAGAATATTTTTCGTTCTGGTGTGAATTTTTTCTCTTTTATTCTTTCTGAACCGTATATTGGAGTTGTTTTTAATATATATTTTCATTTTGTGGCTCAATCTTGATTTTTTGAGACCTTATTTCCGTTTCTTGATTGGTTCTTGATTATTGTCGTCGTTTTCGCTCTCCAATTGTGTTTCGTTCTCTTCATTGTTGTCTCTTGGTGCTAGTAGTGTGTTGGGGGTTCACTCCCTTTTTTAATCCCATTATTTTTATCCCAATTTGTTCACCAAAGTCTAATTAAACCAAAATCCTATTTGAATTGACCCAAATCCACAACCCATTGGTATAACCTATTAATACTCCTAATACCCAATTAAACCCACAACCCAACTTATATTCAAACCCTAATATCTTTATATATATATATATATATATATATATATATATATATATATATATATATATATATACATACACTTCTCTAACCACAAACCCTAACCCTAACCCTAAAACCCTACCTCCTACTCCCTCTCATCCCGGCCTCTCACCCTCTCCCTCTCTCCCGCTGGTTGCGCCGCCTCTCGGCCTGCATACACCCCGACGCTAGTCCCCTTGCACCCCGATCCTAACCATCACCCTAGCCACCTCCACCCCAACCCGAGCACCCCATCTCATCATCTCTCATCCTCTCTTCGTCCCTCCGGCACCGTCAACTGCAGCCGCCGCTAGGCCAGGCCGCACCCCCGACCCCGCTCTCTCTCCCTCTTGTGGTCTCTCTCTCTTTCTATTGCTTGAGAGGTTCGCGCGTGCGATTGTGCGAGTTGTTCGTGGATTCGTTGCATGGATTCAACCATTCGTGGATTTTCGTTCGTGGGTTTTGCTCGTTACTCTTGGTTTTCATTGTTCTTCATCTTCGGTTAAGGCAAGTAACTTGTACTCCAATTCATTTGTTTGATACAAGTCAAAAAATACGACCTATAGTGTAGTTGGGTCTAGAGACGACTCTTGATTGTGTTATACTTGATGGGTTTTGTCTCTATTGTGAAAATTTGACCATAGATGACTCACGACACAATATGAACATGAATTAACTTAGGTTTTTCCCGTTCTTGATTTGGATCATGTATATGAGACTTTTGTGAGAATTCATGATTTGGTTGAGACCTATGTGGAATACTTGGTGTGGACATGCTAGATTCCCTAATTTATGATGTTTAGACACTTGGTAGACTTGATTTCATGTTTGGTTGTGTTCTGAACAAGTTTTGTGTGATATATGTTGAGGTGTCGTAAAAGTGAGAAATCTATATTTTGTCGCTGACCTGTTTTGTTTGCTGTTTTGGACTGTCCTGAATTCAGTATCTTAATTTCGGTATAAAACATGAGTTTTAGAGAATTTTGCCTATTTTCAAACCCCTCTAACCTTTCTCAATTTTGTTTTCGTATGAGTGAGTTATGACTGTTTTACTATAGAGGTGTTAATCTTTTTCAGATTCTGTTTTTCGATAGTTTTGATGACAAATCATTTTAAAGAACTATGCTACGTACATTATTTTGACCCAAAACTTTGGTCAGTGTTTCTTTATCTAGATATGGATTACCCAGAATTTTGGTGAATTTTATTGATGTGTTTTATGTGTTGTTTCATGATCGTTTATGAAAACTATACTTGTGTTTTGCTCGCTGTTTTGTAATGAATCTTATTTTCACCCTGATTTCTTTTACTGTATGAAAAATGTTTATGAAATATGAAAGTTAGTATATTTCATATATTTTCATATCCCTTGGCGGAATTGGATTTTGTTTCACTGGTTGCGAGATGTTATAGTTTTCGTACAGCAGTGCTGGAAATTCCAGATTTGCCAAACTCTAGTTTATTGATGTTTTCTTATTTTTGATGACTTATCTAATTTCACCGGAAAATTATGAAACTTTATATTTATATACTGGACATATAGGGGGATACCCCAGATTTTTTGTGGATTTATTTAATGTGTTTTCATGCTGAACCTATTTATGTTCTTGAATTTGTTTTCTTGATTTCTAGCTGAACCTATTTTCTGTATTCAAACCAGTTTTAAGCTATGTTTTTGTGCATTAATATGTGACTTATTTATATTCTCTGGGTTCGTGTGGAAGTCTATTTTCCAGATCCTTTGACGGATCCAGATTTGGATGTTTGTAATACTGGGAATCACTATTTTACTACAGTATGGTCTTGTTGTCCCGAACTTGAGATTTGTCTATTTTAGCTCTTTTATGAGATACCTTGCACACGTACATATTTATCTTGCAACTTGACCTTGCCACATGATCATGCCATGTTATTATTGATATGTTTTGCACATCTATATACTTGTTTGACTTTAATAATAAAATAACCAAGCCGGGGTTAAGGGAAAAATCTAGTAGTGGATAGTGCAGAAACGTGTACTCGGAAGAACCTAGTGGTTATTGGAGCTTGTTTACATGTGGAGCTTGACATGATATACATGAAACGTACACACATGACACTGGAGCTTGTTTGGGTTTTGGAGCTTATTTACATGATACATGATTACATGATACTTGGAGCTTATCCCTGAGTACACTGTCCTGCATGGTCCCCTACAAAATCTAAAGTGAAACTGTTTGTTGTAGCAACCATGTAGTAAAAACCGGGATGCATGAAGTGCTACCTAGATAGTAATAACTACAAGACTTAAACACGACACTTGAACTTGATACATGCTTCCTTGACACTTGACTACATGATACACGAGATTTGATACTTGATACATGCTACATGATTACTTGATTCTTGATACTGGTTACTTGATACATGACACTTGTTACTTGACACTCGACACATGCTATTGTACTTGCTCATTTTGCCATGCTATGATTTATATTCTGTTATCATGATTATACCATGCTAGGT
The DNA here is from genome assembly GCA_017893485.1 of Hemerocallis citrina. Lineage (NCBI taxonomy): Eukaryota > Viridiplantae > Streptophyta > Magnoliopsida > Asparagales > Asphodelaceae > Hemerocallis > Hemerocallis citrina. The sequence continues at coordinate 539,896 of JACEHZ010000674.1, read as the reverse complement.
TTGTTATTTAGATTTTCCTATCCCATGTACTTGTATCCTACATTATAAGTGGCCCGTAACTTGCAATTGACGAGTACTTATTTTTCTTCTTTCTTCTCCTGCAAATTTACTAATTGCATATCAGGATGGTCGGCTACCAGATGGTATTGGCGAGATGATGTATTAGTGCTGGATTTTCTGCTTTTTGATTTTTATTATTATTGTTGCTTGAACTTGAATAAGATGTACTTGACTACTTGGATATTTATCTTGTATTTGGGCGATGTGACCGAGAAAATTTGACTTGTTCAGAATTTGATTATTTGAGATTATTATATTTGGATTCAAGTAATTTCCGTTAGTATCTTGTTTCAATTATGCATGCCTGGTTGTATCTTTTGCTTCCAACTCTGATTATCTTGTGAAATATTATAAAGATTCCTGAACAGGTTATGGATGATGAAAATTATTTGCTGGGCTTTTGTCTCGTATCCGTATTTCATATTCTTTTTTGGATGCAGAGCGTGACAACTGGCCACTGGAGGAACCAAATGAATAGGGTGTGGTATCCTGTTAGCTAACGTATTTTTTGTTCCGCTATTTAATTGACGAGTGTTGCTGCTTATTTTTGTGTGGGAAATAATAAATAATGTGTATATTTTGAAGGAAAGTGCTAAAGATCTAACATTTGGTCGTCACTGTAAAAAGTGGTTAGAGCTCCTGAAATTGAAATTGGATCATTGAAAAAACACCTTGATCTGAATCTGACGGTTGCTGACATGGGCGATGGACCTACAAAAAGCATGAAACACACTTGAAACTCTGACAACATTGTCTCATGTTCTACTCTAGTCTGACCAATGACAGAAATATATTGCTCGTATAATCGGACGTGGTTAGTCCCGATGACAGACCCTCTGATGCTCAAGTTAGAAACAGAGAGAGAAAGAGATTTTGAGAGAGAAATTTCTGATTATTATAGTTACCTTCTGACTGGGGGTATTTACAGGCCTGGGAATCGGTTAGAAGATTGATATGAATATGATATTATCTGTAGCCCCCCCCCCCCCCCCCTCCGGTTACTCTTTTGTTGGGGATAAGAGATTTGACTTGGAGCCCTGATGGGCTGAGTATCTCTCCTAGTGGGCCCAGTCGCTTTTAATGGGCTTGAAAGTGGCTCATTTCTTATTAGTGATCCTAGAGAATGCCTGAACCTGTTACGGTGGCCCATTACTGTTAATCTGCTTGTAAAAGCTTTAAGATCTGTGCTAGAATCGTACATCAAAGATATACTTCAAGTTTTACTATTATCAACAAGGTTGAAGAAAACTGTAGCTACATTGAAGCTGACGTGATGTTATCTTTTGTAGAATTTTTTGCTGTAAAGACCCACTTTTGAAAATATTGAGTGATGAGACGCACTTTCAAAAATATTTACCCAACTGACCCAGTTTAGGACACGCCAGCAATAATCGACATTGGAAATAATGGCATAGGTTATTTATATACCGTTGTTTCCAATAGCAGCATCTGTTATAAAAAAATTTGCATGCCTCTATTTAGAGTAATGACATCTGTTAACATATTCCCAATCGTGTACTCTCTCTGATTTGGAAAAAAAGTACAAGTGTGAAAAAATTCTATAGCTGATGCCGTTGTTCAAAACAGCGGCAACAATATTACAAATGTCATTGTTAGAAATAGCTGCATCAGTTATAATATTCATTATTAGGGATAATTGATGTCGTTGTTTGGAACAGCGGCAACAATTCATTTTATTACTTATACTTGACAAATCTATTTCTGCGAACTGTTGCCGCTATTTCTAAGAACGACAACAGTTACCTCATGTCGTTGTTTGGAAGAACGGTTATGGAGGAAGAGAGTTTAATGAGTATTATAACTGATGTCGTTCTTCCATACAACAGCATGAGATAACTGTTTTCGTTCTTAAAAATAGCGGCAACAGCTCACATTTAAAATTAGCCAAGTATAGAACACAACTCCCACCATGGAGCTCCTACCAACTCCCACCATATCCCTACCTAACCCTTATTCCACTTCATCTCCTTCTTCTTCCTCCTTGTGCACCACCGCCGACCAATAGCTCCTTCTACTTCGACTTCGTTGCTGAAGCTTTCAGAACCTCTCAACCCATAACACACCAACAGACCAACAACCATCCCCCCTTTATTCTAGCTCGCTTGCTGAACCCACTCTTACCCCAGTGCATCATGCTATCCCTACTTGAGCTGAGTGGGTGCGGGCCCAATGAGAGGGCCCGTCACCCACCCACTCCATCACCAACAGTCACAACACAGTCGGAGCCTGAGCCAGCTAGGGCAACAGCAAATCACGGCCTGCAACCCCCATCGCCCCCTCAGGATGAGAGCAATGTGCAACCTCCCACCTCCTACCTAGCAGCAGCGATGGCTCCTGTGCCTACTTCAATGGCATCTCCTACGTTGATCTCGAACCCTGAGGAGGGAGAGAATCGTGAGCTCAGCCGAGTTCAATCCCCAATGCATGCGCACTTACGTGCGCCTCCGCATCATGTGGGGAGTAAAACCGTTCATCATCGCTCGTTAGAGGAGACTGCCAGGGGCCAGGAAACACATCGGAGACCTGAATACTTTGAGAGGAGGGCCCAACGAGGGGGTCCTCCTACTAACCACCTGAGGCATAAGAGAACCCCTCCCACTGAACGCTACCAATCTCGCTATGAGGGTCAATACCGGAGTAGGGGCAGAGAGGATGCACAGAGGAATCAAACTCATCCCAAACCATACAACAATCCCATCACCACAACTCACAAGCACCGCCTACAGCCGTCCTATTCCAACTCCAATTATAGCCTTCATCACCATCGACCTACCAGTTCCAATGACACACAAAACAATCCCAACATCAAACAAACACACAACCAACCCCAACACCTTCCTAGCACCAGCACCAAACCAATTCACAACAGTTCTTACCACAACCCGACTCCAACCGTGCAACCTATCCATCCTCCTAACCTCAACACCCACCACAAACACACCACCGATCAGCTCTTAGTACAACCACCACCAGCGTACAAATCACCCAAATCACTTGCTGAGCGAGACGCCATAGAGTCCACGCTTGACAAGACGACGGGGGATTTGAATACCGACGATGAGGACGGAGAGGGGCAGTGGATCCGAGGGGGTAGAAGACAAAACAAGAGGCAGGGGAGTAATACTAACCAGGTTTCCGACCAATCAAAGAAACAGAGGAAGGGGAAGCGCAGGTCGGCGCCGTGCTTCAATTGTGGGGATCTTGGCCATTACAAGTACGAATGCACCAAGGAAGTTCAATGCCTCAAGTGCATGAAGTGGGGCCACCTATCCTATGTTTGTTCCAATGTTGTAGAAACTAACAGCGATGAGGTACGCTCAGTGAGTCAGGGAAGATCGCCGGAAAACCCCTCGGTGATCCGTCTGGCATCAAGCTTGGACATCATTAAGAATGAAGAGAGATGGCTGAGGCAATGGTGCGTCGTTGCAAGAGTCAAGAAAGGGAGGCCGTCGGAGAGCCATGTGATGCAGGCGCTCACAGAGAGATGGCCCATGAGTGCTCACGGTGACTGGGTCGCCAAAAAACTTTGCCACATGCAATTCCTCATCTCATTTCCAACGCCGGAGAAAGTGGCGGAAGTGATCAGAATGGGGATTGTGGAGTTTGGTCACTTTGCGCTCGAATTCACTGCGTGGTCTCCGACGTTTGGAGCTGAGCTCCCACAAGGTGAGAAGTTCTGGATTTGGATCCACAACGTTCCTTTACATTTTTGGAAGAAAGAAGCCCTCCAAGAACTTGTAGCTGATTTTGGCTCAGTGGTGGAGATCGACGATAGAATGGTGCGGCGATCAGAGTTAGTATCGGCAAGATTACTAATCAGATGCAGCGATATCACTCTGATGCCGCGATTCGCCAAGGTCTACTCGCTCGACGAAGCCTATCTCATCAGGTTCATCCTGGACAAGAAAGTCGAAGATCCAAAGGAGCTGCTGGCAACCAAACTCAACCCCACTTCCTCAGCTCTAAGCGGCAACAGGTCCTACAGCTAGGTGGTATCGCCGAGTAAGGAGCTTACTATCGACGGGGCCCACAAAATAGAGAGAGCGCACAGGGAAATCATTAGGGCGGCACAGGCGGCAGGATCGTTGGCTTCTCCGAGCAAGGCTGGTAGAGGCAGGGCTCGTCCCGTTGGATCTAATGGTCAAAAGCTCGCAAGAGCCCTCAACTCAGTAGATCCAATGGTGAACCATCATACCCACCTTGATTTGGAAAGCACAGAGATCGAGCGCACGAGTAGTGACAAAAGAGTGGCGCAAATAGAGGGTCAAACCCTGCAAGACTCGGGGGCGAAGTGTACTGTGGCTCAGAGGGGTGGAGCGGGGTTGGTACCTCCACATAATAGCAAAGCTTCTTTTGGTCGCAACATGCAGGCTTCCAGAGAGGGGTTGGTGGAGGATTTGGCCACTTTGGGGAAGAAGACAAGCGAGCGTACTCTGTCTACCAAAGAGTGGGTAACCAAAAGATGGTTCCCATCTGAAAAAGCTATTGGTGTTTCTGAGGAGCTTGGGGGACAAGAGACAGCAGTGTGTCTAGGGAAAGAGGCAGAGGCCATTTTGAGGAAAACGACGAGGGTAGGTATGTTAACCCAGAGCGAGAAGCGTACTGGGGATAACGTTATCGGTGATGAAGGGGAGGGAAAAAAGGCCACACTTTTAAGGAGAGCTAATAGCAGTATAGGGTACAATGAGGAAGACGAAGGGATAGATGAAGAAGCTTTCGTTTGCGGTAAGGAAAGAGATAAGGACGCAGCGGTAAGAGTGCCAAATATTTTGAACCTGGCCACCGACGCACCCCCCAATAAGGAGCTGCCACGTGGCGAAAGGTGCAGCTCACTCTTCACGCCAGGGTATATGAACCCAACGTTGGATACACCCACCGAAAGCCCAACCTATAATAAGCTGCCAGCTGTCCTGGGCGGTATGCCTACCGCCTTGGGCAGCCGTTTGAATAGCGTGGGCATCGAAACATGTGATAAGATCCACCGCGGAGGTACACTTCCTTATCCAGTGGAAAGTACTACCATTGGGACGGTTTGTGATCTAGTTATAGGCACTCATGGGCCCATTGAGGGGTCCAAATCGCCTATTAACTTACAGACAAAATGTAATTTTGAGAACGGGCCCAATGAGGGGACTGTAACGGAGAACTCTATTATTGTTAGTGATTCGACAAACTGCGGGCCCACTGAGGGGTCCGCGGGGAGGGGGATTTCTTCACATCAACAGGAAATTCTGCACACTGATAGTGAGGAGGAACGAGAGGGGCGACTCAATCTGGATGAAAAATTCTCATTTTCAGAAGAGGATTCAGAAGATCTTGAGTTCATTGCCAACACTCAGAGAGATGTCTCCCCTGAGATGGTACTATCCACAATCCCAGAATCTGCACCCGGGGACAGCTCCGGATTGTCTCACAGGACAGTTGGGTTCAGAGTGCACCGCTCGCCCAAGAGGGCTCATGGGGAGTCCTTGGATGACTACCTTGAGGTAGCAGCGGCAGCCAAAGCTGCTAAGCTCGATAATGGAGGTACGACTAACTTTTTAGCTTCCATTTTAAATTTCATGTCAGATTATGAGGTTTTTTTACTAGCCGAAACATGTGGGTTAGAGGTATGGGATATAGAACGCAATGCGTTACTCCTTAACAAAATCAGGGGTTGGGAAACAGAGAGGGTAAACACTAGTTCTGAGAATGCCCTACGCAATGACGATAGGCTGACTATCATTCACGAGGATGTAGCCGGCCCCACACCCTCGCCAACGATCTCTGATGACAATGTCCCCCAATGAATACACTTTTCTGGAATGTTCGGGGACTGGGGGATAGAGGGAAGAGAGATATGGTAAGGGACGTTATTAACAACTCCATGGAGGAAGTTGTAGGATTGCAGGAGACCAAACTCCAACACGGGCTCAAACTCAAAAGAGTTTGGGGTAATATAATCAAGGAGTGGTTGTTACGACCGTCAGTAGGTGCCTCAGGGGGGATTGCTATAGGTTTCAATTCGGATATCCTCTCCTGCATAGAGGTACACAGTGGAACGTTCTCCTTGACGGCCTAACTAAAACGACGTTTCGATGATTGGGTACAGACGGTGACTGTTGTCTACGGGCCGAATGTGGCCACAAACCGAGAAGTCTTCTGGCAAGAACTGGTCGACATTCGACGACGCTGGTCGGGGCCCTGGATTGTGGGTGGGGACTTCAACATCACTAGATTTGCTTTTGAGCACAAGGGGAGAGGCGCCAGTGATAGGCACAGAGAAGAGTTCAATAGACTGATCACGGAACTGGAACTGATTGATATCCCAATCAATGATAGACTTTTTACTTGGTCTAATATGCAAGCGGCCCCGGTTATGTCCAAGTTGGACAGGATTCTAGTTTCCATGGATTGGGAAGCTAAATTTCCTCTAGTGTCGGCTAGAACGATCCCTAGACCAACATCAGATCACACCCCGATCCTTCTCGATGCGGGAATTCAAGGACCACGTAGGCCCAGGAAATTTAGATTTGAAAAGGCCTGGTTGGAAATTCGGGGATTCCATCACTTGGTTATGGAGAATTGGGCGCTCCCAATGGCTGGTAGGGACGCGGCATCTCGCTGGTGTGGAAAAATCCGAAGGTTAAGAAAGAGGCTTGCAAGATGGAATCTATCTAGGTTCTCTACCATCTGGCATGCTAAGGAATCCTTTTTGGAAGGAATTGATGAGCTAGAGAGGATAGAAGAGTCTAGAGTCCTTTCGCAGGATGAGCGAAACAGGCTATTACAATTCCGTGAGAATATAGCCAATCTTTATAGACTAGAAGAGATCAAATGGCAACAAAGGTCCAGGATTTCGTGGCTCAAAGAGGGAGACGCGAATACGGCCTACTTCCATCGGGTTGCAAGCGCTAGAAGGAGATCCAATCTTATCCTATCAATTCAGACAGACTCAGGAACATCGCAAGATGAAAAGGTGATCTCCACGACCTTTCAGACTTTCTATAAGGATCTCTTCGGGCGGAAGAATGATTTTAGGATCCCATTGAGCGAGGACTACTGGCAGGAGTATCAGAATGAATCAGGTCAAAACTTCTCCTCCTTGGAGGCACCTTTCTCAGAAATGGAAGTCAAAACGGCAGTCAACCAGATGGGAGCAGACAAATCGCCTGGACCAGATGGCTTTCCCATGATGTTCTTCCAAGTGTTCTGGGAAGAAATTAAAGGAGACTTTATGGATCTAATGGAGGAATTTTACCACAACAATCTGAGACTGGGAATGTTCAACTTTGCAGAAGTGGTGTTGATTCCCAAACGAGAGAAATCCAAATGCGTGGGGGATTTTAGACCAATTAGCCTGATAAACTGATCGGCGAAAATCATCACTAAGGTCCTAGCGATCCGCTTGGGAAGTATGATGGACAGTCTTATCAGTAAGACCCAGACGGGTTTCATTAAGGGCAGATGTATACTGGACTGTGTGGCCACCGCTGAACAAGTTATCCATCACTACCACAAGAGCAACTCCAAGAACTTCCTCCTGAAGTTGGATTTTGAGAAGGCATATGACTCCGTGGATTGGGAATGTTTGCTGGAGGCGCTCAGAGGGAGAGGTTTCGGAGACAAATGGATAAGATGGATCAAACAATGTTTGCATTCTAGCAAAACGGCAATCTCGGTGAATGGGAGACCCGGTCCATCGTTCCCTTGCAAGAAGGGACTCCGACAGGGGGATCCGCTATCCCCACTGTTATTTACTATTGTTGCGGATGTGCTTAGAGGAATGCTAGAAAACTGTCACAGAAAAGGGTGGATAATGCCTGTGGCCAGCAGCACCTCTAAGCAGGGATGCACGATACTACAATATGCTGATGACACCCTACTCTTTGGAAATGGCACTACAACTGAAACAATCTGCTTTAAAGGGGTCCTTTATTGTTTTGAGGCCTGGTCAGGCCTTAGGATTAATTTCCACAAGAGCGCGTTGGTCCCAATTACTCTATCAGAAGCAGAAGCACGGGAGCATGCCACCATCCTAAACTGCGCGACGGAGGAGTTCCCGATTAAATATTTAGGGCTACCGCTCAAACCAGGGAGACTCACTAAGGCTGACTGGTTGCCTATTATAGACAGGGTGGAAGACAGACTGTCTAGGTGGAAAGGCAAATCGCTCTCTCTCGGGGGCAGAGTGATACTCATCAACACAGTGCTATCCAACCTGCCCATTTACTACATGTCGTTTTTTGAACTCCCAAAGAGGGTGATCCAAAGGATTGACCGAATCCAAAAAAGATTCCTTTGGAAAGGGGAAGATTCAAATAAGGAAGGCTACCACCTTATTAAATGGAATATCGCCTGCATGAAGAAGAGACATGGAGGGCTAGGTATCATTGACCTTAGAGATATGAACCTGGCTCTCCTAGGAAAATAGTGGTGGAAAGTGTTTCATCACTGTGGGGAAGGATGGCAGGATTTTATTCAACCCTACCTTCGAGGAAAAGGGACGAGAAGTTTAGGCTTCCGAGTGGGATCCAAAGCCTCCCGCTTCTGGAAAGGAATTACCAAAGCCAGTGGACCGTTCAATTCAGCAGTAACGTCTATTGTTGGTAATAGGCGGTCCACCAGGTTTTGGTGGGACAAATGGTGTGGTCCACAGGCTCTTAAGGACACTTTCCCAGAGCTGTATGAAAAAATGAATCGACCTAATATGTCGGTGGAAGAAGCCTGAAAAAGAGGGACTTGGAGACCGTCGTTCCTAGGAATGCTTTCATCAGGTTTGCGTCAGCAGCTGCGTGAACTACAGACGAGAATTACCCAGTCTGGGGTGCTGTGTGCCCAAGGCCCAGACCAGTTGCGTTGGGGACTTGAGAAGAAGGGAGTGTTCTCGGTTAGATCCCTTTACCACCGAATTCACTATCGGGGATGCAGACCCAGCTGGGCAACGGTGTTATGGAAGGCAAAAACACCTCTTAAAGTCAGAGTCTTCCTCTGGCTTGTGCTCAACAATGCTATACTCACCAGAGAGAACCTAGCCAAGAGGCAACCTCACATTGCGACCAACTGTGGATTCTGCAACACACATACAGAAGATCTGAACCATTTGTTTATTCACTACACAAGAAGTAAGGCCATCATGATAGAAGTTCTAAGAGCCCTAGGTACAAGTGACTACCCAAGAGAGTATGAGGAACTATGGGTTGGCCCCAGATTTGCATCGACCCGACACGACATGAAGGATGCGTGGTATATTGCCATTGCGGCAACCACATGGGTGTTATGGCTAGATAGAAACAATTTTTATTTCTGTGCTTCATGTAATTCTATTTCTGGTAACCTTACTCTTATCATGAATCTGATTTCCTTTTGGGCTACAGCTGCTGCCTCAGGAGCGAGAGGGAGGATTGCACGGGTCTTCCAGGTGGAAGAATTTGACGATGAGGAGATAGAGTTCGGGCCGACTCTGGACTGAGGAGTGCACCCGCCTTACTACCAAGTTGCGTCAGCGGCACTCTCTGTGTCTATATATGTTGTTTCAATGCTTTGTACTTTGGTTGTCTGAGGTTTAGATGATGAAACCCACCCCCCAAGGTTCTGTTGGGGGTTTATGTTTTATTTCCTGCACTGTACTTTTGTTTTCTCCCGGTTCTGCGAAGTTGTTTATTAATCTCTTATTAATGAAACAGGGTGGTGTTATTCCACCTTTTAACTCAAAAAAAAAAAAATAGCCAAGTATAAGTAATAAAATAAACTGTGTCGTTGTTCCAAACAACAACATCAGTTCTCGCTAACAATGAATATTATAACTGATGCTGCTATTCCTAACAACGACATCTGTAATGTTGTTGCCGCTGATTCAAACAACGGCATCAGCTATAGAATTTTTTTACACTTGCATTTTTTTCCAAGTCAAAGAGTATACGGTTGGGAATAAGTTAACTGATGTCGTTACTCCAAATAGCGGCATGCAATTTTTTTTTAACAGATGCTGCTATTTGGAAAAACGGCATGATATTAACCTATGCAATTATTTTCAATAACCGTTAATGCTGATGTGTCCAACACTGGGTAAATATTTTCAGTTGGGTAAATATTTTTGAAAGTGGGTCAGATCGCTAAATATTTTCAAAAAATGGGTCAGTACGAAAAGTTCTCTTTTGTGTACCACCTAAATCAAGTAAACTAATTGTGGAAAACAGTGCAACTAGTGTAGGGAACAAGTACGCTGGCACCATAGCCCCGTTTCTTGGGTTCAGATCCTCTCCGGTACCCGGAGAATCCATGGGAGTATAATTGAATTATAACCTTGCTGGACCATCCTGGCGAATTCTTACACTGTAGAGGATCTGAAACCCCATGAAATCTATGTATAAGCAGTCAGCGGATGAAGAAGAGAATCAAGCACCAGTCTACGATGTAGAGATTAAAATAATGTGATTTGAATGGTACGGTCTAGACATAAGTCACTGTTTTTTTGCGTTGGCCCTGGATATATCATAACGCCGCTCATTCAGACAGTAAGTCCTTATCTACTATATTTTATTTTCTTACCCAAAATTGATCATTCAAAAATTTGTACTTGACCAAGTTTTGAAACAATGGTGTCGGAAAAATTATATTTTATATAAGAAACACAGATAGCGTTATAGCATTTGTATTACATATATTTGAATATACTTGTTTTATGTGTTTTATATCATGTTAATTAGTTGATTTTATAGAAATTCTTATAGGCTATATTTTATTGGAAATTTTACTCAAAGGGTTTGTTTTTTTTATAACAAAAGTAAGACACCATTTTTGGTTTGTTATGTTTGAACTTTTACTTTTGTGGATCAGTGTGAAATTAGTTAATTATCCTTAAAGAGTATATATGAAGAGTTGTAACTACTCATTTGTGAAGGAATGAAACAGTTAGGAATATGTCTTGTATACTCGTCACGCCCCGCTGTTCAAAAAGTACATACGGAATACGGATACGTGACTAAGTCCAACGAATGGCTTTCACCATTCATAAGCTGTAAGAATCTTTTCAACATTTCACAGGAATAATCAAGAGTTAATAAGGAGAAGCCAACCACACATGCATGAATAAATCAATATACCAACAGAATTTACTTGAAACGAAATTAAATAAATCTCAAATAAACCAGATCTGGAACAAGTCATAAATTCTGGGTCGAACTGCCCAATACAAAATTCATGTAGCAATACATTTATTCAAGAATAACAAGAAAATAATACTAGCAAGAACTCCAGCAACTAGAATCTTTGATCACCTACTCCATCAGGCAACTGATCACCAAAGTCTGCAATTTAACAAATTGCATGAATAGAAAAAAGAAACAAAACGCCTGTCAATGCAAGTTACGGGTCGCTTGTAGTGTAGACACAAGTACAGAAAAGATAAACATATATAGGGTAACATCGGAAGCAAATATAGCATGGAATAGACATGATAGCAAGGCAGGATGACTAACCTAAATCAGAAAACAGAACTAAATAACATGATATGGTAGCAGGGTACTAGTAACATGTAACAGATGTCAAGTATCATGCAAGCAAGTAAATAGGTAAGCAGGTAGCATGTACAGGTAAGCATGTAACAGGTATCATGTTATGTCAAGTCTTGTATTTATTTCTATCTAGATAGCACTTCATACATCCCATTTATTTACCACATGGTTACTACATTCAAATAAGTTGCGTTTAGATTTCGTAGTGAACTGTATAGGGCCGTGTACTCATGTATCACATAAACAGGTAATCAAGATCATGTATCATGTAACAGGTAATCATGCATCAGGCAAGACCTACGGTCCCCTCCGAGTACACCTTCTCATAAGGAAGTATGTAGTCGGGTAACAGGTGGGAAACACGGGCTCCCTTCTGAGTACACCGTCTCATAAGAAATTATGTAGTCAGGAATCATGTAAACAGATAATCAGGATCATGCATAATCATATAGCAGGTAACAAGTAACAGGTGGGAAACATGGGCCCCCTTCCAAGTACACATTTCTATATTATCCACTACCAGATGTTTCCCTTAACCCCGGCTTGGTTATTTTTTATTATTATCAAACATGCACATATGTGCATAAAAGAAGGTAAGAATAACATGGCAAGAACAAGGGACAAGTTCAGGTCAGAATATAAACATGCACAGGTAACAGACAACTCATGAAAGGCTAAGGCAATGAGACTTTCAATTCTGGACAGCAGGATACTACTGCACCAAATCTGAGATTCATGTTGCCACAAACATGCAAACCTGGATCCGTCAGAAAATCTGGAAATTAGACTCTTGTCCGAATCCAGCACATATATATAAGTCATATAATAATTACAGAAACAGGGTTCAAAACAGTATTATATATAGAAAACATGTTCAGCTAGAAAATCACGATGTTGTATTCACAAGCATGAAAATGGCATAAAAACTTACCGATTAAATCTAAGAAAAATCTAGGCTATTATCTAGTATGTTTAGTATCGGAAAAAAAGTTTCATAAAAATCTAACATGGCTAGTATAGTCAAATAAAATTAGAAGACAGCAAGATGCAGCAATTTGTAAATCTGAAACTTTTGACACAACAGTACTTAAACAACAATATTTACAAAATATAACTCTAAATCCAAATCCGTCAAAAGGGTGATAAAATAGATACAGTATGATACATTTCATATTCACAAAGTTTTTATCAACAACAAGTAGAATCAAGTTGAAAATAAGGTTCTTTACTGAACAGCATGAAAATTCGGGAAGTATAGTAGTTATTTACAAGCATAAAATAGTTTAGAAAAGTCATTAATTAAATCCACAAAAATTAGGGGTTAATCACAGTTATATCTAGTCATATCCAGCAAAATGTTAGATCAAAATAATATCTTTAACATCAGTATTAAAATAAACAACTCTACAGAATTCATATAAAACCGAATCTGGAATTTTCTACACATCTGTAGTAAAATAGTAGTAACTCACGACTCACAAATCGAAACTGAGATCTGTCAGAAATTCTTCAAAATAGACATCGAAAACTACGATTCATATTCACAAATAAGATTGATTTACTGAACTTAATAAGGTTTAAAATACTGTACAAAAACGGGACATCAGCAAAAACAGAAATCCTCTTATGCATTAAATCGACAAGTTCATATGCAACAATTCCAAATCAAAACAAAACACAATCATGGTATAGTAGATGTAACACCTGTTTTTGTAAATAAATATTTTACTGTATATTTTATGTATTTCGATTAATTATAATTTACCTTGTGTTAAATTCGTTTTGGATTCTCTATTAAAATATTTTCTAATCGAAAATTTTATTTATTTCGAATAATTGTATATTTTATTTTTATTTCTATTTCTATTTGATCTACTATTTATATCATGTATTGTTGGGATTATTATAATAAATCTGTAAACTCGAATTTGCATTTTGATATACATATATTATTACTATTACTATTATCAGTATTATTTTTGTTAGTTTTGTTATTTGCGGTATCATTATTTTTATTGTTGTTATTATTATTATTATTATTATTATTATTATTATTATTATTATTATTATTATTATTATTATTATTATTATTATTATTATTTTATTTTATTTTATTTTAAGCCAAACATACTTCATTATATATGTATTCATTATTTGACTTAATGTATATGTATATGAATGATTTATAAACCCTTATAATACTTATTATTTTTCTCCTATTGGATTTAAACCTACTAATTGATTTACAACCCAAAACCCATTGCCCATTCTCCTATTGGATCATTAAACCCATTACCCAATAGCCCACAACCCGCAACCCTACTATATAACCCTATTAAACCTAACCCTAACCCTACCCCCCTATTCACTATTGAAACCCCACTTTCACAATCGCCCATTACTATTCTTCTTCCTCTACCCCGTCTCTTTGTCAGTTCGTCACCCACCTTCGACTCCCAATCCTATCTCCTGTGCATCTTCAACTTCCAACCTCTGTCCTCTCTCCTGATCATCGCCATTGCCCTCGTCACCCCCATTGCCGAGGCTTCCCCTTGTCGTCAAGCCACCTCGATTGCCGATCGCGAACTCACCTGCACCCTGTCTCCGACCACCACCTCCATCGTCATCACTGTCATCCCTTCGTCACCTCCATCCCGTCGCCTTCGATCATCCCCATCCTCGTCAACCCCTCCGCTCGAACCCAACTCCACCGCACCCATTACCATCGTCGCCATCGTCTTCCACCGCCGTCCCCATCACCGCCCCTTGCCCATTGCCTTCGTCGATCCCTCTCCGCTCACCCCCGCAACCACCAAAGTCCCCTCGCCTCGTCGTCGTCATCGTCCAAGCCCCGAAATCCCGCCGTCTTTGCTCCTTAGTTTTCGGTGCAAAACAGAATGGCCCCCATTACTGCTGTCCCTTAGTCGCCCTCGCCACTACCGTCGCTTCCCGGTCATAGCAACTTCGTCGCCGCCTTTTCCGTGGTCACCACTGCCGTCGCCCCCGACTGCCGTGGGCACCGTCCCCGCTCCCGCCATTTTTCTCTCTCCCTCTGTCAAGTTGCGAAAGGAGGAATAGACAGCACTTGGGCGTTTGCTATTTTGGTATAGGAGATCCGAGTTTGCCGTTTGGTGTTTTGCCTTGGATCCACTGTGTTGCTATTTGGTTGCTCTTACTGTTTCGAATTTTGCTCGTGACTCGCCGTGTTTTGGTTCGTCGCCCGAGATCCTAATCCCGTTATTCTCAATATTTCGTATCTAACGTCATTGCTAAAGGGGAAGTCATCTCACTCTCGAATTATGGTGTATCATATTTGAGGTTATTTATTGAATCCCGCAAGTAAATCTATATTTATTATCATATATCTATTATTGTTATCTATAGTTGGGATGCTACGGATTTACAAGAGCAAATCCAAGTAGTAGTCCTGACTTTGTGTCATCTTTTCCTCCAATGTATAAAGATCTTGCATGCATACATGTAGTTAATTATTCAATATAGGAATAGGAGTTATTATTGTATTTCATGTTATGACATTACACAACTATTATAGATTGTATACTAGTGTTGATTGTTCGTATGATTGATGATGGTTGATTGTGATTAGTAAGATTATAGACATTATACATCTTAATACCATGTTCACGTGGATGTAACTTGCTATGATTTATGATTGTTAACCCCTAACTCATCATTCATAACATTCTAATCATTTTATGCATGAAAAATAAATTGAGACCCTGAAAATTATTGCTAACCTGAACATTACCATGTTGTTTCGACCTAGATAATGTCATCAAAATCAATAACTTCTTGAATATGAAATGTAACCCTATGTTTCTAGTTTCCAGAACATCCAGAATTTTCGAAATCCGACTTATATTGCATGAGTTATGACCTTTTAACCGCTGCTGCATTGTATTCTCAGATTTATGCACATATCATGTTAAACTAATGAATTAGGTTAACTAATGATCAAATATTACCATGATAATTTTCAGATTGATAGCCAACATGCTTAGGGTAATGAAAATTATTTTTACTGATTTCTAAAATGAATATTTTCTGTTGTTACAACTGAAACTAGTTGACACTGATAACCGGCCAGAAATAGTAACCTGTAAAGAACACTAAAATTCACCTAGCTACTGTTTTTGGAATTTGGACTTCAAATATGCTTTAGAACTGGGTAGGAGTCTAGTTTCTAGACCTTCTAACGGATCCACATTTGCTATTCTGTAGCAACGGAAATTCTAATTTTTGTACAGCAACCTATTGCTGTCCAGAATTGGGTTTCTATGTTTAATATATATAATTGAATCTATAATGTTGAATTTGCTGTATTTGATTGTATAGAGTACATTGCATGATCTTAGGATTGTGTTGTCATCATTCTAGTGTCCCTTATTAATCGTATTATCGTTTCCCATTGATAGTTTTGTCCCTATGGTCCCCTATTCGTATCGTAGTATTACCAACCAATTTTGTATGTTAATTGAATAAAGAATGTTAATCAAGCCGGGTTTAAGGGTTTACTAGGGTAGTTGATAATATAGTGACTGTACTCAGGAATGTGGGCCTCGTTTCCAAAATATCGTTATCGTCATTTTGCAAGAAATTGCAAATGGCCAGTGTTATCGTCATTGTGCAAGAAATTGCAAATGGCCACTGTTATCGTCATTGTGCAAGAAATGCTGCAATAGCCAGTGTTATGTTGTGCCGAGTACATGACTTATAGAACTACCGTCTTAGTCAAAACGAAATTGATTGTATGAATCGAACATGTAGTATGAGATGCAGTAGTACGTGCATTAGTTAGGATTAAAATGAATAATAGACTTAAGACTTCATTGCATTGTCATTGCATTTTGCCATCATTATTGAACAGTGTTATTGTTATTGTTTACCATTATTGCTATTGTTTATTGTCATCGTTATCAATCATCGTTAGTGCACCTTGCATTGTTACAATTTTTCCATTGTTCATTGTCATCGACTCTATTGTTTATTGAATTCATTTTTATACCGTAAATGTCATTGTTTCTCTGTTTCTCTACTTGCTATCCATGACTTTCTCTAAGAACATATTTTCCTCTCTTTTAGATGAACAGCTTACAGGTAATCAAGGAGATTTGCCTGACGGACTAGGAGAGCAATAATGGTGAAAGAATTATTGTTGTGCCGTTTAATAATTATTATATCATTTTGAGAACTTTAATAATTAAACAATGTTGTTTTTTCTGTATTGTGAGCTTTTGACCCAAATAATGTTATTGTTGATTACAGATGTTGGATTGTTATTATGTTGGTTATTTTATGCTTAAATTTCCAAGTATTGTTATTCATGTGATTACTTCTTTTATTGCATGCGTGGTTGTATTACTTCCTGTTTATATTGTTGAGTTGAATCGATAACAGCTCATGGATGATGCAAGTCATTCACTGGGCCATGTCATGTGCTTGCATTCCGTAGTTTTGGGAAGCAGGACGTGACAGGATTTTTAGTGGTATCAGAGCCAGATTTGACTCTAACTAGTTTGGGGTTGGACCCTGATTAGTTTGGGTTTAACCGGTTGGACTCAACAATATGTACAACAGGTGAATCACATGGATATTGATAACCAACATAAATCTGGATTCTAATCTTTTTGATCCCTTCATATTCAGTTCCTTCATTTCTTAGTTGTTTCGTCCCTTCCATTCATTCATATTCATTGATTCCTTACTGGGTATGATTTTATTCTTTTGTGCCCATATCCTATTGATTCTGGAGTTATCCATTCTTTTCTTCTTCCAGCTTGGCTCGTCGGTTTGTATCGGTGGATTTACAATGACATGTCAGCGGCTTGGATCATCACCGGGAGAGGAAGAGTCGAGTCGTCCTTTGCTGTGCATGCAAAGCCCCCAGATCTCAGGAAGTGTTCAGAATCTGAAGTTGCCAGGAGTTCGAACTTCATGCTAGAAAGATGTCATTTGCATGTGCCAAGGAAATGGTGAGCCATGAGGCAGATTGCTGGAGTTAATGGACACTGATGATGGAGTCTTTCCGATCAGAGTTGTGCAGCAAAAGTGCGGTGGGCCCATAACCCAAAGGTCCCAGGATTCTCTTGTTTCTTCTTCCCTGCATTGTCGCTTCCATCTGTTCTTTGTATTCATCTTCATCTGTTGATTCCTTGATTTGTTCGATTCTTCCCAGTCCTTTCTCTCTCTGATTCCAGTTCTACCTACTCCCTATCTTGCTTTGTTATCTTGTGTTGTTTCTTTCCTTTTGGTACTTGATATGGGTCAGAAATAGCATGGCCCATCCTGGACCACTAGATCCCCTCAGAGATGCGCGCACCATCTGATCGTTCTGATCTGCCACGTCAGCACCGGAAAACCGCCCGGAGCTCTGCCACGTCAGCCCGGAAACCGCTCCGGCGTCTGCCACGTCAGCCCTATACCGCCCGGCTTTTCCACCGCTTCAGCCATGCGGGTAACCGGGTCTGGCCCAGCCCCAAACGGGTCTGGACCCGATTGGCTTCCTCTATAAATACCAGACCCTCCCCCCTATTTACAGGTAATCAAACTTTTTCCACTAAAACCCTAGTTACTGTTGCTCTTATCTTAAGTAACTGACTAGATCGTCGGAGGGTCTGCCACCGGAACCAACCCCGGTGTTTCTAGACCGTCTGCAGGTACACAAGACCTTGGATCCGAGCCCTCTGATCCGAGCCCAGACATCCACCTCACTCCAAGCCCGTCGCAGGTACCGCCCGGCCCGCCGAGGGTCGTCCGACCAGTAGCTTTTTCCTTCAATACAAATCGAGTAAGAACTCACACCTGGTGCATCCACACGTCTCCCAGAAACAAACCGCATCAGATTGGCGCCGTCTGTGGGAAAGCTACTTCGGGAGCCGACCCGAGTCCTACCGCCAAACTCCCATGGCCTCAAAAGGCAAGGGGGCTGCGTCCTCCGTCAACCGACGGACACACCCCAACCGAATACCAATGCCAGGCCACGCACATCAAAGCACAGGGCTTCCCATCAGGGATCCCAGCGGAGCGTCACCCGTACAGTCCAGCCCGACCTACGAAGGGTAATCACCAACCGGCAGGTTAGTCGCAGTGGGGGGAGGGCCGCTTCCAACTCGGCCCCGATCCATCCTAGACCACCGCCGGAAGAACGGAAGCCAGCACTCAGCCGAGTCAGAAGGCAACCTCCGGTCCAACCGGTCCGAGCCGAGGGAGCTCCTGTCACTCAACAGGAGTTCCAGGACTTCCGAAGAGAAATTCTTGGGGCTCTCCGACGGGCCCCTAGAGAAGAAGCCGGACATTCCCGAACCAGGTCGGACGCCGAGGCAAGCGTGTCCCGCCCCTTAACCAACCCGACTGAGGACGACGGCGAACTCCTAAGGCGCCTCCAAGAAAATGAAAATCGTCTCGATCACATAGGCGACAGCGGCCAAGGAGCAGCTCAGGGGTACAGACCTGTCCGACCCCCTTTCTCCGCCCTCATTCTCCAAGCGGAAATACCTTGGAATTTCCGACCACCTCAGTTCGAAACCTACGACGGCGAGGGAGATCCTGCTGATCACATGGAGGGTTTCAAAACCCTCATGATGATTCACAGCGCTTCGGATCCCCTGCTATGTCGAGCCTTCCCTGCCACCCTCTGGGGTCCGGCTCGCGAATGGTTTTCCAAACTGACGCCCGGTTCCATATACTCGTTCGACCAGCTGGAGGGCAATTTCCTTGCCCACTTTGTCACCAGCCGGAAAGCAGAGAAGACAAGTGCTTCCCTACTGGGACTCAGACAGAAGGAGGGAGAATCACTCAGGGCGTTCGTCCGGAGGTTCACAGCAAAGGCAAGGTCGGTCTCCTCTCTCGATCCGGGCGTCGCCTCCGCGGCATTTCGGCACAACGTCCGTCATGGGCAGCTGAAAGCCTCTCTGGCGAAAAAGCCTCCCATTGATTTTCCCGACCTCCTCAACAGGGTTGAGAAATACATCAGAGCGGAGGAAGCCCTGAACCCAGATGAGTCCAGAGAAGCACCCGGAAAAGGGAAGCGGAAGGCTGAGGAAGTCGAGCCTTCTAAAAAGGCTCCGAGGGACTTGGGCACCCTGAAGAAAGTACCGCCGGTCCCTCGCTTCGAGAGGTATACCCCACTCACCCAAAATGTGTCCTCCATACTCCTAGCAATCGAGGACAGGGACCTCGTTCAGTATCCCCCTCGACCGTCCAACAACACTAGCAAGAAAAGGGATCAACGGTTCTACTGCCGCTTCCACCGGGACAACGGGCACGACACGAATCATTGCCGTGCCCTGAAAGACGAAATCGAGACCCTCATTCAGCGAGGGTATCTCCGGGAGTACAAGCGGGATGACGCTCGGGGACAGAGGGACTCGAGGAGCATGAGAACCCCACCTCTTCCTCGAGCTCCCCTGTAGCTCCCCGAACGAGAGCATGAGCTTGATGAGCCTGATGGCCAAGCCGTATTACACTGCGTCCACGGAGGACCCATGGGAGGGGAGTCCAATACTTCCCGCAAGGCGTTCGTCCGAGACGTTAACACCGTCCAAGGACCTCTCCCCCCTCAAATTCAACCACTCCCCATCTCCTTCTCGGGTGACGACCTGCAGGGGGTGCGGCTCCCGCATTGCGACGCCCTCGTGATCAATCTCAGCATGGCAAATTTCGATGCTCGGTGGATCCTTGTAGACAACGGGAGCTCGGTCAACATTTTGTTCCTCGATGCTTTCGAGAACCTAAAGCTGCCCCGTAGCAAGCTCAAGCCAGCAGGATACGCCCTGCACGGATTTTCTGGAGTTCCAGTGACAATCGAGGGGATCGTCACGCTGGACGTCACGGCTGGCACAGCCCCAAACCGGATAACCGAGTCCATGGACTTCATGGTTGTCAACGTCAAGGCAGCCTACAACGCCATACTCAGTCGTCCGGGCCTCTGCTCTCTCCAGGCTGTCCCCTCGGCCTACCACCAGAAAATGAAATTCCCTACCAGTACCGGGGTAGGGGTGGTCCGGGGGAACCAGGAAGCCGCTCGCTCTTGTTATATGACAGCAATAGGAAGCGGAGTGTTCCCCCTCGACGCCGTGGAGATGCAGCCCCAAAGGTCCCAGCCAGAGCCAGAGTCGGCAGACGAGCTGGAGGATGTCTCCTTCGAGACAGGAGATTCATCGAAACAATTTCGAGTAAGTCGCTCCCTCGCACCCCGCCTCAAATCCGACCTCATCACCTGCATTCGGCGCAATGTCGATCTGTTCGCCTGGAAGCCATCTGACATGCCCGGTATTTCCGAGGAGCTCATCATGCATAAACTCAGTGTGATCCCCGGCTCGAAATCGGTGGTCCAAAAGTGACGTAAGTTCGCGCCAGAGCGACAACAGGTAGTTAATGCAGAAGTCGACAAGCTCCTGGCTGCGCGCTTCGTCCAAGAGGTCAGCTACCCCGAGTGGCTGGCGAACGTCGTCATGGTCAAAAAGGCGAGCGGGAGCTGGAGGATCTGCATAGATTTCACGGATCTCAACAAAGCGTGCCCGAAGGACCCATTCCCCCTCCCCAGAATCGATGCTCTTATCGATGCAACAACGGGTCACGAGCTCCTGTCCTTTATGGATGCATTTTCAGGCTACAACCAGATCTGCATGTTTCCACCCGATATCGCCAAGACGTCCTTCGTGACAGACCAGGGGCTCTACTGCTACAGGGTCATGCCCTTCGGGCTGAAGAACGCCGGTGCCACTTATCAGAGGCTCGTCAACCGAGTCTTCAAGGAGCAAATCGGGCGCAATATGGAGGTGTACGTAGACGACATGCTCGTCAAAAGCCAACGGGGGGAGGACCATGTAGCCGATCTGGAGGAGGCCTTTGGGGTGCTTCGGACTCATAATATGAGACTCAATCCGAGCAAATGTGCCTTCGGCGTCTCCGCGAGAAAGTTTCTTGGCTTTATCGTCAGCCAACGGGAAATCGAAGCGAACCCCGAGAAGATCCAAGCAATCCTAGACATGGCTCCTCCCAGGAACATCAAAGAAGTCCAGCGGCTGACGGGGAGACCGGCGGCCATCGGCCGTTTCCTCTCCAAGTCTGGAGAGAAGTCTCTTCCATTCTTCAAAGCCCTGCGCGGCACCGGTGGGTTCGAATGGGGAGTCCAACAGGAAGAGGCTTTCGCCCAATTGAAGGAGTACCTCGCAAACCCTCCCCTCCTCAGCAAGCCCGAACCAGGAGAGCCACTCTGGCTTTACCTATCAGCCTCGGAGAAGGTGCTCAGCGCCGTTCTCGTTCGGGAGGAGGAGGGATCACAAAAGCCTCTGTACTACGTCAGCAAGGTCCTGCTCGATGCCGAGACCAGGTACTCTCGGATGGAGAAGGTAGCATACGCCCTGGTCATGGCCTCGCGAAAACTCCGCCCATATTTCCAATCTCATTCTGTCCAGGTGCTGACGGACCAACCCCTGAAAGCCGTACTCTACAAACCAGAAAGCTCGGGCCGACTCGTGAAATGGTCGATTCAGCTCAGCCAGTACGACTTTGGCTATCAACCCAGAATAGCCATCAAGGGGCAGGCGCTCACAGAGTTCATTACGGAGTGCACCATCTCCGAGCACCCTGCAAGCCAGGAAAGCGACCAGACGTGGGAAGTTTACGTCGATGGTTCCTCCTGCGAGGCAGGCAGCAGAGCGGGCATCATCCTGCGAGGCCCGGACGGTTTCCTTCTACAATACTGCCTCCGCCTTAACTTCCCGACCTCCAACAACGAGGCCGAATACGAGGCGATGATCGCTGGGCTCACTCTAGCTCATCAAGCTGGTGCCAGGCAGATCAGGGCTTTCAGCGACTCCCAGCTTGTGGTCAACCAGATCACCGGGGAGTACGAGGCCCGTGACGATCGCATGGTTCGTTACCGAGCCATAGTTCAACGCCTACTAACGGCCTTCGACGAGTCGGCTGTTTTGAGGATCCCCCGGGAACAGAATGTCCAGGCTGACGCTTTGTCAAAACTGGCTTCCTCTTCCTTCGAAGGTCTCGACCGCACGGTCCTAATCGAGGTCATGCTAAAACCTAGCATCGACATCCCGGAGGTCCTGTGCATAGAAGATGGAGCTCCCCCCGAAGACTGGACCACACTCATTAGGCAATTTCTCGTCAAGGGAGAGCTCCCAGAAGACCGAGCCGAAGCGAGAAGAGTCAGGGCCCGAGCGGAAAGGTTCACAATGATCTACTCAACACTCTTCAAAAGGTCCTACACTACCTCGGACGGCCGACCCTATCTCCGCTGCCTCACTCCCGATGAAGCCAAGTATGCTCTCAAGGAATTACACGAGGGGATTGGCGGGTGTCACATGGGAAGTCGCTCGCTCGCGCGAAAGGCTTTGAACCACGGGTACTACTGGCCCACCATGTTGCAGGACGCTTTGACCCTTGTCAAGAAGTGTGGCCCCTGTCAGAGATTCTCGCCCATCAAAAGAGTCCCGCAAGCAAACCTCCGGTCCATGGCCAGTCCGACCCCTTTTGCAATGTGGGGGATGGATCTGGTAGGCCCCTTTCCAAAGGCGACAGGGCAACGAAAGTTTCTTATAGTTGCGATCGACTACTTCACAAAATGGATCGAGGCCGAGCCACTAGTCACGATCACCAAGCAGCAGACTCAACAGTTCTTCTGGAAGCACATTATCTGTCGGTTCGGGATCCCCCAAGTGCTCGTCACGGACAACAGGACCCAATTGGCAGGCAAGCATTTCTGCAAGTTCTGCGAAGACCTCGGTATCCAGCAGCGCTTCTCTTCAGTATGCCATCCCCAGTCCAACGGGCAGGCAGAGAACGCGAATCGTCAGATCCTCGACGGACTCAAGAAGCGACTCGATAATTCCTCCAAGGGATTATGGGTCGATGAACTGCCGAGCGTTCTCTGGGCCCACCGAACAACAAAAAGAATCCCGACGGGGGAGTCACCTTTCAACTTAACATACGGCGCCGAGGCCGTCATTCCCCTGGAAATAGGTATCCCCTCTCCCCGGATCATGGCTTTCGATGAAGAGAGCAACTCCATGCAACTACGAGCAGACCTGGACCTCATTGACGAGGTTAGGGAGAAGTCGGCCATCAGAAGGAACATCTACCAACAAAGAATCGAGAGGTTCTACAACAAGAAGGTGCGCCCAACAAACATTGCACTCGGAGATCTTGTCCTCCGGAAACTGGCGGTATCCAACCCCGGCCAGAAAAGGAAGTTGGCACCAAACTGGGAGGGCCCTTATAAGGTTTCAGAGGTCGTACGACCGGGTACTTATCGCCTGACCGACACCAACGGCAAGCCCGTCAAGAGGCCCTGGAATGCGGAACACCTGATTAAGTTCTTAGGAGAATAGACTCCATGTAAAATGTAAAGATCGTAATCGGCACGTTGTGCCCAGTCTTTTGTAAAGTCCCGTAAACGGCGCGTCGTGCCTAGACTTGTTTGTAACAAGCATATATTGTGAACATGTCAGCTTTCTTAAAACAAGCTCATAATTCCAAACCTTGTAAACAGATAAAGAACACCTCACGGACTCGACGCTCGGATAAAATCGCGAGCCCGAACATGCTTCTCTTGCAAGCATAGGATTCGTCACTTGGATAACATCGCGAGCCCAAACATGCTTCTCTTGCAAGCATAGGACACGGCACTCGGATAAAATCGCAAACCCAAATATGCTTCTCTTGCAAGCATAGGATTCGGCACTCAGATAAAATCACGAGCCCAAACATGCTTCTCTTACAAGCATAAGACTCGGCGCTCGGATAAAATCGCGAGCCCAAACATGCTTCTCTTACAAGCATAAGACTCGGCACTCAGATAAAATCGTGAGCCCAAACATGCTTCTCTTACAAGCATAAGACTCGGCACTCGGATAAAATCGCGAGCCCAAACATGCTTCTCTTACAAGCCCAAACCTGCTCCCCGCGCAAGCATTGGACTCGGCGCTCGGATAAAAGCTCGAGCCCAAACATGCTCTCGCACCGTCTCTCCAAGAGAACATGTGTAGGAGCTCGGTGTCGACCCCGAGCAAGGCGGGTGCCCTCTCCGAGGGCACCGCGACCTTAACGCTCGGCGGCGACGCTGCGCTACGCCTGCAATTGCCTTTCTCACCGGTATGGGGGCTCGACATCCGTCCCTCGCTCGGTTTGGCCTCCTCGGAGGCCATCAACCGATGATCGAGGCGACATCCGCCAGCCACGCCCGCACCGTCTCTCCAAGAGAACATGTAAAGGAGCTTGGCATCGACCCCGAGCAAGGCGGGTGCCCTCTCCGAGGGCACCGTAACCTTAACGCTCGACGGCGACGCTGCGCTACGCCTGCAATTGCCTTTCTCACCGGTATGGGGGCTCGGCATCCATCCCTCGCTCGGTTTGGCCTCCTCGGAGGCCATCAACCGATGATCGAAGCAACATCTGCCAGCCACGCCCGCACCGTCTCTCCAAGAGAACATGTGCAGGAGCTCGGCGTCGACCCCGAGCAAGGCGGGTGCCCTCTCCGAGGGCGTCGCGACCTTGACGCTCGGCGGCGACGCTGCGCTACGCCTGCAATTGCCTTTCTCACCGGTATGGGGGCTCGGCATCCGTCCCTCGCTCGGTTTGGCCTCCTCGGAGGCCATCAACCGATGATCGAGGCGACATCCGCCAGCCACGCCCGCACCGTCTCTCCAAGAGAACATGTGCAGGAGCTCGGCGTCGACCCCGAGCAAGGCGGGTGCCCTCTTCGAGGGCGTCGCGACCTTGACGCTCGGTGGCGACGCTGCGCTACGCCTGCAATTGCCTTTCTCACCGGTATGGGGGCTCGGCATCCGTCCCTCGCTCGGTTTGGCCTCCTCAGAGGCCATCAACCGATTATCGAGGCGACATCCGCCAGCCATGCCTGCACCGTCTCTCCAAGAGGACATGTGCAGGAGCTCGGCGTCGACCCCGAGCAAGGCGGGTGCCCTCTCCGAGGGGACCGCGACCTTGACACTCGGCGGCGACGCTCGACACTGCTACCATCCGTTCCCTCACCGCGTGTTGGAAAAAATTTTATTTAGGTTTGAGGCGTCCGCCTTCCGCAGACGCCCCGAGCCTTAAGTCGGATTATTGGCCACCCTCTCACCCGCGAACAGCTCGGGGTTTACGGCTTTTTGCAAAACCCAAACCCCAAACTGTTTGAGGATGGCAGGGGGGCCAAAGACTAGCAGCTCTCCCTCTGCTCAAACTGATCAGCTGACCCTTCTCTCCCTCCAAACAGCTCAGGGTTTACGACTCCTAACGAGTCCAAAACCCCGAACAGTTCGAGGACGGCAGAAGAGCCACCAAGCTTCGGATCTCTCCGAACCTCCTAAATGATCAGTCGACCCCTCTATCGCCCAAGAACAACTCGGGGTTTACGGCTCGAACAAGCCCAAAACCCCGAATTGTTCCCAGACGGTGGAAGAGCCACCGAGCTTCGGACTTCTCCGAACATCCCAAACGATCGGTCGGCCCACTGCTCACCAACGAACAACCCAGGGTCCCATGGCCCTGACGGCCTGAACCCCGAATAGTTCGAGGGTGATCGGTGTGCCTCCGATCCGGGATGCACGAAAATCTTATATTTTTTGGACGCCCGCCATGGGCAGGCATCCGAGTCGAATGACTCACTGATCAAAAACTGAAGGGGAGTGGTGATTATATAGCCCACTGGGGCCTCATTTATTACGCCTGGGAATGTGAAACGGCGGAAGGCAAAACGTCGCCATAAATATCCATAGGAATGCGAAACGACACAATTATTGACGCAGTCGCGCCAATTGCGACTCCTCGGAGATTTCACACCAGCTACCCTCGGCATCCGAGGCAATCAAGGCTCCGGAGAACAAATGATCTTATTCATTACTCATTGCTTACAACTCAATGAACGAAAGTACAAATACAAGGCTCTCAACTCACTCACGCTCGGCCGGGAACTCGAATTCGGGGCTTCTATGACGCTCAGCTATTCCGACCAAGGAGGACGCGCCCGCCACCGAGCTCTCCGCATCATCCGGTTGGGTCTCAACCGGCGAGAGCGGCAGCAACCGTCCCGGGGTGGAGTTGCTCGCCTCTTCAACAAGACCAGCACCCAGTATGAGCTTCAGCCGACGGACCTCCAACTCTTTCTCCATGACGGCCTCGCGAAGAAAAGATTCGGAAGCCGAGCGCCCACTAGAGGTATCCGAGACCGACCAGTCCGTCTCAATGACCCACCAGTCCCGATCGGCTACAATTTTTCTCAAACGAGCCACCTCTAGGCCGAGCTCTCTCGACTTGTTCAGAAAGTAATTCTTGGCAGCCTCTCGGTCCCGAGCCAACTTTCGTTGGCGAGCCAGCTTCTACCAAAAGAAAAATCAAGTGTCACAAAAATGCAAGTGTTCGAGGGTCGGCCCAAAAAATTATATTTCATTCCATTTCAAAATTTCGATACAAAAATTTTGCGGTGGCCAATCCGCCGAAGGCATTTACATCAAAAAGGAATAAAAACAAAAACATCTATTCTTGGGGGTCGAGTGGCACCTCTTCGTGACCTTGGTCTTCCCCGACGCCATTGCCATCAGGGGTCGGAGGCAAATCCGGGTTCCATCCGAAGCTGAGGTGGTCGACGTTGCACTCGGGGTAAATATACTTGAAGTGGGACTTGGCCTGCTCATAAGCCTCGTCCTGCGCCGCCACCAAGGTCTCCCCCAAAACCCCCTCCAAGTCCGCCACGGCCTTCTTCGCCTTGTCCTTCTCCGCCGCCTCGGCCGCAACTTTCTTCAGCAGATCCTCTCGGTCCAGCTTATGGATCCTGTCCAGAGACTCTATCTGGGCCTCGTGAACCGCCACTTGGTTCCGGGCCTCCTTCAAGTCATCCATCGCCTTGTTCAGCTCCCGAAGGAACTTCTCCGCCTGCTTTCGCTCGTATAGGATCTCCTTCTCCAGGCACTTGTGGAAGAGCTGGCCATGGAGCATCGACTATTACAAAGAAATCAAAGTTAGCAACGATTACAAGTCAAGTCAAACCGGAAAGACCTCGGCCGACTTACCGAGAGGTTGGCTTAGGCCCATCGCATATAGGCCTGGTCGGCCGTCTGCGCCGCCAAGGCCATTCCATCCCGTTCGGTAATGGCCTTCGAAACGAACTCCATCGCTACGGGTCCGTCGAGAATGGTGTCCCCCTTCAAGATCGACCAATCGGGGACGAAGGGCATCGTTGCCATCCTTCCCACCAACTCCGCAGCGCTCGGGCATACGGGGGGAAGCTGTTGCGACGGGGCCTCGACCGACTTCCCCAAGCCCCCCGCTGCATCTCGAGCCAACCTCGACATGTGGGACTGATGCTGATGGTGCTTCTTTTGCTTCTAAGTGGGAGATTGCCCTCGGGCGCTGGGGGAGGTGCTTGGGAGGTCCCGCCGGCTTGCTGGACCTGGGCAGAGAGCTTCCTCTTCTCGGCGGCGAAACGATCCTGCTCTTCTTTCTTCTTCTTCTCCTGTCTCGTCTTCTCGGCCGCGGCGAGCAGAATCTTCTTGGCTTGCGCCTGTTGTGTCGACATCCCTACAACAAGATAAGAAAGAAAGGCTAAACGTTAACACGAAGGCAGAAAGATGAAAAAATAAGGAAAGAGACATACTAGGGTCGGCGGGACTCAGTCCGGCCCTCGCTAGGTGAACTTCGGTCACCCGGAGCCATGAAATGCTGTCACCCCTGACTATCTCATCAACCCTCCCCCACTCCCAGGCCGATAACTCGTTCCTCTTCGGAGGCTTGCGCTTCGGCTTCACGAAGTTCCACTGGGTCGGGATATCCCACTCCCCTTCGGTCTTCACGACAAAGTACTTATCCCTCCAAAGTTTAATCGAATCCGGGTGGCCATGCACCACTCTCTTGTTTGGCGTCGGCGTGAAGAAAAATACGCCCTCAATATCTCCGAGCGAACCTATACTGAAGATGGCCTGGAAGTAGGAAAGCCTCGGCTTCACCCCCTTTTCTTGGCACTTCAGGATGAAACAGATGAGGTGCTTCCACGAGTTGTGGCCGTACTGCATGGGGGACAGCTCCGCCCAGTTCAAGACCGTCTTTATGAAAGGGTGCAGAGGCAGCCTCAGCCCCGAGATAAAGGCGTCCTCTGGAAATATGCAATACCCCGGAGCCAACACTGTCGTGGGACGAATACCCGGGCTCGGTAGTAGTAGCTCGTACTCCCTCGGAATGTAGTAAGCGGCCCTGATAATATTGAGGTACTCCGGTCTCAAAACGCTCGGGGTGTCTTCGTCCTTGTGTTCTCCCCAGGCACGGGAGGGATCGGTTGAATGTCCTTGACATCGTCAGGATACATTCGTATCGACACGGGATTCCGAAAGGTAACCGGTGGTACATCAAGGCCCCCCCTCGGCGCATTCTCGTCAGGCGAAGAGGGACTTTGAGGGATTGTCAGGACTCTCTTCTTCCGACGTGGTCGGCGCTTACGCTCGGGGGAGGGCGTCGACAGTGGGGGCAACGGAGGAAGATCTTCACCGGCCCCGGCTGTCCCCTCCGGCATACTCTGACCGGCCTCCTGTACACCAACATTCTCTCCTCCCCCGCCTTTCGCGTCGACATGCTCTCCTTCGTCACCCTCTTCATCATCGTCCCCATCCTCCTCATCATCATCCCCCTCCTCTTCATCATCACCAATGTCCTGATCCGACTCCTCGTCCTCATCATCACTATCCCCTTCCGCACCACCCTCTTCCATCGGCTCCTTCCCTGGCCTCTTAGACCTCAGCGGTTGCACCACGTAGACTACTTCATCATCACCTTCGGAGCCGGGTTCGGAGAAAACCTCCTCTTTGACCTGGTACTTACCCAAGGACGAGGACGTTTCCAATTCCGACTCCATCCCCGAGTGACCAGACAAACTAGCCTCGGATCCAGACTGAGTACGCGACATTTCTAAAAAGAGGATTACTAACCTGATGCGTGGAAAGTTACGTTTTCTGCGAAAAATCCGCCGACTGCGATTGAAATGCCTGCTCTCTGTTGAAAATTGAAGGGAAGTAACGAAGAGGTAAATAAGAAAATGAGAGGGGGTGGGGGTTTTTAAAGTGGAAAACGACTCCTCGATTTTCGCAAAAGAGGATCTAGCCGTTAGATCTTATCTGACAAGATCTAACGGCCACCAAGATCTAAACAAACGTTGATCCTTGCGCCATGACGTCAGCAAAAAGGGTAAAATTACAACACTACCCCTTCCTATTTCCCAGGTAGAAAAGATTTCACCAAGTTAGAGTGGCTCGGAGCTCGGATCGAAACTCGAGCCAGGCCACTTTCTCCTTCCTAAGATGGGGCTCGACGCTCGGATCGAAACTCGAGCCAGATACCCTTCTCTTCATCTCAGGTGGAGCTCGGAGCTCGGATCGAAACTCGAGCCAGGCCACTTTCCCCTTTCTCAGATGGGGCTCGGAGCTCGGATCGAAGCTCGAGCCAGATCCCCTTCTCTTCATTACGGAGGGGTCGACACTCGGATAGAAACTCGAGCCAGATCCCCTTCTCTTCATCTCAGGGGGAGATCGGAGCTCGGATGATAACTCGAGCCAGGCCACTTTCTCCTTCCTAAGATGGGGCTCGACGCTCGGATCGAAACTCGAGCCAGATACCCTTCTCTTCATCTCAGGTGGAGCTCGGAGCTCGGATTGAAACTCGAGCCAGGCCACTTTCCCCTTTCTCAGATGTGGCTCGGAGCTCGGATCGAAGCTCGAGCCAGATCCCCTTCTCTTCATTACGGAGGGGTCGACACTCGGATAGAAACTCGAGCCAGATCCCCTTCTCTTCATCTCAGGGGGAGCTCGGAGCTCGGATGATAACTCGAGCCAGGCCACCTTCTCCTTTCTCCGTGGAGGCTCGGTGCTCGGATCGAAGTTCGAGCCAGGCCACTTCTCTCCTCTCAGTGAACGCTTAGAGCTCGGATCGAAGCTCGAACCAGGCCGCTTCATCTTTCTCAGTAGGGGCTCGATGCTCGGATCGAAGTTCGAGCCAGCCCACTTCCCCTTTCTCAAGCTTACTTCTGTTCAACCCATAATCAATGTCTTCCGAAAAGCGATCCAAATAGGTTTGCGGAGTCAAAATGGATCCTAGAAGAAGAAATTTCGAAGAGGCAGTCGGATAACATCGCGAGCAAGTAAGCCTTCCTCTCTAACAAAAGGGTCGACACTCGGATGAAACCGCGAGCCATACCGCGAATTCCCTTTCTCTTCATTACAGAGGGGTCGATGCTCAGGTAGAAGCTCGAACCATGTCATCTTCTCCTCTCACATTTGGGGCTCGGAGCTCGGATCGAAACTCGAGCCAAGATCCCCTTCTCTCAATTACAGAGGGGCCGACGCTCGGATAGAAACTCGAGCCAGGCCACTTCATCCTTTCTCAGTAGGGGGCTCGACGCTCAGATCGGACCGCGAGCCAGGCCACTTCCCCCTCCTCGGTGGGGGGCTCGACGCTCGGATCGGAATTCGAGCCAGCCCACTTCTCCCTTCTCAGTGGGGGGATCGTCGCTCGGGGTGAAGATCGAGCCAGGCCACTTCTCCTTCCTCAGTGGGGGCTCGACGCTCGGATCGAAGTTCGAGCCAGGCCACTTCTCCCTTCTTAGTGAATGCTCGGAGCTCGGATCGAATCTCGAGCCCGCCGCCATCATCTTTCTCGGTAGTGGCTCGGAGCTCGGATGGAATCTCGAACCACACCTCTTTCATCCTTCTCAAAGGTGCCTCGGAGCTCGGATGGAAGATCGAGCCATACCAACCTCATCCATCACGATGGGGCTCGGAGCTCGGATAGAAGCGCGAGCACACCACCTTCGCCTTTCTCGGTGGGGCTCGGAACTCGACGCTCGGATAGAATCCAGAATACCAGATGCTCCCCTCGCTCTTCCAACTAGCGAGGGGATCGTCCTCAGACCTTGGGAGGCCGCCCCGCCGACCTTTAACGCTAGGAAGGCCTCGACATCCCCTCGCTCTTCCAACTAGCGAGATGGTCGTCTACCGACCCTTTGGCTCATCGACCGACCCGTGGGCTCGCCTGCCGACCCTTCGTCCCGTCTGCCGAACCCTTGGTTCGTCCTCCGACCCGTGGGCTCGCCTGCCGACCCTTCGTCCCGTCTGCCGAACCCTTGGTTCGTCCTCGAACCTTTGGGCTCGTCCTCCGACCTTTGGGCTCATCCTCCGACCTTTGGGCTCGTCCGCCGACCTTTAGGCTCGCCCGTCAACCCCCAAAGCTTGACTCAGGCGTTCCTGGCTCTCTTACCCTTTTGCTCCCCCTCCTGCGCGAAACTCCAAAATGAGGGATCCATTACTCCTGACCACTGGCCTCTTTAAGGAAAAGCACAGATCCTACCGTCTCACCCCGACATCTGCTCTTCCCCCAGAGGCAAAGAGTCGCTCCTACACGACTGGACCACCCAGCCCTACAGGAGCGTGGGGGCTCATGATATGGGTCAGAAATAGCATGGCCCATCCTGGACCACTAGATCCCCTCAGAGATGCGCGCACCATCTGATCCTTCTGATCTGCCACGTCAGCACCAAAAAACCGCCCGGAGCTCTGCCACGTCAGCCCGGAAACCGCTCCGGCGTCTGCCACGTCAGCCCTATACCGCCCGGCTTTTCCACCGCTTCAGCCATGCGGGTAACCGGGTCCGGCCCAGCCCCAAACGGGTCTGGACCCAATTGGCTTCCTCTATAAATACCAGACCCTCCCCCCTGTTTACAGGTAATCAAACTTTTTCCACTAAAACCCTAGTTACTGTTGCTCTTATCTTAAGTAACTGACTAGATCGTCGGAGGGTCTGCCACCGGAACCAACCCCGGTGTTTCTAGACCATCTGCAGGTACACAAGACCTCGGATCCGAGCCCTCTGATCCGAGCCCAGACATCCACCTCACTCCAAGCCCGTCGCAGGTACCGCCCGGCCAGCCGAGGGTCGTCCGACCAGTAGCTTTCTCCTTCAATACAAATCGAGTAAGAACTCACACCTGGTGCATCCACACGTCTCCCAGAAACAAACCGCATCAGTACTGTTTATTTTCTTTCATGCATTCCACCTGACATCGTTGTTATCCATTTCCTTCTTATTGTGGTGTTGCAACCAATTTGACTTTTCTTTTGGATTCCTTGTTCTGTTAACCCAAGTTGCTTTTGCCCTGTCCTACGTTCTGCCTCAATTAAATTTTGAGGACGAAATTTTGTTGTGAGATGGGTAGGATTTGTAACCCCTGTTTTCGTAAATAAATATTTTTCTGTATATTTTATGTATTTCGATTAATTATAATTTACCTTATGTTAAATTCGTTTTGGATTCTCTATTAAAATATTTTCTAATCAGAAATTTTATTTATTTCGAATAATTGTATATTTTAATTTTAATTTCTATTTCTATTTGATCTACTACTTATATCATGTATTGTTTGGATTATTTTAATATATCTGTAAACTCAAATTTGCATTTTGATATGCATATATTATTATTATTACTATTATCAGTATTATTTTTGTTAGTTTTGTTATTTGCAGTATCATTATTTTTATTGTTAATATTATTATTATTATTATTTTATTTTAAGCCGAACATACTCTATTTTATATATATTCATTATTTGACTTAATGTACATGTATACGTATGATTTATAAACCCTTATAATACTTATTATTTTTTTCCTATTGGATTTAAACCTACTAATTGATTTACAACCCAAAATCCATTACCCATTCTCCTATTGGATCATCTAACCCATTACCTAATAACCCACAACCCGCAACCCTACTATATAACCCTAACCCTACCCCCCCCCCCCCCTTATTCACTGTTGAAACCCCACTTTCACAACCGCCTATTACTATTCATCTTCCTCTACCTCGTCTCTTCGTCAGTTCGTCACCCACCTTCGACTCCCGATTCTATCTCCTGTGCATCTTCAACCTCCCACCTTCGTCCTCTCTCCCGATCATCGCCATTGCCCTCATCACCCCTATTGTCAAGGCTTCCCCTCGTCGTCAAGCCACCTCGATTGTCGACCGCAAACCCACCTGCACCCTGTCTCCGACCACCACCTCCATCATCATCACCATCATCCCCTCGTCACCTCCATCCCATCGCCTCCGATCATCCCCATCCTCGTCAACTCCTCCACTCGAACCCAACTCCACCGCACCCATTACCATCATCGCCAGCGTCTTCCACCGCCGTTCCCATCACCGCCCCTCGCCCATTGCCTTCGTCAATCCCTCTCTGCTCACCCCCACAACCACCGAAGTCCCCTCGCTTCGTCGTCGTCGTCATCGTCCAAGCCCCAAAAGCCCTCCGTCTTCGCTCCTCTATTTTCGGTGCGAAATAGAGCGGTGCCCATTGCTGCCGTCCCTAAGTCGCCCTCGCCGCTGCCGTCGCTTCCCGACCGCAGCGACATCGTTGCCACCTTCGCCGTGGTCGCCGCTGCCGTCGCCCCCGACTGCCGTGCTCGCCGTCCCCTCTCCCGCCATTTTCTTTCTCTCTCTGTCGAGTTGCGGAAGGAGGAAGCAGACAGCAGTTGGGTGTTTGCTATTTTGGTATAGGAGATTCGAGTTTGCCGTTTGGTGTTTTTCCTTGGATCCGCCGTGTTGCTGTTTGGTTGCTCTTGCTATTTCTGATTTTGTTCGTGACACGCCATGTTTTGGTTTGTCGTCCGGGATCCTAATCTCGTTATTCTCAATATTTCAGATCTAACATCATTGTTAAAGGCAAGTCATCTCACTCTCGAATTATACTGTATCGTATTCGAGATTGTTTATTGAATCCCGCAAGTAAATCTATATTGATTATCGTATATCTGTTATTGTTATCTATCGTTGGGATTCTATGGATTTATACTAGCGAATCCAAGTAGTAGTCTTGACTTCGTGCCATCTTTGCCTCCAATGTATAGAGATCTTGCATGCATACATGTAGTTAATTATTGAATATAGGAATATGAATTATTATTGTATTTCATGTCATGTCTTTACACAACTATTGTAGATTGTATACTAGTGTTGATTGTTCGTATGATTGTTGATGGTGTATTGGTTGATTGTGATTAGTAAGATTATAGACATTATACATCTTAATAACATGTTCAAGTAGATATAACTTGCTATGATTTATGATTGTTAACCCCTAACTCATCGTTCATAACATTCTAATAATTTTATGCATGAAAAATAAATTGAGACCCTGAAAATTATTGCCAACCTGAACATTACCATGTTGTTTCGACCTAGATAATGTCATCAAAATCAATAACTTCCTCAATATTAAATGTAGCCCCATGTTTCTAGTTTCCAGAACATTCGGAATTTTCGAATTCTGACTTATATTGCATGAGTTATGACCTTTTTACCGTTGTTGCACAGCATTTTTCAGATTTATGCACATACCATGTTAAACTGATGAATTATGTGAACTAATGATCAAATATTACCATGATAATTTCCAGATTGATACCCAACATATTTAGGGTAATGAAAATTATTTTTGTTGATTTTTAAAATGAATATTTACTACTGTTACAACTAATACTAGTTGACACTGATAACCAGCCAGAAATAGGTACCTGTAAAGAACACTGAAATTCACTTAGCTACTGTTGTCAAAATTTGGACTTCAAATATTAGTTAGAATCGGGCAAGAGTCTAGTTTCTAGATCTTCTGACGGATCCACATTTGCTATCTTGTAGCAACGGGAATTCTGATTTTGGTATAGCAACCTACTGCTGTCCAGAATTGGGTTTTTCATGTTTAATATATATAATTCAATCTATAAAGTTGAATTTGGTGTATTTGATTGTATAGAGTACATTGCATGATCTTAAGGTTGTGTTTTCATCATTCTAGTGTCCCTTGTTAATCGCATTATCGTTTCCCATAGATAGTTCTGTCCCTATTGTCCCCTATCCGTATCGTAGTATTGCCAATCAATTTTGTATGTTAATTGAATAAAGAATGTTAATCAAACCGGGGTTAAGAGCTGACTACGGTAGTTGATAATATAGTGACTGTACTCGGGAATGTGGGCCTCATTCCCAAAATATCGTTATCGTCATTTTGCAAAAAATTGCAAATGGCCAGTGTTACCGTCATTGTGCAAGAAATTGCAAATGTCGAGTGTTATCGTCATTGTGCAAGAAATTGCAAATTGCCAGTGTTATCGTTATTGTGCAAGAAATTGCTTCAAAAGCCAGTGTTATATTGTGCCGAGTACATGAACTGTAAAACTACCGCCTTAATCTAAACGAAATTGATTGTATGCATTGAAACTGTAGTATGAGATGCAGTAGTACGTGCATTAGTTAGGGTTAAAATGAATAATAGACTTATGACTTCATCGCATTGTCATTGCATTTTGCCATCGTTATTTAACCGTGTTATAGTTATTGTTTACTGTTATTGTTATCGTTTATTGTCATCGTTATCAATCATCGTTATTGCACATTGAATTGTTTCCATTTGCCATTGTTCATTGCCATCGACTATATTGTTTATCGAATTCATTGTTATACCGTAAATGCCATTGTTTCTCTATTTCTCTCTGTTTCTCTCTGTTTCTCTACTTGTTGTCCACGAATTGCTCTAAGGACATATTTTCCTCTTTTAGATGAACAGCTTACGGGTAATCAAGGAGATTTGCCTGACGGACTAGGAGAGCAACAATGGTGAAAGAATTGTTGTTGTGCCTCTTACTAATTATTATTTCATTTTGAGAACTTTAATAATTGAACAATGTTGTTTTCTCTGTAAGGTGGGCTTTTGACCCGAATAATATTATTGTTGATTCCAGATGTTGGATTGTTATTATGTTGGTTATTTTATGCTTAAATTTCAAAGTATTGTCATTCATGTGATTACTTCTTTTATTGCATGCGTGGTTGTATTACTTCCTATTTATATTGTTGAGTTGAATCGATAACAGCTCATGGATGATGCAAGTCATTCGCTAGGGCCTTGTCACGTGCTTGCATTCCGTAGTTTTGGGAAGCGGGGCGTAACAGTAGATGTCCAATCAACATGGTATGGGGTGTTTAATAAGTCTACAATAAGATATAATACGACTATCACATCATGCATGCAAGATCATATGACACATCATGAATCACGAACAACATACGTATATGCAACAAGAATTGAGTATTTAATGGTTATTTCATGTCGTGTGTGTAACGAGACAACTACGGATGGATCAACACATAGAGACAAGATCTAACAAGGGTGTTCATTAGAATGGATCTTGAAACAACTACACTACAGGCGGTATTTAGTACTTGTATATGCAAACAGAAATTATACAAGTTACTTCCCTTGAAATTGACGACGAATCCAACGGAGAGAAAGGGAATAACGGGAACGGATTCCCGGGCATGAACACAATATCAACAAATGGGTCACGAGCACATGATCCCAATCACTTAAGAACAACCATGCACATGAGAGAGGACAGTGAAGAGGGTGTGCACTGCGACATCACTGTTGTGCTGCAGTCGGGAGGAAGCAACGCAGGGGGGTGTGTCGGGTGCTGGGCTTCTGTCTGCCACTGCATCGCGACAGGAGGAGGGCGCATGGGGGGCGTCGCTGTCGGAGTCGACTGAAGGCACAACGCAGGGAAGCTGCGCTGTGGGGAGAGGACGGGGGCGCTGCTGCGGAGGCTGTTACCGAGGTGGGGTCGCAAGAGGATCGGGAGAGGGGACAGAGGATGAAGAGAGATTGGGATGAGCTAGAGTTTTGAAAGTAATAGGTGGCTAGGTTTGTGTATGGTGAACAGGGGAATTATACATAGGGTACATATATATGTATAATAGTTAGGGTTATGAGGGGCTAACGGGTGGTGGTAGTGAGTAGTGGATTTAAAGATCCAATAGGGTTTTTAGGGTAGGGTATTATTGGGTTAATGTAGGATTCAAATGAAAAAAATATAGGATGATCTAAATAATGAGATAGAGGCAAAAATAAATAAATAAAATGGGACATGAACAATTAATAATGAGAATAAAAAATAATATCCCGATCAACCAGAGATGAAATAATGTACAGACAATTGCATCAAGAAGATTAAATTAAGGCGACAAAACAAAGAGATGAATATTTTGAGAATGGGGATCAAATACACGGTTCAAAAGGAGTAGGAGAATACAATTTAAATAAATACTCAAAAAAAGAAAATAAATCCCAAAATGCAAAAAATGGAAAACAGGGGTTACAAATCCTATCCACCTGACAAGAAGAATTTCTTCATCGAAATTCAAACAAGAGGTACATAGGGTAACCCTGAAAAAGAAAAAGAAAGAATAAAACAACAAGCTACTCAAACAGATGAGGAAATCTCTGCTGGAACTCCTCCTCCAACTCCCAAGTCGACTCACCTGGCAAATGAGGATTCCAAGAAAAAGGAACCATCTTGATGACCTTGTTCTTCAGCACTTTCTCCCGCCGATCCTAAATAGCAACTGGCGAAATCTCATAAGTCAAATCTGACTGCACGGTCAACTCTGAGTAATCGATCACGTGACTCTCATCACGGATATATTTCCTGAGTTGTGAGACATGAAAAACGTCGTGCAATTCTGATAAAGCCGGTGGCAATGCAAGACGATAGGCCACCTTGCCTATTCGTTCTACGATATCAAACGGTCCGATAAACCTATGGCTGAGCATGCCCCCACCACCGAACCGAATGACACCTCACCAAGGTGATACCTTTAGGAAAACATGGTCTCCAACCTTAAACTCCAATGCTCTCCGATGGACATCAGCCCATCTCTGCTGCCTATCCTGAGCTGCTTGAAGATGCTTCCTGGTCTGAGTCACCACATCAACTATCCTAGTGATCAACTCCGGACCCATTAACTTCCTCTCACCATTGTCATCCCAACACACTGGTGATCTGCAGTTTCGCCCATAAAGTGTCTCTGTAGCTTTAAGACTGGCCTGAAAGCTGTTACTGTATGAGAACTCTAAGAGATGCAAATGGTCCTCCCATGGTCCACTAAACTGCAACACACAGGACCTCAATATGTCCTCTAGAGTCTGGATGTCCTCTCTGATTTTCCATCAGCTTGGGGATGGAAAGTTGTATGGTACTTCAATTTACTCCCCAAACTACTCTGAAGACTCTCCCAAAACTAAAACCTGAATCTCGTATCCATGTCGGATACAATACTGACTAGAACCCCATGAAGTCTGACGATCTCTTGCTTGTACTTCTCAGCTAGGCTCTCAGTAGACTGTCCGACTCAGAAAGGAATGAAGTGAGAATTCTTCGTCAGTTGGTCGATAATCACCCAAATGGCATTGTGACCCTTAGAACTCCTCGGCAGAGCGATCACAAAATCCATAGTGATGTGTTCCCACCTCCACATCGGAATGGGAAGCGGTTGAAGAAGTCCGGTGGTATTCTGATGCTCTGCCTTCACCTGCTAGCAGATCAAACACTGAGAGACAAACTGAACCACAACCCTCTTCATACCATGCCACCAGAAATGAAGCTTCAAGTCCCGGTACATCTTAGTACCTCCAGGATGAATAGATTATGATGACTGGTGGGCTTCCTCAAGCAACCTCTGACGAACTTCACCTTTCGGGACACACAAACTGGATCCAAAGATCACTGCCGCTAACTCCAAGTCATGAGTCAGATAGTTCCTCTCATGCGGACTCAACTGCCTCGACGCATAAGCAATAACTCGGCCTTTCTACATCAGAACTGCACCAAGACCCTTGCCAGAAACGTCACAGTGAACCAGAAGGCAACAATTCCAAATCAAAATTCCAAATCAAAATAA
Organism: Hemerocallis citrina; assembly: GCA_017893485.1. Taxonomy (NCBI): domain Eukaryota; kingdom Viridiplantae; phylum Streptophyta; class Magnoliopsida; order Asparagales; family Asphodelaceae; genus Hemerocallis; species Hemerocallis citrina. The sequence goes on along the minus strand of JACEHZ010000674.1, from coordinate 500,510 downwards.
AACACAAGCATGATATAGTATATGTCCAAGCAACATGGTATGGGGTGTTTAACGAGTCTACAACAAGATATAATACGACTATCACATCTTGCATGCAAGATCATATGACACATCATGAATCACGAACAACATACGTATATGCAAAAAGAATTGATTATTTAATGGTTATTTCATGTCGTGTGTGTAACGAGACAACTACGAATGGATCAACACATAGAGACAAGATCTAACAAGGGTTTTCATGAGATTGGGTCTTGAAATAACTACACTACAGATTGTATTTAGTACTTGTATATGAAAACAGAAATTATACAAGTTACTTGCCTTGAAATTGACGACGAATCCAACGGAGAGAATTGGAATAATGGGAATGGATTCCGGGGCACGAACACAATATCAACGAACGGGTCACGAGCACACGATCGCAATCACTTGAGGACAACCACGCACACAAGAGAGGGCAGTGAAGGGGGTGTGCACTACGACGTCACTATTGTGCTTCTGTTGGGAGGAAGCAACGCAGGGGGGTGCATCGGGTGCTGGGCTTCTGTCTACCGCTGCGTCACGACAGAAGGAGGGCGCACAGGGGGCGTCGCTGTCGGCGTCGGCTGAAGGCACAATGCAGGGAAGTGATGAACACAATATTATTCACTTTTTAGAGCAATAATCTTAATATAATTAGACATTTAAAAGCTCTATATGTGGTATTTAACTCCTATTTTCTCTTTTCCATAGGAAACAGCTTATAACAGAAAAACGAAGCAGATTTAGGACTTCAAGGATAATACACAGCAAACTGCAGAGGATCAGTCGACTGGTTCCCCAACACAGGCGACTGGACAAGAGAAGCTGATTTTCCACAACTCTCGACACAGTCGACTCACTCCCAAAAGACAGTCGACTGGTCTGAACAATTATGAAATCTTCAGGAGTCTCGACTCAGTCGACTGGTTCGAAGATAAGTCGACTGGTCTGCGGCGGAGTAAACGGATAGGATATTCGAAGATTCACCCAAATCTAATTTCAAATCTATTTAAATCCAAATCTTATGCAACGAATCAAATCTAGAGACTGGAAATTGGCAAAAGCACGTGGGGAACAGATAAGGAAGGAAAGAAGAAAAGAGAAAGACATAAATCATCAAATCAAGAAGATTTTTCCCAAAAAAAGGGAAAACCCTAATTCTCAGCGGTACTCTATAAATATCAGAAAAGATCATCTATAGCAGGGGGCATCTATCTCTTGGAAGCGACTAAATCACCAAGTTCCTGAACAAGCAACCAGTGCTTCATTCTATCATCATCAAAGAAGGAGAAGAGGAGAGCCAGTATTCGAAGGCAGTCGACTGTGTGACAGACAGTCGACCTTATTGTCGGACTTCATTAGTTTATTTCTCCTCTCTTTTATCTTTTATGTTGATCATGTATTTGAACTTGTTAAGCAATAAAGTTATTATTATGTGGAACTAATTTTATAGTTGGGTAGATCGAAGCCGTAGTTATGTGATGCTATATTCTTTTGAATCCTTTTATTTACTTATTGATTGAATCTAATTGAATTGATATAGATTGATAACAATCAAACTTGTTCAGCAGTTATAAGTGCAGTCGACTGATGGTGAGAGCCAGTCGACTGCCATACAGAATCTGATATTATCAAGTTTGTGAGTTAGAAATCTGAATCTGTTATATGAGCATATTAAGACGATCCGTATCTCGTGCTCGTAACTTGTAACAAGGGAATCTTTAGGATTCTTGGTTCAATCAACTTAAAGGATCTAGATCTGATACCAATTTCTAGAACTTTAAGTGTTTGTTCGTTTCCACTGTTCTTATGCTTTTGTTAAGTATAACTTAGTAGATGCCATGCTAAAATACTTAGGGGAAGAAACGAATTAGAGTAGATATCATGCCTAATTCTTGGCTTAGGGAAACAATACTTTAAGGAGTAGATACCATGCCCTTGAAGTGAACAAACATGAGTAATTAGAAGTAAATTCAGAAGGCAACTTAGCATTACTAACTATTGGTGGAGATCAACAACCCAACTATTCAAGAGATATTTGTGATTCAACACCTCTCATCTTAGTTTTAATCCTTTAGTTCTTTTAGAATATTATGAAAACTCTTATTCATTTTTATTATTAGTTTTATTGATTAGTAAGTTGAAATCTACAATCTCTGTGGGATCGACCCTTGCTATTACTACGATTCTATAAACGATTCGTGCACTTGCGAGGTTTTATAATTTGTGTCTAGTTTTATCTATATATTTAGGTATCTAGATTAGCACAACAGGAAGCTGCACTGCTGGGAGAGGACGAGGGAGCTGTTGCGGAGGTTGTTGCTGAGGTGGGGTCGTGAGCGGATCGGGATAAGGAATAAGGGATGAAGAGAGATCGGGATGAGGTAGGTTTTCGGAAGTAATAGGCGGCTAGGATTTTGTATGGTGAATATGGGAATTATATATAGGGTACATATATATGTATGATAGTTAGGGTTACGAGGGGCTAACGGGTGGTGGTAGTGGGTAGTGGATTTAAAGATCCAATAGGGTTTTTAGGGTAGGGTATTATTGGGTTAATGAAGGATTCAAATGGAAAAAATATAGGATGATCCAAATAATGAGATAGGGAGAAAAATAAATAAATAAAATGGAACATGAACAATTAATAATGAGGATAAAAAATAATAGTCCAATCAACCAGAGATGAAATAATGTGCAGACAATTGCATCAAGAAGATTAAATTAAGGCGACAAAACAAAGAGATGAATATTTTGAGAATGAGGATCAAATACACGATTCAAAAGGAGTAGGAGAATACAATATGAATAGATACTCAAAAAAAAAAAAAAAAAAAAAATCCCAAAATATAGAAAATGGAAAACAGGGGTTACAATACTCGTGGTTCAGATTAGAAAAGATACGACGAAGCATAGATGTCGAAGCAGTCGAAGAGAGTGGAAGTGAAAAAGCAGTTGTTGGCAGAGTGACGGGTCGACCGCACACCCGACTGACCACTGTACAGGGTTTTCCCAAGAAAGGGAAAGTCGACCGCACTTGTGGGTGCAATCGACCGATCGCGGCGGCTGTATTTTTTTGGGCCTCAATTTGTTAGGTTGTTTCATTCCAATCTTCAACTCCAAGTCAGATCGTACGACTTCTATTCAGTTACTTCTTCTATAGGATATATCAACGACTAAGAATCAAGACTAACCTAGGATTCTCTCTATTCTTCTTTTATTTATTGTAATCACGTCCGATTTGAGAGGTAGTACTTTATTGACAGTATTCTCCATTGCAAAGAGAGGCTTGAGAGTGATAGTTCTTGGTGAGTAAGTTTAATTTCTTATATTGAGTGAATCATTAAGTCCTTGTAATCTCTTCTAGTTGAATATTATATCTCCCTATATTTCTCTACAGATTAAGCAAAAGCTAACCGGAATAAATTCTCGTTGTGTTTGTGTTGGATTGATGGATCTATTTGTTTGGTTATTTGATTGACTCGTCTCATCTACTTCGACATCTTCATTGCTCTATTTAGTTCTGTTGCACCATCGGGGTGTTCGTAGACACCCATCTCCTAACAAAGTGGTATCAAAATTAGGTTGCTGAGTCCCTTGATTTAGATGACAGGTCATAATCTTTTGAAGATCAAGTAGTTCGATGGTAAAATCAACTTCAATCTTTGGAAGGTAGAGATGTATGATGTCCTAGTTCAAGAACGTTTATAGTTAGCCATCAAGAAAAATGAAAAGCCATATGATCTGACAAAGGATGTTTGGGTTGATATTTGTGAAAGAGCCGTAAGTCTAATTTGACTATCATTGGCGGACGAGGTCAAGTGCAAATTTCTTGATGAAACTGGCATGGCGAGTTTGCGGAAAAAAATCATGGCTGACTACTCTGATTCGTCGTTATTAGAGCGGATGTATTGGAAGAGGAAGTTATTTCATTTGTCAATGAAGGAATTTACTGATCTTCAAGATCACATCACAGAATTCAACAAGGTGTTATATGAACTACAAGCGATCAACGCGGATGTGAGTGAAGAAGATAAAGCTTTCAACTTGATATATTCACCGCCGGATTCGTACGAGCATTTAATCACTGTCATGCTACACGGAAAATCTACCAAGAAATGAAGGAAAATCAACTTAGGAAGGAAACTCAAAAATTATTGTCTACTCCAAGGTGTCTAGCGTGGAAGGTCATTCAACTGGAAGTAAAAGTGTATTGCAAAATGATTCGATCTGTTGTCAATATTGCAAAAGATCAGGGCATATCAAGAAAAACTGTTGAAAATTACATAATCAGAAGAGCGTCATGATAACAATTCTACCGCAAATGTGTTTCACCATTCTGAACCAGGTGATTTGTGTCTTCTTGTTTCAAATTCTTTAAAAGTTGATTCTAGTTGGTTTCTTAACTCAGGGAGTTCTGCTTATATTTGCTCTGAGAGGGAGTTGTTTTCTACTTATAAGATAGTGTTTGGCCCAGCTTAAAATTAGCTTAGCTTCTCCTTTAGAAGGAGAAGCTGGGCCAAACACATATTTTGAAAAGCCCAAAAAAAGTAGAAGTAGCTTATTTTTTATTAAGAAAAGGAGCTCCAAAAGAAGCCCTCCAGATCTACTTCTGGCTTCTGGCTTCTCCTTTTCTTCTTTTTTTTACCCAAAACCAAAGATCAAAAAACTTCCCCGTCCCCTTCCCCTTCCCCTTCCTCCATTCCCTCGCCGCCATCGTCGAACGTCGCCGGCGCCGTCGAACCTCGCCGGCGCCGTCGAACCACGCCAATGGCCGTATGCAATCTTTGAGTAAAAAGAAAATTGCAACAAAATCGAGTCATCGAAAAACACATGGGTCATCAAAGAATGAGATGGGTTTTCGGTAGGATGATTGTTGAAGGGGGTACAATACAAATTATACAATGCACGCGGAGTTGATGAGGATATGATGTGGGTGGAAATTCTGAGGTGAAAGGTTCAAAGAAAAGTCGTTGGTGGCTCAAAACGGCTGATTCATTTTTCTATCGGTAATTATTTCTTGGTTTAGATTTGATAAATTAATTAACAAATTAATGGGGATTAGATTAGTTTAGTGCTTTGGATGTTTCTCAGTTTCTTCGAAAGTGTTGTAAAGAGAAGAAACTTCTAGCTTACAAATTTTGATATATAAAAGTAGCTTTTAATTGATATCTTATGCCAAAAAACTTCTAGCTTAAAGTAGCTTTAAAGTTAAAAAAAAGCTGACAATCCAAACAGCTTCAGCTTTTAATTTCAAAGCTGTACTTTCTAGCTTCTCCTTCTGAAGTAGCTTTAAAGCTAAAAAAAGCTAGGCCAAACGCACCCTAAGTCTACTACATGGCGTTCTGTGAGAATGGGAACTGAAGATACTTGTGAAGTAATAGGTGAGGGGATAGTTGAATTGAAGATGCCAGCTCCAAACATGTTCATTCTAATAGAAGTTTTGCATATTCTTCTGCTTAAACAGAATCTGGTTTCTTTGGGTACTCTTGAAGCACGGGGTTATAGGTACACAACTCAAGGTGAAGTTTTGTTCGTTTTCAGGATCATCGTAAGCTGATTAGAGGTACGAGAGTGGTTGTAAAACTCCAACCATTCTCTTTTGATACAATCGAAACAAGAAATCAGTCTAATTTACTCAAATTATTCTATTTTATATTTAGTCAAAGGTTCTAATCCAAAATATTCTAAAGAGGTCGGGTGCTCGGGTGCATGAACACCTTCCTTGCAGCCTATTTTATTTTGGAAATCAACTCGCGCTTATTTCATGTGCATTGTGGGAGTCAATTTTGATTTTAAGGAAAGTTATCGTATGTGGCATGACTTAGCATAGTTTTTGTTTATTTCATCGCTTCATTTAACTGGTAGTAAGTCAAATTTTGTCTATTTGTGTTTTTTATTTAGTTAACAGTTTCGATAATATTTTCATCCATATTAATTCGTAGAATTACTATCTCTCAGATCTTCTATATTAAAAATATTTTCAAAAGTGTGAAGTGAAAAGAAGAAAAAATTAAACTATTGGAGGTGAGATATTCTATCATCAAGAATAATCTGATCGGAATATTTGACATCAATTTCCAAGCTTGGATCTTCGAAACTATATTCATTATCTAATTTAGAGAGTAGATTAATACCTTGTAAGGTTTCCAGCCCGATAAATTCATATGTTAAGAGTTCAATTAGGTCCTAGTATGTTGCTGCAATTTTTTGTGTGGAAGCAAACAGATAGTGTGAATTCATTATGAAAAACAATAAAAGATCTGACATTTACTTTCACCGACGCTGATCGCCATAAATTGTTATTGACTCTGGAATCTGACTGCCATATACGGTTGGATCAGATCTAATGGTTGTGATTGCTTGAATGACCTGCAAAATAACCTGAAACACCGGGGTTGACAAGGGCGACAGATCCTCTGTCGCCCAAGTCAGAAAACTCTGAAGATATGAACAGTTTTGTCAATGAAAGTTACAATTACCTTATTTCTGAAAGGGTCATGGGGTATTTATTGTTGCTAGGGGCAGTTTCAAGATATTAATTTATCTGTTTTTTTGTGTTTTGATAAGATTGGTTATCCTCTTATTCATGAAGATATAGAGTCATTTACATTTATCTTGATAAAAAAATAGAGTTTGTTAACTTCATTATTCATGAAGAGATAGAAGTTGTTCCAGAGATAAAGTTATGACTCTTTTCTTGATAACAAGATAGAGTGACTCTTCTCTTGGTAAAGAGATAGAGTTTTTAAATCCTCTCTTGTGGATAGAGAAATAGAATTAATTACTCTTGTAAGATGACAACTTTGGATAAACATGAACTCCTTCATTTTGGGCTGCTATGGTAACCCCGTATGATAAGCTTATTTTAGGTTGCTGGACTTGAAAGAGACCCATCTTTATTTTACGGGCCCGTATCTGCTGAAATTTATTATCTTACTCCTGAGAGCTTTAGGATTCACACCCAATTTGAAATTTATTATCGTAGTGTTAGCTTGCTCTTTTTCTCACAAGATGTTCTCTTATTAGCTATTATTTCTCCATTCTGACATATGATGTTCGTTCTGATTCTTTTACCAATAGATGTTGGATAATGAGGCTGCCACCACACAAGAAATGGCACATATTCCTCTAGGTCGCATTGGGGAGCCCAAAGAAGTCTCATCTCTAGGCGCATTCCTCTACATGCCAGCTACTTCTTATATTACTGGTAAAGTCATCTACCCTGATGGAGGAAGATCTGTGAATGCGTAAAATAAGAAACTCACTTGTTTTGCAAAGAGAATAAAGGAACTTATTGTGAATATTGATCAATTGATGAAACAGATCTAAGGGTGAAGATCATGTACAAGTCATATATATGACACAAAATTGGGGAATACAGCGATGGAAATTAGACTTACTATGGTTATATCATATTATTAGAGAAGAATTTGTTGAGTCTATGAAGTATGGGTGTAATATTAGGGTTGTTGGCGGTATATGTTGTAAGTTGTCATAGGCTTTGCCTATATATATGAGAATATTGTCCTTAACATATTTGTTGCATTTTGATCTATAGAATTAGTTTCTCATTTCCTAACATGATGTCAGAACACCAATTCTCAAATCCTAGATTTGCATCCATGAAGAAAAAAATTGTCAAGATCAAATCGCGAGATCCAAAATCCAAATCTCTAATAAATATCAGGCCTCCAAAAAAAAGCATGAAGAAGAAGGACAACAATAGCCATCGTAGTCCTTCTCCGCCTCGAAACCTGTGCCTGATGCCACCAACCTCCTCTCCGTCGTTGCTTGTTGCCGCCGTCCTCCACCAACCAGCAACAGTGCCACCATCCTCAACCAGATGTTCGTCTTCTAGCCCGCTGCCTGCACCAAAGCCGTGATCGATGTCCTTGCTCCCTGCCACCTCCACCGTATACCTTCCCTTGCAAGTGTAGCATCTGCACCACCTTCGCCTCGAGCCCTAGCGCAACCCTCTGTGCCACCTTCCTTGGGGTTCCTTTGAAACTCCAACTGTCATCCTCTTTTGGATTTCGGATCCCAGCCTGAAACCAAAACAGATCTGGTCCAAATTGGGCCAGATCCAGATCCACTTCACAACAAAGTGGATCCGACCCAATCCAGCATCCAACCTCAGACCCGAACCGGTCCAACCTAACATGGTCCGATCGAATTGAACCTGGTCTGACCTGATCCAGCATCCAACCACAGACCAGAACCGGTCCAACCGAACTAAACCCGGACCAACCCAGTCCAACCAACTCGGTTCCACTTCTGCGCTCGCCTCGACCAAGTTGAACCCGATCTGGTTCAGATTTTGGATCTGAACCAACCTAGACTTGGATCATCTTCGATATGAGTCTATCCAAACTAGAAGTTGCTTCTTCATTCACGAGTCCATATGTTGATCTGATAAGCGCTTATTTTCTCCTTTCGGATATACTTGTTTGATTGAATCGAAGATCTTGTATTTTTAGGTCTGACCAGTAGCTTTTAGCTTAGTCGATTTTGTTCATTTATATCTAAACTCATGTTGGTTGATCCACCTTGAGTTTGAAAATGAGTGTTGAGTGTATGATGTATGGGTGTACTATTGAGATGGTTGGGGGTCTATATTGTAAGTTATCATAGACTTTGCCTATATATATCAGGCTATTACCCTCAATGTATTTACTGCATTTTGTTTTATAGAATGAATTTCTCATTTGCTAACTTAGTTAGGAAATGAGAAACATATTCTATAAATTAGAAATGCAGTTAATACATTGAGGGCAATAGCCTTATATAAATAGGCAAAACCTATGACAACTTACAATATACCCCCCAACAATCTCAATATTACACCATACATCATACACTCAACACACTCTTTCAAACTCAAGGTTGATCAAGCAACATAAGTTTGGATATAGATGAAGTAAACCGAATGAGCTAAAAGTTATTGATCCAACTTGAAGATGAAAGATGTTGAATCCAATCAAACAATAATATCCGAAAAGTTCCGAAAGGAGATAAGAAGTGATTTCTCTGATCAAGATATGGTTCCGTAAGAAGATAAATAAGAGACTTCTAGTTAGGATAGACTCATATCGAAGAGGATCCAAGTCGAGGTTGGTTCAAATCCGCAAAAATTTGAACCGGATCAGGATTGGTTTAATTGAGGCTGGGGGTAGGAGTTGACCCGAGTTGGTTGGACCTGGTTCGGTGGTTTTGGTGGTGGTCGAGGACGAAGAAGGAGATGGCTAGGGTTTTGGGGAAACCTAGCAGCAAGAACGACAGAGCAGTGGATGGCTTGTTGTCATTGGCGAAGGCGGTGTTGAGGGGAGGTCGACGGCAAGGTAAATCTAGATCTGGAGGGGACGGACTCGGGGGTCATAGCCGATAAAGGCCTTGAATGGCGGTGGAGCGGATCCCATTCTCAATTCGGGTATGGATTTGGGTTTGGGTTTGGATATTGTTTTTAGATCTGGATCTAAAATTGGGTTTTCTACCTCTATGTGAAGGGGAAGAAGTAGAGGATATCATTTGGATCTTCCTTTTTTCTTTACTTATTTCATTGCTTTTGGATTGACTATGATGTCAAGTTAGGAAATGAGAAACTGATTATATTGATTAAAATATTGGGATTGAGGTGTCAACAAATGCCTCTAGTCACAGCAGAACTAATTAGAGCAGTGAGGAAGTCGAAGAGATGAGATGAATCAATTGAGCAAGCAAGTAGATCCACCAATCCAAACAACAAACACAACAAGGACTTATCCCGGTTAGCTTTTGCTTAATCCGGGGGGGGGGGGGGGGGAATATAGGGAGATATGATATTCAATTAGAAGAGATTACAATGAGTTACTGATTCACTCAATACAAGAAATTAAACTCACCCACCAAGAACTATCTCTCTCGAGCCTATCTTTGCAATGGAGAAAAGAATCTATGAAGTACTCTACTCTCATATTGGAGGAGTTTACAATATATATAGAAGAATAGAGAGAAACCTAGGTCTAATCTTGATTCTCAGTCGTCCGATATAACCTGGAAAAAAAGTAACTGAATAGGAGTCGTACGATCTAACTTGGAGTTGAAGATTGGGCTGAAATGACCTAACAAATCGAGGCACAAAACGAACATAAAGTCGCGGTCGGTCGACCGTCCAACAAGACCGGTCGACCGTCCACCTTTCGGCCAAACCCAGTGCAACTGCGGTCGGGTGTCCGGTCGGGTGTGCAGTCGGGGGTGTGGTCGACTACAACTTGGGACAGTCGACTGCAACTATGCCTGCACTATTGTTGCTATGTTTTCTTCTACTCTCTTCGATACTTCGACCTCCGTGCTTTATCTTACCTTCTTCTAATCTAAACCACGAGTATACAAGATACATTCCTAATAAACTCCACCTTGGATTTCATACGAGTTGCTATCACATGATGTGTTATTCATCTCCAAACTTTAATAAATTCAAATTCCAAAAAAAACATAGAACAATAGCTTCTTCTTCTAGTCGAACTGATCTCTACCCAATCTCACATGATCTAGTGTAACCCCTCAAAGTCATACCTCCGTAGATGTACTCACGAAGTTGCCAAACTCCGCATGAACTCCACCTACCTTTAGGCTTTCTCCACCTCTCGACAATATTCGAACGTCGTGGTCTCATCTCGATGATTCTAGTTGCGGCAAACTAGCTGAGCTTGCGGGAATAACGGGAAAAGAACTAACAACCCATGTGCTGGATTTTCGGATTTCCCAAAGCTTGTAGAGATTTTGTTGGCTTGGCCCAACCACTCTCATACCTGTAATCACTTCACGACAACCTTGAAAAATAGACAGAACTCCACCTCGAGCTGTGTACCAACAAACTTGTGCATCCAGAGTTCCTAAGAAAATTAGATTCTATTTCAATAGAGGAACATGCAAAACATCCCTTAAAGTGAACAAATTTAGACCTGACATCTTCAACTCGACTGTCCCCTCACCTACTACTTCACAAACCTTCCCAGTTTTCGTTGTCATACAACGCCCTGTAGTAAACTTATAAGTAGAAAATAACTCCCTCTCGGAGCAAATATGAAAGAACTCCCTGAGTCAAGAAACCAACTAGAATCCACTTCTAAAGAATTTGAAACATGAAGACACGAATCACCTGAATCAAAGGCACTAACCACATTAGCGGCTGAACTCCTGTTCTTTGCGCTCTCCTAATTCTGCAACTTCTAATAATCTTTCTTAATATGCCTTGGCCTCTTGCAATAACGGCAACTGGTCGAATCATTTTGCAAAGCACTTTGTCTTTCCCCCGATGGACCATCCACTGCTAGACAACTTGTAGGAATAGATGATAATGATTTATTGGTCTCCTTCCTAAGTTGATCTTCCTTCAATTCTTTGATTACACCATCTACCAAAATACTCTCCTTGGTAGATCTACCGTGTAGCATGGTAGTTATCAAAAGCTTGTACGAATCTGGCAGTGAATATATCAGGTTGAAAACTTTATCTTCCTCACACACAACCGCGTTAATCTCCTTAAGTTCAGATAATATCTTATGAACTCAATAATGTGTTCTTGGAGATCGGTACCTTCCTTCATAGATAAACGGAACAACTTTCTCTTCCAATGCATCCGATCTAATAACGATGAACCAGAGTAGTCAGCTATGAGATTTTTCCACAAACTCGTCGCGTCAGTTTCTTTCAGAAATCTGCACTTGACCTCGTCCTCCAAGAATAGTCGGATCAGACTTATGGCTCATTCATGAATATCTTCCCAAACATCCTCCTTCACGTCAAATGGCCTTTCTTTCTTCTTAATAGCTAACTACAAACATTCTTGAATAAGGACATCATACATGTCAACCTTCCAACGATTGAAATTGATATTTCCATCGAACTATTTGATCTTCAAAAGACTGTGGCCTGTCATCTTAACCAAGGGACTCAGCAACCTGAAGCTCTGATACCAGTTGTAGGGATTGGGGCATCAACAAATGCCTCTAGTCGTAGCGGAACTAATTAGAGTAATGAGGAGGTCGAAGAGATGAGACGAATCAGTTGAGCAAACAAGTAGATCCATCAATCCAAACAACAAACACAACGAGGATTTATCCCGGTTAGCTTTTGCTTAATCCGAGGGGAAATATAGGGAGATTAGATATTCAACTAGAAGAGATTACAAGGAGTTACTGATTCACTCAATATAAGGAATTAAACTCACCCACCAAAAACTATCTCTCTCGAGCCTCTCTTTGCAATGGAGAAAAGAATCTATGAAAGACTCTACTCTCATATTGGAGGAGTTTACAATATATGTAGAAGAATGAAGAGAAACCTAGGTTTAATCTTATTTCTCAGTCGTCCGATACAACCTGTAAAAGAAGTAACTGAATAGGAGCCGTACGATCTAACTTGGAGTTGAAGATTAGGCTGAAACGACCTAACAAATCGAGGCCCAAAACGAACACAGCGCCGCAGTCGTTCGACCATCCAACAAAACCGATCGACCGTCCACCTCTCAGCCAAACCCAGTACAACTGCGGTCGGGTGTGCGGTCGGGGGTGCAGTCGACCGCAACCTAGGACAGTCAACCACAACTATTCCTGCACTATTGCTACTCTGTTTTCTTCTACTCTCTTTGACACTTCGACCTCCGTACTTCATCTTACCTTCTTCTAATATGAGCCACGAGTATACAAGACACATTCCTAACATAAAATGCAGCAAATACATTAAGAAAATTAGCCTCATATGTAGCAAAGCTTATGGCAACTTATAATATAGACCTCAAGCAATCCAATATTACACACTCAACAGAATTCAACCTAAACATCCAGAACATGCATATAGATTCTTTATCTTTCTGTTGTAGGGTCAAAATTTTTGAAGTTTTCAAGTTACCCTGACAACTACCTGTGTTTATTCAACAATGTCGACCCTTGTTTCTTCCACAATAAAAAAATGTGGACCTTTGACAGTTAAATCAAAATCGAAACACTTCTATGAGCTGCTCTGAATCGCATTAATTGGTTTTTCGAATTAATCTTGAAACACTTCTGTAGAATCTGGATCATACTATAACAATCTGAATTTATCTTTTTGGATTGGGTTCAAAACTTCTGAACTCTTGAAGTTAATTCTTGCAAATAGCAGCACAGATTCCAGTATGGACTTCTGACAGTCAAACTCCCTCAGAACTTCTGCTAATTACTATTCTGCATTACATGGATTGCTGATGGTGAACGTTCGGATATCGTTTAGTCAATTTAGAATGGAAAACGCAAGAGAGAACACATACCGAGCAAACAAACAAACGAGAAGGACAGAACTCTCAATTCTCCAAGAAATACCTCAAAGATTTCATTGTCGAATTCAATAACAAGTTCTCCAACTATACATGCCTTTTACCAATAAAGCAAATTAGGTAACAAATAAATCAAACGCTAAACAAACTACAGAGCTAATAAATGAGAGAATTATCCAGTACTCTAGGTTTATTTTATTAATTATATCTATATCTTATACTAATATGAGAGATAGTCTAGCCAATCTATTCTTTCTCTATTTTGAAATAGAGAAATGAGAAAAAAATGTAGGGATTCATATTTAACTAACACGTGTACTATGCACGATTTTATTTAAAAACTAAAACAAAATAAAAACTCCAATTCCTCAAACACATTCTCTTTCCCTCCCATCTTTTCAATCTCACAAAATCTTAAGTCTCTTCTCAATGCCACCCCCATCCCCTAACTTAGAATTAGATTTTAAAGCAAACAGTTCATAAAATTATTTTTATATCATTTTCTTAATCTATCATCTTTACCCTAATCTGTGTTATAATGCATGATTTATAATGTATAACATAATTACTCAATGTTAATGATGTTATAATATATATATTAACATTAATTAGTTGAATTTGCGACATCTTTTCATTCCATGTATTTTTTTAGTTTTGGTATTATTCAATTGGATAATAGTATGGTTTGACAGTGATTCTCTAAACCATCTGCTTATGATAATGAAGATTTCAGTAATTATGATAGGAATGATATTTATAAGTTTCTTCCAACTCTCTCATACTTTTTTGAAGTTATATATTATTTTATGAGTCTCTCAAAATTATTTTAGATTTGCACAGGGTAACTATTTTATTAATCTCTAATTATTGAGACTAGTATTATACACGTGCGTTGCACGTGGGGAAAATGGGGAGGGAAAATGAAAAGGACAAAAAAAAATCTAGTATTATACACGTGTGTTGCACGTGGGAAAAATGGGGAGGGAAAATAAAAAGGACAAAAAAAAATCTACCAACACGTGCGCTGCACGTGTTGACAAAATGACAAACATTTACAAATTACACTAAGGCCTTCTCCCATTATAATATTAGAGATATGGTGGTCATACTCCATATTTTTTTCCTTAAAAAAACTAATAAATGAGATGCTCAAATAAGGCAACTGATAAAGCAAAACAAACTAGGAAAGTTGTAATAGTTAAGTAAACTAGGAAAAGGATAAAGTTTAAGCTAGGAAATTAATTAATAACGCTCAGGGGTGGTTTGGTTTGTTATAAAATGTATTCAATCTAAAAAATTACTGTTTGAAAAAGAAATCTTTGAAAATTAGTTCTAAAAAAATAGTTTGTTTGGATATAGTTTTACTATAGTGACGGATAGAGATGAGAGAGAAAGAAAATTAAAAAAGTAGTAAAAAATAATTGTAGGGGGCGTTTGGTACGCGGATTGGAGAATTCCCAGGAATTTGTAGATTCTCAGGAATATGAGGGTGGGAATGAAGATTCCCGGGAATGTTGCAATACTGTGTTTGGTATATGACATTACATGCCTGGGAATACTTTATTATCGTGTTTGGTATAGAACAATTTATTCTCATCAATCCATCTCTATAATAGACATTACCGAAAATACCATTTTGGCTTTATTTAAAAATAAATAAATATAAAAGTTATCTAATTTAGTAATTGATGTATATACATGCATGTGCAAAAGCAATACTGATATATATCTTATAAAACTTTAGTAAATTAACAAATAGATTACTAAAAAAAATTACACTATGATTCAAATATATTTCTACCAGTTATATGAAGAATATAACAAAAAAGAAAAATGAAATTGGTGCCATGTTTCTCTCGAGAATCAAATTTCTCGCTGATCATTGATTAATATTGATTCCCTTAATGATCATTGATTAATATTTTTTCTTGAAAGTCAAGTAAAATGCATCAAAATTTAATGATCGCTGATTATAGTTCTCGCTGATCATGGATGTATGTTCATTTAATGATCATTGATTAATATTTTTTCTTGAAAGTCAAGTAGAATGCATCAAAATTTTCATAATGTAAAACTTCAAATCTTAAATTCATGGCATTTGATATTTTTGGAGTTAATTGTTTTTTTTAAAACGAAGAGATGAACGCGGTAGTGGGTGAATTTTGTTGGAGGGAACAAGAGCAAGTTATATGATAAGCCAGAAATCTGGAGGGTGTTTTGGGTATGCAATAATCTCACTCATTTTTTATGTGGAGGAATCCACAAATCCCACCCTTTTCAAGGGAAATGTTTATCCTTCCAAACTAATTATTTTGATAACCCTAGGAATTTAAAATTATTTACAAAACTATACTTATGTCTTACCAAACCAGGTAATCAAGAGGGTAATCCTAGATTCCCTTATACATTACCGCGTACCAAACGCCCCCGTAGAGGAGTAGGTGGGGCTATTTTATTTGATAATGTGAAGGGGCTTGAGAGAGAAATTAATTTAAAATCACAAGAATAGTGATCTTCCTCTCTTTTCCTCTCTTTTTGGTTGGAAAACAAAATGGTCAAAGAGTGCTACAGTGTTCCTGCTTGGAAACCAAATTCAACATCTTTTACTTCTAAACAAAGCTATAAATAGTGTTTCTACTCAGGAATTAATTTCCAATAGTGTTTCTTCTCCCAAGTCACCCCTTGATTGGTTGTAAAATGTATCCAACCTAGAAGATTACTATTTGGAAAAAAAATATTTGGAAATGAGTTCTAAAAAGTAACTTGTTTTGATGTAGTTTTACTGTAGTGTAGAATACAGATGAGAGAAAAAGAAATTTTTAAAAATAGTAAAAAATAATTGTGGAGGAGTAGGTGAAACTATTTTATTGGATAATGTGAAGAAAGATGAGAGAGAGATCAATTTAATAGCTCATTAATTGTGTTCTCACTCTCTTTTGCTCTCATTTTGGCTTGAAAACATTTTGGCCTAAATGTGCTATAGTATTTCAGTGGGAAAGTCAAATCCAACCCTTTCACTCTTATAGCCTGTTTGGTTGCCCTAAATAAAAATCCAACTCATGAAGTTCACTACTTTTTTAAAGGAAAGTGTGGAATATAGCCACCATATTTCATTCATAAGTTTTACAAAATAAACCAGAGTACTGGGAACAAGTATAAGAAACTAATATGCGGAAAATAAAACATAAAACCTCCAACAAACCCTTGGAGGGTGGGACCAATCAACCACTAGAGTCAACATAAAAGCAACAAAAAAGGAATACAAACAAACGGGGGTCCCTCTAACACTACCATGGAGGGTGGGTCAGCAGCGTACAGTCAGTTGATAGTAGCGCCAATCTCGACCTCCTCGTCGTCATACTCCTCCACCTGGAAATCTAGTGATCCTACCCCTAGGACCTGACACAACAGCTGAGGCCAAAAAGAAATAAGATGCATAATATTAGTAAGATTACCAAAAATACTATTACAAGTCACCCGAAAGTAAAAGTTATTTCTATCTAGCCATAAAACTCAGGTTGTTGTAGCGATGGCAATGTAATTGTTGCAGCGATGGTAATGTACCACACATATTTCATATCTTTTCTTTCAAAAAAAACTTGGGGCCTACCCACAAAGCCTCGTAACTTTGGGGTAAGCTGTAGTGCCGAGGGCCCTGAGTACAACACTCAGAACAGATCTGCTCCATTAACACTCAAGGAACATGTGATTTCTAGTTTCCAGGAACACATTGCAAAAATTGCAATTGGTCCGAATTTGTGGTTGTCTTTTCGCCAAATTTTGTCTAGATAGTATAGCATCATTGTGAACCAGACACAAGAAACCTCTCACTTTCAGAGCGGATTTCGCCTTCCATAGAAACGACAACAGGCTCGGTGTACAACCCCTAAAGTGTATACGGTTATAGGGTGGCCGAACCGTAAACGAGCTTGGCTTATCTAGAGCTCATGTTTACAGTCCGGGATAGACGAACATTTCACTCCCGATAAAGAGATGTATTCTTGCAAAGAATCTAAGCTCAGCTAGTATTCCTGTGTCAGACGAGTTTTTAATGAGGGTAGCCACAAGTCTCTTTTCCAAGTGTTGGCCACAGAGACATGGGGATGAGTAGAACTCTCATCGAGGTCCGGGAAAAGGTCGCGCAAGGAATGAGCGCCACACCATTTATCCCCCCAGCACTTGGTCATCCTGCCATTTCCGATGAAGGATGTTACCTCGGAGCTGAATGAGTCGTGCGCATTTGAAACACATCTCCAAAACCATACGACACTGGGGCCTATCCCAAAACACATATTGCAGGAACCATTACCTTGGAAATAGGATTAGACAAAATCTTGTCAGCCTTTGTCATTCGGGTGGTAAGCTTTTCACCACCATTTACCAAGAAGGGCTAGATTCATATCTCTCAAGTCGATCATCCCCAACCCACCATGAGCCTTCTTCATACAGACCTTCTCCCACCTGATAAGATGATAACCCCCTCGGACATTATCAGCACCTTTACATAGGAATCTCTTCTGAACTCGGTCGATCCTCTGGATGTAACATCCCCGAAAATACTTATTTTTAATATTTTCTTTTTCACGTACTTTGCAAGTAATTTTGTGCACGTGTTGATTAATAAAATCTCTTGAGTCATGAAAATTTTTCTCTCATTTTACAAGTCACTAGTATATGGTTAATTTTAATAAAAAATCAACTAGGCTTAAATCTATATTTTGTAACACATTAAAACTGTTATAAATTAAACCTCCTAATTTTTATGTGTGCACATAATGTGCATGAACTCTCATTTGAAATTAGATAGACTATTACAAATTACAATGTCTAACATACACACCTAGTTTAATTGAAAAACTAATAATGAAATTATATCTAGAAGTGTGCACACATGGGGTGCACATGCATGGGCTTTTCCCTTCCTTGTTGGTCGGCCATGTGAGAGAGTTGCAGAGTAGGGGAATGAGTGTGTGAGTGGTGAGCTCTTTTAAGAAATGGAGAGTTATTATAACTACTCATTATTTTACCCTATAAATAGCCCCTCCCTTTAGCCATGAAGAAGTGCAAATCAAAATTTAAAAAAAGAAGAAGAGAAAGATTGCTTTCAGGATTTTTGCTAGGATGGGCTTCAGATTTTTGTGCTTGTGGGGCTCTTTTGAGGCTTTGCTAGGGATTCAATTACTAGGAGCTTTTTGAAGTAGGTGTTCTCATCATCTTCTAAAATTTTATAGATTATGCTTGATTGTCCATGACATGTGTAGATTTTAATTTAATTAGTGTGTATAAATATAGAAGCTTTCTATAGTTTTAATTGTGCACTCTTAGTCATAGTTAGTAGGTGAATGTGTGAGGTTTTCATTGTCTTCTAAAATACTAATAATTGTGCATGTTAGAAATATGTAGATGAATGATGAAATTGACTTTTGTGCGTAGTAACATCTCTAGCAAATTTAATAGTACATGCCAAATTATAATCATGTGATAGATAATTGAATTAATAGGAGTTTTATAGCATGCCTTTCTAGTAGAGAATTTAAAAAAAAATAAATCCGTGGAATTAAATTTCTCTATACTAAGTAGTAATGTAAAACTCTCCAAAAAAATGTAGTTGTATGAAGAACAATAATTTATATAGTTCAAAATCGTAGAATTATGAACAATTCATACAAATTGGGAAATAATTTTTTAACACCTGTCTTTTAAAAAAATCCTTAAATATTTGATTTATATTATTTTTATTTATGATTTTGAGTATATTTTCTTATAGTAATTGATTTTACTTTATTTTAAAACTAGATTTGCCCGTGGGCACGTGCCTACAGCACGTCTTCAGAACGATACAACACACGAAAAGCCCTGTAAACAGTGAAACAACAATTATGTAGTTCAAGTTTGAATAGTACGACAATAATTAGTTGTAAATAAAAGTCCATATTTCTATTAGTATATGTTAAAAAATAATTATAAATGATGGTGTAAAATCCAACTTCTTAGAATTTTAAGGATGGAAAATGATGAAATTTAAATGTTGAAGAGATATTTATTAATTTCAATATAACGTGTGCAATAAAAAAACATAAAAATTCCTAAAAAATTTACGAACCTGAAATCTTAAAATCTAAATTTGTAAGTTTGTAAGTAAATAAAGAAAGAATGGGAGAGAGAGAGGGAGAGAGAGAAAGAGAAAAACATGAAAAATTGAAGAGAGAAGAGAGAGATAGTAATAAAGTAATGAGTTTTTTAGTTTTGGGGGGAAAATTTTAATTTTGGGGTTTGAAATTTTGGGCGGGAAAATATGTTTTGTAAGAATCAATCTAGGCCATTAGTTTTAGGGAAGATTGAATGAGAGCAACTTGATAGCTTTCTTTGTAATTTATTATATAGATGATTAAATTAGATGTTCGGAGTTAAACAGAAAAAATTAAAATATAGGGAGTTTGAGGTGAGTTTTGATCGGAGGAGACGATTCCGGTTTAACTCGATATTTTTCTAGCTACACGTGTATAATAGAGGGTTAGAAAATTTATAATTTGAAGGAGTTCCTTGGTTATAGCAAGAATCGAAAATTTTTGGAGTTCAGGGTTGAAAATAACTCTTGAAATGATAAATTTTATATGTATTTGGACCTTAGGCCCATAACCCTAACTTTTGTTATTTAAAATCCCCCTTTATTACAAAATTGCCACTCTCTCAAACCCCTTCCCCTTCCTTTCTTTCTGATGTGGTCGAAATCCACCTTGGCCAAAACTCCCATCACCCAAACTCTAGGGCTTCGACCAATCAACCCTCCATCCACTCCAAGCTTCAATTTTTTTGGGGATTTGTTTTGAGTTTTGGAGGCTCTTTAGCGTGGTGGTGTTAGTTTGTGGAGAGAACTCCGTGAAGGTATGCCAAATTGTATATTTTTATATTAAATTGTATGCTTTCCATTTCTTTTCATGAAAATCGTAGTAGGATGATGTTTAGTGTATGTGTAACATGCTTAGGGTGAAAATTTTCAATTTTCATAGTGATAATATGGAAATTTCATTAAACATGGGGTTTGAGTTTATGAAGGGTAAAGAGAATTGTATCTATTGTATGGTAGTAATTATTTTGGACGGTGTAAGATATTATGGGATAAGTTAGAAGCATTTATGATAAATTTTAATAATTATTTGACAATTATAAGGAATTTTCCCGGTATCGGGAAATTGTAAAAATAGAGTTTATTGGTATAAAAATAAGATAACTGTGGGAAAATATGTATAAATAAGACATTATTTCCGAGATGTATATGTAAGTTAATTTTGGGATATAGAAATTTTTTTTGGGGTATTTTACCCTTAAAATATAAAATATCGATTAGAACTCCTCCGATCGAGAGGTAAAATTTGGATTTGAGTATAGAATTAGAGAATTGTTGATTTGACATGCTTACGTAGATTTTTTATGATGTATGAGTACATCTGATGTGAATTCGGGGGTAAATATTGTGTGTTTTGAGTTAATGGCTTATCAGTTCAAAAAAAATTCTTAATAGGTGTGAAAAAGTGAAGTTTGATTAGCGACTGGGCGAGCGAGAAGCGTATTCCTGTAGGTTCGTCAGGTGAGTATGATCATACTAGATATACTTTATGTTGTGGTAAAATTTTAGACTTATCCAATGTTAATTGTGATAGTTATGGCTGGATAAAGAATTAATGGAAAATACAGAATTTTGATTGTTGAAATTGTGCTATGTGGTGTAGTTGCATGATTTTTAGTATTTGGTGCTATTAGTGATATATTGGGTTTATATATGATAATATAAAGTGATTAGGGCATGGTGTACGCGTGTTATGCGGGTGATAAATAGAAATTATATAAATATGATATTATGATGTGTTAAATGGCATGGTGCACGTATGATGTGTAGGTGATACATGAGAATTTGACATGATAAAAGATGAGGTTAATGGCTTGGTATATGTATGATATGTAGGTAATTAAGGTGAAATAATAGGTGGTAAATGATAAGATAAATATTCCGTAATAATATGATAAGATAAATAGCATGGTATATGCATAATATGCGGTAAAATGATAAGATAAATAACTCTTGCTGATATGATAAGATAAATAGTCGGGTGTATGCATAATATGTGATAATTTGTTAAGATAAAAGATGAGATATGTAATAATAAAATGGGATAAAAAGATGAGATGAAAATGATTATAAAAGATAAATTTTTTTCACCAGTGCCTACAGAAATCCTAGGGGTTTGGTCTAGACCTCCTAATACCCAAGAACCGGCTTGGGGTGCGGTGTATTTATTTCCCAAGCTATCGGTTGAGGTCCGGTTATTACCCAGTTTACCTGGTGTGCGGTTACTATTACTCAAGCTATCGACTTTGGGGTGTTGTGATATATTACCCAAGTTTCACTTGGGGTGCAATGATTATTACCCAAATTATGTTTGGGGTGCGGTGTATATGACCCAAGTTCTACTTGGGGTGTGGTGTATTCCCTCGCTGGCATTGGCTGGGAGGAAGACGTAGCCTCATATGCGTAAGACCCTTAGTGGGCAGTGGTCCGCGTGTTTACTGGGCTATCGGCTTTCAGTATTTGGGATGATGTGGGGCACTGGTCGACAAATTAATAAAATGGATAAATATGAAATGAGAATAAGAAAGTAAAGAAAGTGTATGATATGAAAAGAAAATGAAAGTAAGGAAAATGTGTTATGAGCATGTGAATTAATATAAAAGGTAAAGAAAGTATGTAGGAGAATGAAAATGAAAAGTGAAGAAAATGTGCTATATGAACGAATATGAAAGGTGAAGAAAATGTGTTATGAGAATAAGCGTGAAAAGTAAAAAAAAGTGTGTTATGTATTATGTGAATGAAAAGTGAAGAAAGTATATTATAAGACTGAAAGTAAAGTAAGATATACTATAAGAATGACTAGTACAGTATGATGTAATATAAAAATGAAAAGTAAAGTAAAGTGTGATGAGTGATAAAAGTAAGGAGTATTATGTGATGAGAATGGATATTAAAGTAAAAGCATGATATAACATGAGTTTGGTACACCTTGGGAATTGTGTCGAGGAACTACCCGCCCGCTATTTCGGTGGAAATTGTGGGAACTACCTGCCTAGGCACAACCCCCAGTTGTATTGTGAAATGGGGATGAAAAGTAAAGTAAGCTGTAATATGAAAATGAGAACAAAAAATAAAGTATTGCCCAAGCTAGCGGCTTTGGGGTGCGGTGTTATATTACCCAGGCTATCAGCTTTGGGTGCGGTGTTATATTACCCAAGTTTCACTTGGGGTGCGGTGATTATTATCCAAACTATGTTTGGGGTGCGGTGTATTACTCGATGAGAATGGAAATAAAGTAAGTTATAATATAATATGTGAATGAATATTAAAGTAAATTATATGATAACGTAAGAATGAGAAGTAAAGTAAGTTGTATGATGAGATGATAATGAAAATCTAAAATGAGAATGAGAATTAAAGTAAGTGGTATGATGTAATAAGAATAAAAAGGAAGGAAAATTGTATTAAGAGACGAGAATGAATGTTAATGTGTTGAAATATGTTATGAGATGAGAATGAATGTGAATATGTTATAAGATTGAATGAATGTGATGTTATAAGACGTGAATGATTGTGAATAAAGTTTAAGATTGAATGATTGTGATATTATAAGATTGAATGAATGTAAGGTTATTGATATGGGATAAATTATGCAGCATCAATCAGAGCCCTCTGATCTCCTCTGGATCCTCCCCACAATGATCATCAGACCAGCTACAGTCTAATAGGCCTTAGCCAGCTCAGGCCCATGGGCGAACGGGTCCGACCTGGCCCGCCAGGGCTCCAAACCCGCTCACTCCTGCCTATAAATACTCCACCCCCTCCTCACTGTAAAAGGTAATCAATCTCTCCCCACCTGAACCCTAGCTGCCCAGTCTCTTTCCCAGTGACTGACTTGTTCGTTGAAGGGCCTATCACCGGGACTTCTCCCGGTGTCTCCAGGCCGTGTATAGGTACAGAAGACCCTATCGAGCCGACCCCCTGGATCCGAACCGAGCACCCGTACTCTCTTCCGAGCCTCTTCTCTCTCCTGCTCTCGAGCCGCTCCCGCTACCCAGGGTCGGACAGACGCCGGTACTGCACAGGTACATCCACCATACAAATTGAGAGAACTCACATATGTTGTCCCCACACCCCAAAAACAAACCGCATCAGGTTGGCGCCGTCTGTGGGAACCTTTACCTCCTCAGTACTATCATCCTTTTGAGCCCATCCAGAGTCATCACCTATGGCCAAGCTCCTCCATGGCTCCCAAGCCCAGGAGGGCCATCACCTCGGCACAGCATCCGGACCTCAACCAACACAGCCGCGCGAATGACCAGGGTTCCAACCATCTGCGAGCAAATGGCGCGGCCCGACCTTCGACCGCGTCCGATTTATGCCGCGTCATCTCTAACAGGAAGGCCAGCCGGACGAGGGGAGAGGCCGCTTCCAACTCGGCCTCAAACCATCGCCGAAAACCTCCCCAGGCGCACAATCCCCCGCAGAACCCGGGAGGACAAGCCCCCATCACAAGGGTCAAATTCCAGAACTTTCGGGAGGAGATCCTTTAAGCCATACATCACGGTCCGGCTACCGATGTCTACCACAGTTCCGCCCAAAGGTTAGCAACGGGAGCTGGTGAGTCCCGCGGATCGACTCATTCCCAGGAAGCGACGGACCTCGTCCTTCGTCGTTTGGAAGAAATGGATAATCGCGTCACCCACCTCGGTGAGTGCGGGCCAAATATTGGGTTGTGGCCATCGTCCGACCGGACTCCCTTTTTCCCCCCAAATCCTTGAAGCTGGGATCCCTTGAAACTTCAGACCACCCCAGTTCGAGACCTATAAAGGCGAGGGTGATCTTGCTGATCACATCAGGGGTTTAAGACCCTCATGATGATTCACAGCACTGCGAATCCCCTCCTATGCCGCGCCTTCCCTGCTACCCTCCAAGGTCCGGCTTGGGAGGGTTCTCCAAACTCGCCGCCGGTTCGATCTTCTCTTTCGAACAGCTGGAGGCAGGTTTCCTTGCCCACTTCGTGACCAGCATGAAGGTCGAGAAGATGAGCTCCTCCCTCCTGGACCTCAAACAGAAGGACAGGGAATCCCTCCGAGAATTCGTTCAGAGGTTTACCTCAGAAGCAAGGTCGGTTTCCTCCCTCAACGTAGGGGTCACTTCAGTAGCCTTTCAACACAACGTCTGCCACGGCCAGCTTAAGGCCTCTTTAGCCAAAAAGCCCCCCGTGGATTTCCCCGACCTACTCCACAGAGTTGAGAAGTATATCCTGGCGGAGGAGGCCCTCAACCCCGAAGGCGCGAAGGATGCCATTGCCAAGGGGAAGCACAAGGTTAATGATGCTGAACCTTTCAAAAGGTCCAGAATAGAAGCGGCTGGTCCAAAAAGGGTCCCCCCAGTCCCTTGATTTGAAAGATACACGCCCCTAACTCAGAACGTCTCGGCAATTTTAATGGAAATCAAGGACAAGGGGGTTGTCCGGTTCCCTCCTCGACTGCCCAACAATGGCAAGAAGTGAGACCAGAGGTTCTAATACCGCTTCCACCAGGACACCGGGCATGATACTGATCACTACCGAGCCCTCAAAGATGAGATCGAAGCCCTTATACAACGAGTGTACCTGAAGGAGTTCACTCGGGTTAACAACAGAGACCGAAGAGAGCCGAGGAGCCCGAGGCGTTCACCTCCCCTTCGGACGATCGGTCAACGACCTGATCGGGACCCGGAAACTTAAGAAGTCGATGGACGGACCATCCTCCACTGCGTACATGGCAGACCGATGGGAGGGGAATCTAAGACCTCTCGAAAATCCTTTATCCGATAAGTCAACTCTGTCTTAGACCACCCCTCTCCCCGAATTCAACAGCAGACGGTCTCCTTCTCGGGCAAAGACCTCGAAGGCGTCCAGCTTCCGCACTGTGATGCCCTCGTCATCAGCCTTGACATGGCCAACTTCCATGTTCGTCGAATTCTGGTAGATAACGACAGTTCGGTCAACATCCTTTTTTTAGAAGCATTTGAGAACCTCAAGCTCCCCCGAGAAAAGCTGAAGCCAGCCGGTTACACCCTCCACAGATTTATTGGCGTCCCCGTGCAAATCGAGGGAATCGTGACACTAGACGTAACCGTAGGAATGGCCCCCGTCCTCCAAACCGAGTCGATGGATTTTATGGTTGTCAACATCAAGGCAACCTACAACGCCATCCTCGACCGACCCGGGCTCTGTTCGCTCCAGGCCGTCCCCTTCGCCTATCATCTGAAATTGAAGTTCCCAAATAACGTTGGGGTCGGGGTTATTTGGGGCAACCAAGAATCGGCACGCTCTTGCTACATGACCACGGTCGAAGGTGGTGTATTTCCCCTCGACGTCGTCGAGCTCCTACCTGAAAAAATACTTTCCGAGTCCGAGCCCGCTGACGAATTGGAAGAGGTCTCCGTTAAAACAGGGAACGAGTCCAGATGGTTCCGTGTGAGCCAGACCCTTTCCCCCGAGCTAAAGCCGAGTCTGATCGACTGCATCTGCCGAAATGTCAACCTCTTCACCTGGACACCATCCGACATGCCCGGTATTTCCGAAGACTTAATCATGCATCGGCTAAGCATCGTCTACAGCTCTAAACCAGTACAGCAGAAGCGCTGCAAGTTTGCCCCAGAAAGGCAGCAGGCGGTACGAGCGGAGGTGGATAAGTTGCTATCGTCCTGGTTCATTCAAGAGGTCAGCTACCCCGAGTGGCTGGCTAATGTCATCATGGTGAAGAAGGCTAGCGGAACTTGGAGGATCTGTATTGATTTTACCGACTTCAACAAGGCATGCCCCAAGGATCCTTTTCCTCTTCCTAGCATTGACGCTCTGATCGACGCAACGTCTGGTCACGAGCTCCTAACCTTCATGGATGCCTTCTCAGGCTATAATCAAATCCGTATGTTTCCTCCGGACATCGCCAAGACGTCCTTCGTCACCGACCAGAGCCTCTACTGCTACTGGGTCATGCCCTTCGGGCTCAAGAATGTCGGGGCCACATACCAGAGGCTCATCAACCGAGTCTTCAAAAATCAGATCGGTCGGAACATGGAAGTGTACGTCGATGATATGTTTGTTAAGAGCCGACGAGGAAAAGATCACGTTGTCGACCTTGAGGAAGCCTTCAGCGTCCTTCGGTCTCACAACATGAGGCTCAACCCCGCCAAATGTGCCTTCGGCGTCTCGTCCGAAAAATTTCTGTGGTTCGTCGTCAGCCAGTGCGGCATATAAGCCAACCCGGAGAAGATTCAGGCCATCATTGACTTGGCCCCACCCCGAAACATCAAGGAGGTTCAACAGCTTATGGGTAGACTGGAAGCCATCGGCCGCTTCCTTTCCAAATCAGGGTTGAAGTCCTTCCCGTTCTTCAAAGCCCAGCTGGGGACGAAAGGATTCGAGTGGGGCAAACCACAGCAACAAGCGTTCAACCAGTTAAAATCCTACCTTGCCAATCCCCCGCTCCTAAGCAAGCCCGAACCCGGCGAACCCCTCTTCCTCTACCTGTTGGCCTCAAAAAATGCACTCGGCACCATACTCGTCCGAGAAGAAGATGGTGTTCAAAAACCCCTGTACTATGTGAGCAAGGTTCTGCTCTCAACCGAGACCAAATATGCAAAGATGGAGAAGATGGCATACGCACTGATTACAGCGGCCCGTAAGCTCCGAACCTATTTCCAGGCTCACTATATTTCGGTCCTCATGGACCAGCCCCTGAAGACCGTCCTCCACAAGCCAGAGAGCTCCGGCCGCCTGGTCAAGTGGTCGATCGAGCTGAGCCAATACGTCATCATCTATCAGCCCAGGACGGCGATCAAGGGGCAGGAACTCGCCGAATTCATCACAGAATACACCCTTTTCGAACCGTCCGTCGCCCCGAAAGCCGACCCAGTGTGGGAGTTTTACATCGACGGTTCGTCCTGCAAAGGAGGGAGCGGAGCAAGCGTCATCTTAAAGGGCGCCGATAATTTTGTCCTCTAATATTCTCTCCGGCTAAGTTTCCCAGCCTCGAACAACGAAGCGGAGTACAAGGCTATGATCGCAGGGCTCACCCTCACGCACAAGGCCGGGTCCCGACACATCAAGGCCTTCAGCGACTCCCAGCTCATGGCCAATCAGATCACCAGGGAGAACGAAGCTCGAGATTCCCGGATGGTACAATACCTGGCGGTAGTCCAAAACCTCTTGTCATCTTTTGATTCTCACTCGGTGGAGAGAATCCCCCGGGAGCATAACGCCCAGGAGGATTCATTATCGAAGCTCGCCTCATCATCCTTCGAGGGGCTCGACCACACTATTCTCATCGAGGTCCTCCTCAAGCCTAGCATCGACCTCCTGGAAGCTGCCTGCCTTAATACCGATCTCCAACCCGACAACTGGACAAAGCCCCTCCTAAGGTTCCTTTCGAAAGGCGAATTCCCTCAAGACCGGTCCGAAGCAAGAAGGATCATAGTCAGATCCGAGAGATTCACCCTGATCAATAGAACGCTCTTTAAGCGCTCGTATACGGTGGCTAACGGCAGACCATACCTCCACTGCCTGGCACCAGACGAAGCCAGGTATGCAATGAAGGAATTGCATGAGGGGATCGGCGGATGCCACATGGAGAGCAGATCGCTCGCCCGGTAGGCCCTGAATCATGGATACTACTGGCCGACCATGCTGCAAGATGCGCAAGACCTCGTTAAAAGGTGCGACCCTTGTCAAAGGTTTTCCTCCATAAAGAGACTCCCGCAGGCAAACCTCCGATCCATGGCCAGTCCGACCCCCTTTGTCATGTGGGAGATGGACCTCGTCGGCCCCTTTCCCTAAGCCCCGGGCCAGAGAAAGTTCCTGGTGGTGGCCATTGACTACTTCACCAAGTGGATCGAGGCCGAACCACTAGCCTCGATCACCGAGCACCAAACTCAGTAATTTTTCTGGAAGCACATCATTTACTGATTCGGGATCCCTCAGGTGCTCATTACCGACAACGGGACCCATTTTGCTGACAAGAATTTTCGAAAGTTCTGCGAAGACATCGGCGTCAAGCAGCGCTTCTTGGCCATAAGCCACCCTCAATCAAACGGCCAAGCTGAAAACGTGAACCGCCAAATCCTTGTTGGCCTCAAAATGTGGTTGGACAACTCTCCCAAGGGACTTTGGGTCGACGAACTTCCGAGCGTACTCTGGGCACATCGGACGACAAAGATGATACCTGCGGGCGAGTCACTCCTCAACCTAACCTACGGTACAGAAGCAGTTATCCCCTTAGAGACCCGTCTACCGTCGCCCAGAATCATGGCCTTCGATGAAGAAGGCAACTCGATAGGTTTCAGGGCCAACTTGGACCTAGTCGATGACATCGGGGAAAAATCCCTCATCTGTAAGAGCATCTACCAGCAGCGGGTCGAGCAATACTACAACCAGAAGGTCCGACCCTCTAACATCTAGAAAGGTGACCTCGTCCTCAGAAAACTAGCAGTCTCAGACCCCAGCAAGCTTTTGTATACAAATGTTTATTCTTTTTTTCCAAAGTTTGTTAGCTCGAATTCTGTATAAACCCCTTATGTAACCACACCAAACCCTCGATGCCATATGGCAGACTCGAGCACGAGGGTAGCTTTCTCAAGCTAAGGCCAAAGAGCCCGACGCTCTCCATCGACCCAAGCCTCGATGTCGTATGGCAAACTCGAGCACCAGGGTAGCCTTCTCAAGCTAAGGCAAAAGAGCCCAGCGCTCTCCGCCGACCCAAGCCTCGGTGCCGTATAGCAAACTCGAGCACCAGGATAGCTTTCTCAAGCTAAGGCAAAAGAGTCTGGCGCTCTCCGCCGACCCAAGCCTCGATACCATATGGCAAACTTGAGCACCAGGGTAGCTTTCTCAAGCTAAGGCAAAAGTGCCCAGCACTCTCTGTCGACCCAAGCCTCGATGCCGTATGGCAAACTCGAGCACCAGGGTGGCTTTCTCAAGCTAAGACAAAAGAGCTCGACGCTCTCCGCCGACCCAAGCCTCGATGTCGTATGGAAAATTCGAGCATAGGGGTAGCTTCAACAGGCCAAGTCACTTGGCCTCGCTCGTCCTTCTGACCCCCAACAGCCTCGACGGTCAACCTACATCTCGAGCACAAGGGTAGCTTCAACAGGCCAAGTCACTTGGTCCCGCTCGATCTCCCGACCCCCTACAGCCTGGACGGTCGACCTACATCTCGAGCACAGGGGTAGCTTCAATAGGCCAAGTCACTTGGTCCCGCTCGTCCATCCGACCCCCTACAGCCTCGACGATCGACCTACATCTCGAGCACAGGGGTAGCTTCAACAGGCCAAGTCACTTGGTCCCGCGCGTCCATCTGACCCCATACAGCCTCGACGATCGACCTACATCTCAAGCACAGGGGTAGCTTCAACAGGCCAAGTCACTTGGTCCCGCTCGACCTTCCGACCCCCTACAACCTCGACGGTCGACCTACATCTCGAGCACAGGGGTAGCTTCAACAGGCCAAGTCACTTGGCCTTACTCGTCCATCCGACCACCTACAGCCTCGACGGTCGACCTACATCTCGAGCACAGGGGTGGCTTCGACATTCCAAGTCACTTGGCCTCGCTCGTCCATCCGACCCCTACAGCCTCGACGGTCGACCTACATCTCGAGCATAGGGGTAGCTTCAAAAGGCCAAGTCACCTGGTCCCGCTTGTCCATCCGACCACCTACAGTCTCGACGATCGACCTACATTTCGAGCATAGGGATAGCTTCAACAGGCCAAGTCACTTGGCCTCGCTCGTCCATCCGACCCCCTACAACCTCGACGGCCCACGCCGAACTGCGTCCATCGTGTTCAAAAGGGAATCATCATGACCTGCTCGACTACAGACCCCCATGCTCGGCCTCCGATCCCCTCATGCTCGGTTACGGGGGCCCTATGACCAGCTCGGCACTGACTCCAACCGACCCTAGCTATAGGAACATTCTTCCCACTCTCCGCCTCAAAACTCGACTACTCCTCCACGACCAGCTAGGCACAGTCCCGCAGGAGTGGGGGGCTTGTGATATGGGATAAATTTTTTAGCATCAACCGGAGCCCTCTGATCTCCTCTTGAACCTCCCCACCATGATCATTAGACGAGCTACAGTCTAATAGGCCTTAGCCAGCTCAGGCCCATAGGCGACGGGTCTGACCCGGCCCGCCAGGGCTCCAGACCCACTCACTCCTGCCTATATATACTCCACCCCCTCTTCACTATAAAAGGTAATCAATCTCTCCCCACCTGAACCCCAGCTGCCCAGTCTCTTTCCTAGTGATTGACTTGTTCGTCGAAGGACCTATCGCCGGGACTTGTCCCGGTGTCTCTAGGCCGTGTGCAGGTACAGAAGACCCTGCCGAGCTGACCCCCTAGATCAGTACCGAGCACCCGTCCTCTCTTCCGAGCCTTTTCTCACTCCTGCTCTCAAGCCGCTCCCGCTACCCGGGGTCGGATAGATGCCGGTACTGTGCAAGTACTTCCACCATACAAATTGAGAGAACTCGCACCTGTTGCCCCCACACCCCAAAAACAAACCCCATCAGTTATGAAATTAATGTGTTGTGATATGTTATGAGATGAGAAAGAATGTGAATATAGTATAAGATGAGTAGCAATATTAAAGTAAAAACAAAATATAATATGAGCTTGATATGCCTTGGAATTGTGTCGAGGAACTACTCGCCCACTATTTTTATGGAAATGGTGGGAACTATCTTCTAAGGCACAACTTCAAGGTAGAGTGAGTGGATGTTGATATGTAGATTGCTTGAAGGTTAAAAATACTTTGTGCGATCCTTACTATGTTTATATGTTTAATTTCAGATTAAATTTAATTAACATCATGTTCATAAGTTCTTTTAATTTCTTTAATATTATTTATTTTAGTAACTAACCTAGTAGATTATACTCACACCAGCGAGGGTGGACGCCTTTGACCCTCTTTGCAGGTTTTGGGGTCACTAGCGAGGTGAGATGCTTTAGTATTACTTTATATTGTAGTGATACTTTCCTTGTTGTAGAGTTGGAGGTGTACGTATCTATTATATACTTTTATTAACCTAAGTCATGTAGTATGGGGATATGTGAAAGTATTTGTGTAATACTTTGTATTTTGGGAGACTATGTATGATACTGTATGTGATGAAGATACCCGTACTATTTGTGTAATACTTTAGTGATGTGATGACGTATACTAACCCGTACCCGCCTCGTTGTAGAGTATTGGGTTCTTTGGATTTGTTTCTGAAATATTTTTCAATGGTTTTTCTAAAATTCCTTTATGTTTTTAAACGAATTTTTGGTTTTTATTTAATATCTTGCATATTATGATGAGTTCCCCAGAGCCCTATATATACATTCCCGGGGTGTTGTTGTTTGGATTGGCCTGGGAAGGATTGTTATTAATTGCTTGTGCTGAGATAATTGTAATTGTTTGCAAATTTCGTAAGGAATTTCTGTAAAACGGCTAATATTTCTGGGGAGACTCTGCCGAATTTTTAATTGAAATTATAAAGATTTTCTGACTAAGAAATAGTGTAAGTAAGAAGTAGATTAAGTAAGAAATTTTTTAAGTAAGAAATGGTAAATAATAATAATAATAATAATAATAATTTAAAAAAAAAATTGCGGTGTTACAAATTTTGTTTATTTTGGGAATAGATTATTATAGGATTTATTTCAGGCTAATATATTCAATTTGAATGAAAAATTATTTTTTGTAATTGTAAAAGTTAAGGCATAGAAATTTAACATCAAAAATTTGTTAACAAAACTTAGAAAGAGAGAGTGGCATTAAAATAGTTAGGATAGTAACACTAATCAGAAAGAGTGACTTGAGAGCCTGGTTTGTGGGTGTGTTTCCGAGCGCTGTGTATAGTGTACATAAGCGCGGGTTCGAGTCTTGGGAGGCTATGTTCTTTTTGAAATTTCGACTTTTATTATATTAACAGTAGCCGAGGTATATAAGCAATTCAATGGGGGTTCCTTCACAACAGTGAGTTGGTTCACTGGTTGTGGGTTGCGGTTTGGCTCACTGTGCGACCTAGGTTCGAATCTGAGTGTGCACATTTTATCTTTATTTTTATTTTAATGGTTTTTCGTGTTTTAAAATTGGGAAAATTTGTAGAAATATTTTAGAATATTATTAGAACATTTGGAAATAATTTTGCACTATTTTAAGAGGTACTTTTGGAGATTAAAAGTTACTTTAGACAATGTACTAGATGAGTCTAGTTTCTAGTCTAAATTCGAAGGTAGTTGTTTATGTTAAAATGAGCTAACTTTATAATGATTGAAATAATCTAATAGTAATTTGAGAAAATTCATTGGGATGAAAAATTATAATATACATTATCTACTTTAAGAAGTGAGTCTTCGATAACATTTTTGTTATGAAAGAATCAACGATTTTATAATAAGAAATTGTGTAATGGAGGTTAAGATAACCTATATGATCTCGGTTTGAATATTGGAATCTAGAGGCTGAGCGAGACCCATGGAGACCGGCAAGTTATGATAAATGAAATTTGAGAAGTAACCAGTATTGTAACACCCCACAAAAATTAGAAATTACAATTTTACCCCTGTGTGTTACGCATGTGTATTTTGTAACGTGTTTTCACTATGTATCTTGATTTTTGACTATTTATGCATTTTTCGTATCGATTGTATCCTTTTTGAGTCAACTAAAATATTATATTTTAAGCTCGGTATTTTATGTGCTTTATGTATTTTCGATACACGTATCAATCACATATTTTTCATTACCAAGTGTGATATTTCCATGTGCATTGATTATTTAATTTTTTTATTTGAACTCTTTTTATAAAATGAAATTTTATTTTCCCGTATTTTGATTAAAAATGCATTTTTGATTTTTGCACGTATGGTGCACGTGCAAATTTTTATTCTCTTTTTGCTACTTCCATTTTAATATTTTAGCATGGATTAGTTTTATTTAGCCTTTCTTTTAATCCATGAACCTATAGAATAAATTCTAGCCCATTAGGAGAGGAGCCCACTAGATAATTAAACTAATTAATTAATTGTTGAGCCCATGTAGCAAGCCCACTAATAAAATCACATTTTTTGTTGATCATGCACTAACACATGACAAGTTACTAGTGTTAGTACATATTTAGAAACATAACAAAATATACCTAGTTGTATGTACATGTGTGCATAAACACACAAATGTACCTAGATAGATTCTTGTACTAGGGGGGGGGGGGGGGTTTCAAGCATAAGAGAGAGAGAGAGAGAAGAAAGTTAAGGCTTGGAGAGGTCGAGGGAGGAGTTATGAAAATGAAGAATTGAATGTGTTAAATGGAGAGTTAATAGGGTGAAGGATTATGCAAATGAGACCCTAACCTAGGCCTATAAATAACACACCATTCTCTTCTTTTTTCTTCACACCAAAAGTAAAACAAAAATCAAAAGAGAAAGAAAAGAAAAGAAAGTAAGAAAGAAAAAGAAAGAGAGTAAGAAAAGAAGTGTTCTTGTGCTTGGAGCCATAACTAGGAGAGGAAACCTTGCTAGAAGTGCTTGTGGAGCTAGGAGCAAGAACGAATCCCTTTTCTTGTAGCCTTCATTCTCCAACTAAGGTGGGTGTTCTCATGCTTTCTAATTTTTGAACTTTGCATGTTAGTGATAGTAAATGAGTATTGTATTTTTATATAATAAATTAGAACAAATCTATGCATTGGTTGTAATGAAAGATGCTATGGTAGCAAATAGATCAATATCATGTTAGTGGGTGATTTCTTTACTTTCTAATGGTAAAAATTTCCATGTTAGAACGATAATGAATAATATAAGTTGATAATCATGCAAGATATGTAGATAAATTTTATCCTAGTATAGCACATCAAGAATGAGAATCTTGTGGTTGTGATTAAATGAATAATGGAAGAATTGTGTTCTAAGAGTTAAATACTAAGAATCATGTTAGAATATTTATAAACTTTATGAGTGTTAAATACTTTCTTTTATTGGGAAACTTTGTTGTAATCAAGTGAAATAATTTATATTATTAGAGATGGTAAAAATGATAGCGGATCATGAATTTTTAGATCTACAAACGTGTTAGTCAATAAATGAGAAAGAAAAGGAAGGTTTTAGTTATTTAGTCATGCATGGATAAAGAAAATAGGTTGTATGAAAGATATTGGAATTTTCTCTTTTATTAAGCAAGTGAATCTTTTAATTAAATTTTAATCCCACTAAACTCATTTTGGTGTATATGAAACGACATAATCAATTTGAAGAAATGCAATATCGTGTTTATTAAAGAAAGGAAGGAATTGAAGGTTTAGGTCATTACCTAAATTATGGATTTAAAATTAGTAAATTACTGTCAAAAGAATAAACTTAGTTTATAAGAAATTACTTCAGTCTAATGAAAGATTAATTAGAATGAAGAATCAAGTTTATGAAAAATGAAGAGATAAACAGAGATTTTGAACAAAAATAAAAAGAAGAGATTTGATGACGCAGAGCACGTCTGGCCTATTGGTTGGGCGCTGCGCTGTCTCTAT
This sequence comes from Hemerocallis citrina, assembly GCA_017893485.1. NCBI lineage: Eukaryota > Viridiplantae > Streptophyta > Magnoliopsida > Asparagales > Asphodelaceae > Hemerocallis > Hemerocallis citrina. Next base: position 465,572 of record JACEHZ010000674.1, on the reverse strand, counting down.
GCCTGGCCTGGTTCGAATCCCGTAGGCAACAAAATATTTTGTGTTTTGTTTTTAAAATAGTTTAAAACCGAGACTTGGTATATAAGCTCTTTAGTGTGGGAACAGAACACTAATCCCATAAGGATCTAGTGGTTAGTGCGGTGTGATGGGCTTGCGGTTGGCAGTGGTTCAAAACCCACAGTCAGCAAATAAATATTTTTTTGTACTTTTGATGATTTTGTGAGTTAAAATGCAATTAAAAATTTGGAGAATAATTTAGTGTTCATAAAATGTGATGGAGAATCTATAAAAATAATAAGTTTGAAGATTTATATGTATATTTTGAGGAATAAAAGATAGATCGAGATATTGTCTTCAAAATTAACTATTTTTAATAGCATGATTGATATTTTGTGATATGTGGATTAATTGTCTTTGATTGGAATTGTTCATTTTGTTAAATTCTTGGTTATTATATGCAAATGAGGTTGCAAGTGATCAAATCATGTTTGTGAAAAGAATTATTTTTATGAATGATCTATAGATGAAAAAGGGAATCATGAATAGTGTTAAAATGAGACATTGCTTAAGTTATGAAATGGATTAAAATGATGAAATGATCTAGGTTTAAGACATGATTAATAAAGGGTATGTGTACCCATAATTCTTATGCATGAATGGATGAGTTTTGAGTTAGTAAAATCTTGTTACTGGCAAATGTTGAAATAAAAGAGTTGAGATATAAATTTGAGATATGGTTGTGGATCTATCTCAGTAGTGGTGATTAAGACCGGTAAGAGATAAGACTAATTCTAGGCTTGGAAATCTATTCATGTCTTGAACTAAAATAATTAGGCACTTAGGTGAAGATGTAGTAAACCTGGGCAAACGTAAGTGAGGTGCTCTATATAGTTGGTGGTGGACTCCGAGGCTATAGACCCACTTGGTGGACTGAGGTTGCTCCGTGGGAGATGAGCTTTTTATTTAAATCCAGGACTATGAGGACGGGTCAGCGGTGGACTCCGGGATCTTGAGTAGTTGAACGGATAGTTTTGTTTGCCGTCTCCAATGTATATACGTATACCGGGCTAGAGGGTCACTTACAGGGTGATTCGCACGATGTGGGATCTGTTATAACAATCAGCGGTGGACTCCGGAGCTGGGATTCAAATTCGTGGAATGATCTGAATCTTGTTTTATTACCGGGTAGTTATCATGGCGAGGGATCGAGCCCTTTATTGTAGAGTACGTAGGTGCTTGCCCTCAGACCTATGTAGTATGGGATGCATAGAATCCGAACAAGTGTGCATTAGTGTCATCCTAGTATAAATTGTGTGCATTAGGCATTAAGGCATGACATACACTTATATGTTTAGCATAGTCACATTAACACTTTATTATTCATTCAACTGTTATGTTTTTATTAAAGTAATGAGATCATTATACTATTTCCAGAATAGAGAGGATAGCCGAGTATAACATTTTCGTCAGTTGTAAGTGATTGACGTACCCACAGGTTGATATGCAGGTAATGGATTATTCTGGAAGAAATAAAGCTGTTATGATGCATTTGATGACTTATTTGATAAAGTTTTACAAGTTGTATTATTGTGTTCAGTATTGTAATCTTTCATTTTTCCGCTGTGTAAAACAAAGTTGTATTTTTAAACTCTGATGTATTATTGAGAAAAGTTTTAAATTCCTTGTAAAATTGTACGAAGTGAAGTAAAGATCTTGTGGAATCTCGAATTCGTCCTTATTTGGAATTCGGGGTGTTATAGGTATGGGCTAACATTCTCGGTATGTTGTCTTAAGTCCGTTAGGAGGCTAAGCTAGCTCTAGGTGGCATTATTTATTTTTAAGGATAGGCACTAGATGAAGGTATGATAGAAACAATGATGAACATGTTCGGTAAAGAATTTGCAACTCCTAGGGGTTCAGGATCGAGGAATATGCCAGGTAAATCCATGATCTATGGGCTAGGGGTATGTCTGTCTATCTATGAAAAGGCCGGTAAAGAGTTTGCAGTTCCTAGGAATGGTCGGGACTGAGGATACGCCCGGTAAATCTATGTATATAGGCTAGGGGTATGCCGGTAAGGTCCGTCATTACGGGAGATCGACTTGCTAGGATTCGTGGCTGAGGATACGCCCGGTAAATCAACTATGTGGGCTAGGGTTAGGCCGGTAAGGTTCAATATCCTGGGGGTGTGACTCACGCGTGATTACGCATTAGAGTATATTCATTAGGTTTGGGTATATTCATTGGGTGCTCCCCGGACCTATATAGTATGAGATGCATAGAATCCGAACAAGTATCCATTAGTGTCATCATAAGTTTAAATGTCTGCATTAGGCATTAATTTCATATCATATACTGACATAATTAGAATAATCACTTTTTCATATTTCTGCATTCAAGTTTGTGATTGTTAAGATGGTGAAATCATTGTATTATAGCATTGCGTCAGTTGTATGCAACTGAAGTGCCCACAGTTTTCTAGTTGCAGGATTGGACTTAACATGGACTTGAAGTCATTATGAGGAATGTCTCGAGTTTGAAGAACTTTCATTGTCATATATTGTATTGTACTTATTTATTTCTGCTGTGTTATTGTAAAGAACAATATTGTAAATAAAAAAGTTTTAAATTCCTTGTATTTTGTACGAATCGAAGTAAAAGATCCTTTATTTGCTATTAATTACATGTGTTCGGAATTCGGGGCGCTACTGTAACACCCCGAATTCCAAATAAGACTGAATCCAAAGTTCCATAGGATCTTTACACTTCATTTCGTACAACTTTACAAGGAATTTAAAATTTTTATTACAACAATGATTACATCAGAGTATTTTACATCAACATGCAGTAGAATAAATAAAATACAACAATAATAAACGTACAACTGTAACAACTTTATTAATTAGGTAATCATCAACATCAAATTCGTCTCTATATCTTCTTGTAAACTCAAAGTCATGCATATAAAACTGTGGGCACGTCAGTTGCTTACAACCGACGAAATATTATACACGGCCATCCTCGCTATGCCGAACAGTATAACGATTCTTAAATACTTTAACAAACCACAAACTTGATCATAAACAAAGCTACAAAGGGACTATCCTGTTGATGTCGTGGGTACTGTGCACTTAATCCTTAATGCAATTATTTATGTTACATGACACTAATGCTCACTTGTTCGGATTCTATGCATCCCATACTATATAGGTCCGAGGGCAAGCCCTTAATCGTTCTTCATCTTGTAGGGTTCAATCCCTCGCCATGACTTAAACTACTACGCTAAATATGGTAAGTATCCAAGATATTCTATGAGTTACGAGCTAATGTCCAGACAGCACGGAGGGAAATCCCATGTCATAACACAATGCATCGTGTAGAATCTATGGACAATTCAGCCTCCGTCATGGGACATGACACCACCCGCAATTACCAAACACCCCACAAGTGTCGCCTGCGGTACAGACTCCTGGAGACATATCCACGTCATGACACGACGCATCATGTAGACAGCCTGTGAATACTCTCATGCCGTAGCTCCGAGGCCCTCATACTCGTGTTTTTCTCTTACTTTCATCACATCTTCCCTATGTATCTAATCCTTACAAATTTGTTTGTTTTAAAAGAAAACATCACAACCTAGAGCTAGCTTACCCTACCGGACTTAAACCAATATAAAAGAGACAGTCAGCCTACCTGGCTACTTCTCAAGAGATGCTTAACCCACACTGGTTAGCTCTCAAATTCATTAATAAAAACTGTCGGTTACTAGGATCTCGCCTAGTCTCTAGATTCCAACAACTATCTCTTTCTAGAGATCAACAATATTTCATATTAAATCTCAAAATAATATTTCCATTTCTTTATTCATATCTCCTTCTCAAAGAGAATATTTATTTATAATGTCATAACATGAGAACAATTCAATTCAACCTCTTTATCAATTTAATCATTCATACCCTTGTGTGCATCTCAAATAATCTCAATCAAGTATTTAAAATCTTAACATCTCATTAAGAGAAACTCTAATTGCATTCCAACTTTCATTCTTCTTAAATTAACCATAGTGACAATTTAATCGATAAAAATCGAGCCCTTTAATGTAAAAATCCCTTTTTAATCTCAAAAAATATATCCAAATATTGTAGAAATAATTTTCATGAAGTCTAAATATTTTTAGAAGAATAATAGAATGTTTTCTGAATTTTTAGCTCAAGAAAAACCTTTAAAAAAACATTAAAAATCCAAAAGAAAAGAAAAGGCCAACACCAGGTTTCGAACCTAGACTCAAGGCCAACCCGCGCGTGAACAGTAACCGTCCCCACGTGCACCCGCTAACCAAAAAGGACAGAGCAGCTAACTGAAATAAAGGGGGATCGAAATATACATATATATTTGCTGTCGGTAATTTGAATTAAATCGTAATTCGTAAAAATAGAGTCTCTAACCAGACTCGAACCCAAGCACACAAGCTCTGCCGAGCTACAATAATGCACTTAATTCGCATCCGAAGACCAGTATGGCCAAAGTGGCTAACTGATACAAAATTGGTTAAATAATTTTTGTTCATACCACACTCTCATTTATTTTTTTCCTTTAATAAACTTGATCTTTCAATTGATTTGTGCTTCTACAAAAATATAAATAATTTTTTAGAATGTGTTTCTTTAAAAAAAACAGTATCATACATGTTCTCAAATTCATAAGTTTCTCATTTCGCAATATAATAAGATCTTTCTTCAAAAATGCATAAAAACACATATACTCAATTTTCCAAGTAAAATGTTGTCTTTCATCAAAACTCCTTTATTAAAATTCTATACTCAAAAATATATATATATGAGGTTATTTCTACATTTTTCTATTATAATAGCATTTTAAATTATTTTCATACACATTGCATTATTGTGGCTACAATAGGAAATATTCTACCACGTACAATTTCTTTTCGGTTCAACAATTGAATATTTTCTTTCTAATTAATATGAGCATGTGACTCACAATAATATTTCCACACATCATAGCACAAATATATCAAGATCATGAAATCTACAAATTAACATACCAATCAACATTTAACAACTAAATTATATATAATCTAGCATGCAAAATCTACTCCTACATTAGAAAGGATTTTAGAATCACCCACCCAATGAAAAATTGTGATGTACTCAAACGAACTCCTAGAATTATAAGCTCCTAGAAACTTCGCTTCGGCCTCCTCGCGTTCCGTGCACCAAGAGAGGTCTCCAATCTCCTTTCGGCCAAGCACAGTGAGCATCATTTCGGCATGTACACAGTGAAGGATCTTCACTCATCTCATTACATATATAAATGTGTGTGTGTGTGTGTGTGTGTGTGTGTGTATTATATATATATATATATATATATATATATATATATATATATATATATATATATATATATATATATATAATAAGATATGGTATGGGTGTATATAGGTAGGTATGTGAGTAGGTTGGAGAGGTGGAACAGCACAGGGAATGGCTGGATGGAGGCTTGATTTTGGCAAGGACATGAAGGTCTTCACTTCATTTCACATAATTATATATACATGCATGTATATATAGGCATTGAATGGTGGAAATGGGTGGAGAAGCAAAATAGTTGTGTGCTGGATGGGGATTTGGGCTTCGAATTAGATAGAGGAGGAAAAAGGGAAGAGGAGGAGAAGTGTAAAAGAGTACAAGTATATATATACATTTATATATATGTATACACACAATTGTGATGAGATTGATGTGGAGAAGACATAAGGAGATATGCTGATGGAGATTTGGATTGGGGGGTTTTGGAATTACACAGAGGAAGGAGAGAAGGAGATATGATGAAGAGGTAGGGATGGGGGTATTATATAAGAGAAAATTGGAGATAGTTATAATAACTACTCCCACTAATGCACCCACTCATCCACTCACAATTAAGTAAAATTGTGTTTTCCCCTCCTACTCTCAAAACTAGCCGGCCTACAAATTTATGGGTAAAAATACGTGCACGTGCTTGCACTACCACACACTTCTCATACACATATATAGCACACACTTGTCATACACATATAAATAATTAAATCAAAATGTATGTATACAATATTTAAGATGCATATAAAATTTAGTTTAATTAAAAATTATAGTTTCTTATGCACAAATAAAATTGACACACATTTTATGAAAATCATTTCGAGAAAGAATACGCCCAAATACGCGCACCGAAACAAACACGTGCGTCGCACGTAAAATATCAAAAATATGAAATTCGATGTTATCAACAGAAAATTATTAAAATATAATCGAAAACAATATAAGAAGAATGTATTTATTAATTTTTATACATTCTACGACGAAATCGTCACATCCATGGAAAACATGTGTATTACACGTACAAAAGTATTTTAATCAAAATATGGAAAAATGAACTTTCGTTTTATAAAAATGGATTTGAATAAAAAATAAATAATTTAAACATATAGAAAATATTACACGTAGCGGTGGAAACACATAATCTATACGTGCATCAAAAACACGCAAAAATCACGTAAAAATACAGAAATTGCCATTTAATATTCGAGTTGACTCAAATAAGATAAAATCAATACGGAAAGTAAATAAATAGTTGGAAATCAAAATACGTAGTGAAACACGTTACAAACATTACCAATAACGGTACAAAATACATGTGCGTAACACTCGAGGACAAAATTGTCCTTTCCAATTTTGCGAGGTGTTACAGCTACATTGGATGACCCATATCGACAATTCAAAGAAGGACATGTAGTATGTTGGGAGGTTAGAAAGGACCGTGTTAATGAAGGTGAATCTCTCGCCAAGAGAAAGAGATTTTCCTTTCCAATCCAAGAGTTAAGGTTCAACTTTGTCAACGATCGAAAACCAATTCGGTTTTTTTAGCTTACCTTGGCAAATATGTAACCCCAGATATTTGAATGGGAACCTATCAAGACAACAATTTAGGATAGGCGCATTAATTTGTGCCTCAGCATCTGACATGAAAATAGGGATAAGAGCACTCTTGTAATGCCCTGATTTTTCATTTAATGAAAAATTATTTATTTTGCACGTAGTGTGCACGTGCAATATTTTTGGTAAATATTTTCATCATGATGAGTATAGATATTTAAATATGTGCCCTTAATTATTTTTCTATAAAGCCTTCTTTCAATTAGACAAAAAGCCTTTTCTTTAAAAGCCCAAAGTTAATTTAATTTATTATTTTTATAATAATTATTTTGGCCCATTAAATTAGAGCCCATTAGTTAATTTATATTTTTAAATATGACTTGTAATGTAGAATACAAAATTAAAGTTTATTTTTATATAAAATAAAATGTACAATTTTTTGGACCTAGTTGCATGCACGTGCACTACACGTACACGTGCAATATGCACTCCTATGATGGCCGGTTTTGATCTTTTGGGAGGGAAATCAAAATTTTAGTGGTGATCATGCTTGGTGGTTACTTGGTTGTGGGTAGTTAATGTAACTCCTACTTTCATCTTAGCCCTCCATCTTACAACCAACTACTTGATCCTAGCCCTCCATTCCATCAAGATTTTAGTATAAATATCCCCTTTATGGCTAGTCATTCTTGTGCCCATTACTTTCTACAAACCTATAGTCTAAATTATATTATCTAGTAGTGATTTTGTGAGTTAAAAGATTGAGAGTGTGTGGGATTTTTGCTTGCAACTAGAAGAGGGAGAGACCGGCATCAAGGAAGGAGGAGCTCTCGGTTTGTTTGGGTGTGCTTGGAGGCTTGTGTGCACGTGTTCAAGGAGGAGCAATTCGTCGCAAGGACATTCGTCTAGGGATTGCTAGTTGTATTTTTTTTTCTCTCCATACAAGGTGGGTAAATTTTCTATATTTCTAAATAGGAATACATGCTAGATTGGAATGGAAAAATGATGCATAAGAGTACACATTTTAATTGAAGATTTGAGCTATAAATTAATTGGAATGTGGGTGTTTCTCATGACTTCTAGTACAGAGATCATGCTAGGATTAATATTGATTAGTTATCATACTTGTGAAAAGTGGATTGATAGGATGATCGTTATGTTGAAATGTCCTGTGCTATACATAATGTGGAAAATGTGAATGAATGAAAAAGAACTAAGGACGTTTAGAGAACTGGAAATTGCCTGTACAGTCGACCGATAATGAGAACAGTCGACTGGTACAATGAAATAAAATGTGTACAGTTCGAAATTTCATGAAATGATGATTTTAATGTGTGTCGTATATTGACTTTCCAAGTATGTTAAATTCGGAGTTGATATCCATCTCCGTAGACAAATAACGAGTAAAAGATGAATGTACGACTAGAAATTGTATTTGGATGAAAGAAAATACTAGCTATGTGAAATTTACATTTAATCGTAAACTATATTGTGATGTTTGGTAAATGAATAAGGATGGCATGTTTGTGCTGACAATGAACATACTATAGTGTAATAAAAATGCTATGTGCTATTTGAAGAACAGAAGAAAGAGATAAGTCCTTAATTTGAAATTTAACTCTATTCAGTCGACCAAATATATGTAGCAGTCGACTGCACTGAACATGAAAAGTTGTATAATTGAATTACCCAGAACAGCCGACTGATATGAACGACAGTCGACTTCTCCGTAATTTATATTTTAATTTCGAAGGCTGCGGAACAGTCGACTGGCCATGAGCAGCAGTCGACTCTTCCGAGCGATTATTGAAGAACTTTCTTTGGCTGAACAAGTCGACTGGATGAGTTCTAAGTCGACTGTTCAGAGCACTTTTGACATCTCAGAAATTCTATGAATTGTTTTATGATAAAGATTGTGAATCTTATGTTGAATATTGGTTGTGACGGTAAACTCTATTTGTCTTTGCATGAATTAATATGGAGTCACTAGTAGAAAACCTTGCAATAATAATGGATTATTTGCAAGCACCAAAAATTCCTTGTAGTTGTTACTATCAACAACAAATTACTCACAACAAACCCATTCATTGCAAATATTTTGACATTCGCAAGAGATTTTATTCAACCGTTGCAAGTGTTGACAATTACAAGGGAACAATTGTAACAAACAATACTCCATTACCAAAGTAGTAATAAAATATTTATTTTTAAAAATAAATTAGATATAAACACGTGCATTACATAGATAATTTTTCTCACTTCTCAAAATACTGAGCGGGTAAAAAGAAAAAAAATCAGTAAACACAATCTTTTTTCCCGGGCCAAAAATCGAAAAGCAAAAAAAAAAGATCAGAAACCCCGCGACCTTCCCCCACACTACTAATCGTAACGGCTATAACGGCACATCTATCGCGGCGTGTACACCCAAACGCCATTTTAGATCATTGTTATTATTTTTTTATTAATATCGAATGTCTATGACGGCGCTTGTATAAAACGCAGTTAGATATATGATATATAACGATGCTTATACATGAACCGCCGGCATAGATTACTCTATAACGGCGCTTATACATGCACCGCCGGCATTGAACTGTTTTTTTAACTATTTTGTTGCAACGTGTTCTGCACGTGCTAATATTTTCTGTCCCGCCCTCACTTTGGTTTCCCCCCAATTCTATAAACCCTAATAACCTCCCAAATCTCTCTCTCTTCCTCTCTCTCTCTCTGGGCCACTTGCGATTCGCCCCTCACTCCCTCTCCTCCCAAATCTCCGTCCTTCCGCTCCGTCCATCGCCGCTCGTGCTGCCCTTCCACTCCGTCCATCGCGCCGCTCGAGCTTTCCCCAAAATCTGAAATCCAATCGATCTTTGTTTGTATCCTCCGTTTCCTTCTCATTTTATGGACGTAAGCTCTTATAATCCAAATCCAGAAACAACCCACTTATATTTTCTCAGTCTCTTTAAGGTGAGACCCATTTTTAATTTTTTTTATTAATTTAATTTTCTTTTATATACTGTCAGTTTTGACTTGTTTAGTAACACACTCTTGAGTTGTATTTGATTGGAAGCCACGTATTATGACATGGGTCTTGTTTTGTTTTCTTCATTCCCAGCCCTTCTTTATGCTTCTTCTAATTTCGACGGTTGAAGGTAGGGCTTTCGTTTGATGTGATTTGTTTTGGTTTTTTGGGATTTGGGTTGTGATTTGGTGATATGGGTGTTGGTAATTTTGATAAGTTTTTAGTTTTTTTTTAGTTTTTTTTTAGTTTTTTTTCTGGGTTGTGATCGGTTGCAGTAATTAATTTTGATGTTTAGGATGCTGGGATTTGGCATTTTGGTAAATCTATTTGTTGGGAGAGATACACCCTTTTTGAATTAATTGAAGAGTATAATAACTGATTGATTCATTAGATTGCATTGTAGGGATGAAAGGAGTCTTGTTTATTTTGGGGATAGTTAGGATGATTGAAAACCGAAATTGGTGTGATTATCTGTTGTGTTGTTATATTTTAGGACTATGTATAATTTAATTGTATCGCTTGTTTCGGTGTAGTTGTAGTTATTTGATGAACTATCTTGGAGTAGGGCTGGAATTGGTGGTGTATTAATAGCTTAAGCTCCATATCTGGTCACTATCTACAATAAGGTAGTTTCCATAATTCTTAGCTTTATCTACCTCTTGCTATAATTTTATTTTATTTTCCTCCTCATCTTTTTTAATCTCAAGCAGTTCATAGTTGACCCATGCAAGAGGAACTGCTACATTTTTTTACAAGTAAATTTCTCTAAATGCATTGTTTGAGGAGTGGCAAACGCAAATCAAATTTGATGTTTAGCAGAGCCAAAAAACAGGGAATGCAGCATTTACTGCAATTTTGATAAGGGGGGTTTGACTGAACTCCTTGATTAATGCTCTTATTTCATTTCTGTAAGTTGAACCATTTTCTTTTGATTTACCCAAAATCAATCACAACATCAGCTACATATATTAGATGCTTTTCCAGCCCATTAGACAATTATGTTTATTTCCTACATTTATTTAATCCTGCAATTAGAAATGTTCACACTAAGCATCCATGATCAACAATGCACCTCACCTCAATACATGTACAATGAAGAGCTAGGATTACTACTTTGACCCAGTAACATGAACACTAAGCCTTCTGCTCGTTAAGGACACATCCACCCTAACCGAACAACACGTCTCCTCCTCAAGAGGTAAGGTAAAAAACTTAACACATCCTGAGGTGAGTGTGATGGTCACTCTTGAGACAAGAGTTGCATATTTGGTGAAGTCAACCTTACATCAGAAAACAAAACTTGACATGGGTTTTCGGTTATTGGTGTGTATATATTCCTGCATTTCAACATCAAAAGCACAACAGTTAGGCCGAGTTTTTGCAGTGGGCACCTTGTTTAAGTATAATTGGTTTTAGTAATAACAGTGAGCAGTGGGTTGTCCAGAGTTTCCTAAATACGAGTGATCATTCTTAACTAGTATGCTATATCTCATGAGAGGAATATATCTCCTATATTGTCTCTAATCTCTGTTGTTGTGCATTTGCTTGGGCAAGGTTTAACGTAATGGAAGTCTAATATTTCGTCAGTTTGTTGAAGAACAGTGAAAAGTAGCTTAAAAGATTGAGACACATCTAGGGCACCATGAATCCGAACAAGCAAGCTTGGTCAGCATTGCGATGTTGGCTCTATGATCATGTGGTATATACTTCAGATGTGTCCCTTATTGCATTGCCTCTAAAATTCTTCTCCTTTTGTCTTGTATTTGCGTGTAAGTTGAAGCCCTAATTACTCTTCTGAATTATGACCTTCCTAGATAAATTCATTCGACTTTAGCATCTTAAATGCTCTGCATTCCCTGGTTTTGTGTTGTTGCGAAATTTAGGGGAGCGTTCATATCTCAGTCCATGTAGTCTTTGTTCTCTGAAACATTGGCTCAACAGTCTTGCCTTCATATAACTATACTACTATAAATATGGCTTTTTATGACCTATTGGCTTCTCTACTTGTGATTTACAACTGAATCAGACTGCTCCTGTCTAGTTTGTTATATCTTATATAGCAAAATAGAAGAAAATAAGTATATGTTTAGCCATATTGTTTTTTTAAGTGCTCATATTGTCTATGAGAAGCAAATGCCTGTGCATGTAAGACACTACTTTGAAACTGAAAATGGACCTACCCTTTCTGAGTACATGAGCAGACGGTGATGCTTAAGCACCTTTATCAATGTTTTCATTTGAACTTGGTCTATATTCCAATTCATATATGTGGACATCAGTGACAGCTGAATACATGTGTATGAATGGACAAATTTTGTCTGGGGATTGATATGGGCTGTGCCAGAATTTTGTTTGCTTTGCATTACTAGCAAATATGTGTCTGATTAATCATTTTGTTTCCAGATCATCATAGCTTGTAGAAAGGGAGGCACAAGTGTTGAAGACCTTGCAGAAAAGTTCCCTGACATGATCGTTAAGGTCAGCATCTTATGCATCAGAGATTTATATTAGGTTTCGATGAATTTACTATGTTATCATAGAATTGTTACTGACTTTCATTTTTCTCAATGTTTTAAAGGTTTCAGTTGACGTATTCAAAGGAATCACCGATGAAGATGCTGCTAAAGTTGTTGATGGTTTGGCTCCCAAGGTAGCGGATAGAAATGATTCCATTGAACAAGTGAAGAAGCTTTACAATCTTTTCCGTGCATATGATTGCACACTGCTGGAGGTAATTTGAGAGGTTTCATTTAGTTGCCAATTACATTTACTTTCATGTTTCTCTCACCGGCATACCTCCTCTTATGAAATTAATGCTTCTTTCTTCATTTCTTTGGTTCAGATCAATCCAATGGCAGAGACATCAGATAATCAGCTAGTAGCAGCTGATGCTAAGTTGAATTTTGATGATAATGCAACTTACAGGCAGAAGGAGATATTTGCTCTTCGTGATACAACTCAAGAGAATCCCAGTTAAGTCTGGCACATGCTCTCTCAGTGTTTTGATCAACTAAATCAAGTTCTTATGGACTTCTTTTGTGAGCTGCATCCTGATAAGATGGAAGCCTTGAAACAAAGGTTGGAAAATACTACTGTCGACTCATCCAATAGTCAAACACGACAAGAGGTAGCCATATATTTAATTGCCTCAATTGGATAATATATTATTATCTATATATATTGAATAACGAGTTCTAATTTTGTATTGTTTCTTTTTCATGTAGTCTATATGTAGTGGCGATGACTATAAGACAGTGGGTAATGAGGAACATGTAGAAGACCTTACGTGAAAAGTGAAGTTGGGGATACATGGAAGCAGTAGCGGGTTAAAAGTTAGTTTGAAAACATTTAATTTTGTTTCTTGGAGTTTCACAACTTATCTTTTCTTCTAGAATGTATTGTTGTTTTGGCACTATGAAACAAACAAAAAATTTTGTAATGAGAAGGTTCTGAATTATATAATATTCAAACTTATTTTGCATTATTGTGTGCTTTCTTTATATAATTGTGTAAATCAATATGTGAAATAATTATATGTTTTTCATTGTCAAAATACATTATTTTAATTTGTAAATTTGGTTAAGCCATTCAAATATAATCAGTAATGAAGAAAAAATGTGTGCAATTGCATTCGCGATATAGCAATTGCAAGGGAATCAGTATCTTGCAGATCTCTGTAGCAATAGTTCATTAGCAACGGAAAAAATCCCTTTTAAAACACACTTGCAAGAGACAAATTTGTTGTAGATATTCTCTTGTATATGGAGATAGCAAGGTACAACTTCCATTGCAGATATTCTATTGTGGCTAATATTTGCAAAGGATAGTTAAAATTCCGTTGCGAATGTGTACATTAACCAGGAGAGATTTCGCAACAGCACAATTACAAGGGAATGAAGAAAAATCCCTTACAAATGTACACTAACCATGGAATTGTACTCTTCTACAAGGGAAATTTCTATTGCGACTGTAGCATTTTCTACTAGTGAGTGAATCATTTATTTGAATTTATGAAAGTTATAATCGTGGAACTATGAACATGAAAAAGCAAATCCATAGTGATTATGGAAAAAATGAACTCCTGAGCTGGAAATGCTCAATTTTTGGTAATTGTGAATTGAAATTGAAACAAAAAGAGTAGCTAAGTCTCCCCCGACATTTGGAAATGAAATGAAATGAAAATTGAAAGGAAAGACCAAGGTTGGTCGTGTTTGAATGAATGAATAAGTCCGGTTTAGTGGAGAGGCTAACTCTAGAGCTTTGTTTTTTGTTCACGATTTTGATAAAAACTAAGGATTAGTACATAATGGAGACGTGATGAAAGTAGAAGAAAAACACGAGTATGAGGGCCATCGGATTGGCGGTGTGAGAGTGATCCACAGGCTGCCTGCTTGATACGTCAAGACATGGCGTGGGCACTACTCCAGAATTATCGTCCCGGTGGCGACGCTTGTGGGATGTTTGGTGACTGCAAGAGGATCGTGTGCCATGAAGTGAGGCTAAATTGCCACAGGCTGTCTTCACGATGCGTCGTGACATGACATGGGATTCCCTTCCAGGATTTTCTGTACACGTGCTTGTACTCATAGATCATCTAAGATACCTACCGTAATTACAGTAGTAGATTAAGTCATGGCGAGGGATTGAACCCTACAAAGATGAAGAGCGATTAAGGGTTTGCCCTCGGACCTATGTAGTATGGGGTGCATAGAATCCGAACAAGTACGCATTAGTGCCATGTAACATAATTAACTGCATTAAGGACTAAGTGCACAATCACAATACGACATCAATAGGGTAGTCCCTTTAGTTTGATATGTGACAAGTTTGTGTTTGCTAAATATGGAAAATAAGTTATACTATTTCCGGCATAGAGAGGATGGCCGTGTATAATGATCGTCGGTTGAATAAACTGACGTACCCATAGTCTTACATGCAGGTAAATGGCTTGATAAAGATTAAAGAGGAACAAATGCTAAAAGATTACTCAATATTGTTGTACATTTATTTCATTGTTGTAAAGTTTACTTCCGCTGTGCAATGTAAATTGTAATGTATTCATGTAAACTCTGATGTAAAGTGAAAAGTTTAAATTTCCTTGTAAAATTGTACTAAAGGAAGCGAAAAGATCCTGTACAACATCTCGAATTCACTGTATTTGGGATTCGGGGCGTTACAGAGTGGTATCAGAGCCACGCTTTCCACACTTGTACAAATTTATAAGGAACGACACCCTAGAAGTAGACATTATAGTGTGTGTTTGAGTCTAGAGATTTAAATGTAAGTGACTTACATTTGTGTTGCTCTATGACTTATGCTTCTTCCTCTCTATTTCTAAGATGGCTGATCACTTCGACCCTGCTGGAGATGACGACTGGCATATCATCAAGGAAGAGTACCATCCTGGACAAGCAGATTTCGAGGACGAGTACTATCTAGGGCAAGCAGATTCTGACGGAGAAGAATGGCCTGAATCCCGAGAGATTACTCCACCTCCGGTTTCATCTGATGACTCTTCTGACGAAGAAGAAGAACCAGTTCCAAATAGTCTTGTGACTTCTCTTCAGAGGCAGGTAGAGACACTGCGAGAGAGAGTTGGATTATTGGAGGCTCTATTTGCAAAGCGTAAGGACGACTTTTTAGTTCTCAGTCATCGGGTATGGGAACTCGAGAAGAGAAAGAATTTGACAGATGTGCTAAAGGATGAAGTCAATGAACTACGGGGAGAACTTCGAGAAGCGAAGAGGAACCATAGGAGTAAGACTGTTGTAGCTTCTACTATCTTTCATTCTGATGTCAAGAAATGTTTTTCAATTCGAATGTATAAAGTTTTGAATTCAATGAAATGCAAGTTGATTCAAAGTTCATGTTTCATACTTCGAATTTAATGGATCTTTTGTATCAGAATATGGAATGAAAGCTATTGTGTTGTTCAATACTGGACCCTCTCATACTTTTGTGTCTCCTAAATTTGCTAAAGTGTTGGGAGTTGAACCAAAGATTTTTCCAGGCAAGATCTTAGCAGTAGCTACTCCATCAGGGAAAACTTTAACCACTGATCGGTATTATGCTGATTGTGATATCGTAATTGGAGATCGAATCTTTGGGATTGATCTGATCGAGCTGACTATCTTGGGAGTCGATGTTATCATTGGCATTGATTGGATGTCGGTGTACAGTGCAAGCATCGAGTGCAAGACCAAGACGGTAACAGTGAAGGCTCCAGGTGGACCTGAAGTCACTTTCCAAGGGAAGAAGAAGTGTCCTAGGCTGGTGGCAGCTATTCGCAAGGAAGAGACTCCTGTGGAAGTGCAAGGGATTCCTGTGGTTCGGGACTATCCGACTGTGTTCTTGGATGATTTTCCTGGGTTACCCCCGCATCGTGATGTAGAGTTCAGCATCACTGTTCAACCGGGAAGTGCACCCATTTCTAAGGCACCGTATAGGATGGCTCCAGTGGAACAGGATGAGGTAAAATGGCAGATTGAGGAACTGTTGGAGAAAGGCTTTATTCAACCTAGTGCGTCACCTTAGGGAGCACCAGTGCTTTTGGTAAAGAAAAATGATGGATCGATGAGAATGTGTATCGATTACCGGGAGCTGAATAAGGTCACTGTTCAGAATAAGTATCCTATTCCTCGAATTGATGACTTGTTCGATCGTCTACAAGGAGCAGCTATTTTCTCCAAAATAGATCTTCGATCAGGATATCACCAGGTTCGAGTGAAAGCTGAAGATGTGCACAAAACTGCATTTAGAACTCGACATGGGCATTATGAATTCTTAGTTATGCCATTTGGAGTGACGAATGCACCCGCAATCTTCATGGATTTGATGAATAGAGTTCTGAGGCCGTTCATTGATTATTTCGTCGTGGTGTTTATCGACGATATTCTCGTGTACTCCAAGTCAGAGGAGGAGCACACCGAGCATCTGGCAGCAGTTTTGAAGAAGCTGGAAGAACAGAAGTTGTATGCCAAGTTATCCAAATGTGATTTCTGGAAATCTGAAGTGGCATTCCTAGGTCACATCCTTTCTAAGGAGGGAGTGGCAACTGACCCTCAGAAGATGGAGGCAGTGAGAGATTGGGCTAGGCCTACTACAGTAAAGAAAGTCAGAAGCTTTCTTGGAATGACTTGATACTACAGGAGATTCATTCAAGGTTATGCTCAGATAGCCGTACCGCTAACTGGACTGACCAAGAAGAATGTGAACTTCAAGTGGACTGAGCAATGTGAGGTAAGCTTTCAGGAGCTGAAGGAGAAGCTGACTACTGCACCTATTTTGGCTTTGCCTAGAGCAGGTGTTGAGTATGATGTTTACAACGATGCTTCACATCGTGGGCTTGGTTGTGTCTTAATGCAAGAAGGAAGAGTAATCGCTTATGGGTCTAGGCAACTACGACCGCATGAGAATAATTACCTGACTCATGATTTGGAGTTGGCAGCGATTATCTTTGTCCTAAAGCAATGGAGACACTACGTGTACGGTGAGAAATTGAACATGTACACGGAGCACAAGAGCTTGAAGTATATATATCAGCAGAGGGATCTGAATTTGAGGCAGCGGAGATGGTTGGAAGTGCTCAAGGACATGCGACCTGAGATCAAGTATCATCTGGGAAAGCTAATGTTGTTGCTGATGCACTTAGTCGCAAGAGCAGTTTATCCAGTTTGATTACAACTCAGAAGCATCTGATTGAGGAATTGGATCGAGCAGGTATTGAAGTTGTCTTGCAAGGATTGGGAGCATCTTTAGCTCAGTTGAGGCTTCAGCCTACACTGAATGGAAGGATCATTGCAAGTCAGGAGGATGATGCTGATATCTTGGAGATGAAGGAGCAGGTTGGTGCTGGCAGGTTACCCGAATTTCAAATCAGGGATGGAGTGCTGTGGTTTGGAGAGAGGCTGTGTGTTCCAAATCAGATGGACCTGAAAGAGAGTATTCTTCAGGAGGCGCATGCTACTCTTTTGTCGGTACATCCTGGGAGTACTAAGATGTACAAAGACATCAAACAGCATTTCTGGTGGTCAGGTTTGAAGCGGGATGTGGCTGAATTTGTGGCGAAGTGTGAGGTTTGTCAGCAAGTCAAAGCCAAAAATCAGAGACCCGGAGGTCTATTACAGCCGTTACCTATTCCGGAATGAAAGTGGGATAACATCAGTATGGATTTTATTACGGAATTGCCTAAGAGTCCTAAATGCAATGATGCAATTTGGGTTATAGTCAATCGACTAACCAAGTCCGCTCACTTTTTGGCGATGAAACTCACTGCTTCGATGGACAAGTTAGCTGAGTTGTATGTTGGCGAGATCGTCAGGCTTCATGGTGTTCCGTCAAGTATTGTGTCTGATCGAGATGCGCGGTTTACTTTGCATTTCTGGAGGAGTCTTCAGACAGATTTGGGTACCAAGACAGATTTCAGCACTGCTTTTCATCTGCAAACCGATGGGCAGACCGAGAGAGTCAACCGTATTCTTGAGGATATGCTTTGGTGTTGTATACTAGACTTTGGAGGCAGTTGGGAAAGGCATTTATCCTTGGTAGAGTTTGCCTATAACAACAGTTTTCAGGCTAGCATCGGGATTGCGCCGTACGAAGCTCTGTATGGCAGGAAGTGCAGGACACCTGTTTGTTGTTTGAAGTTGGGGAGCGTCAGTTGTTTGGTCCTAAGCTTGTGCGGCAAACCTCTGAGAAGATTGTTCTGATCAGGAAAAGGTTGGTAGAGGCTCAGAGCAGGCAGAAAAGCTATGCAGACAACCAGAGAAGGGACCTTGAATTTGAGGTCGGTGACTTCGTCTTTCTGAAAGTATCACCCAGTAAAGGTGTGGTTCGATTTGGCAAAGGCGGGAAGTTAGCCCCGAGGTTTATAGGCCCATACAAGATATTGAAAAGGATCGGGAAGACTGCTTACCGGCTTGAATTACCGGAAGAGTTATCTCAGGTGCACAATGTCTTTCATGTGTCTATGCTGAGAGGTTATATTCCAGATCCGAGTCACCATTTGCCTGAAGTGCCGGAAGGTTTGCAGTTGGATCTGAACTACATCGAGTCTCCTGTCGAGAACGTTGATCGTCGGGAGAAAGTGTTGAGGAATAAGACAATACCGATGGCCAAGGTAGTCTGGAGGAACCACTTGGTTGAAGAGGCTACTTGGGAGTCTGAGGAGAGGATGTTGAAGGACTATCCTGAGCTTTTTGCTTGATTGTATCTTTGTATCTTTTTGTTCTTGTAGTGAGTGTTGTATTTTTGTTTCTCACTCTTGGCTGTAGTTCCGGAGACGGAACTATTCTAAGGAGGGGGTGTTGTAATGCCCTGATTTTTCATTTAATGAAAAATTATTTATTTTGCACGTAGTGTGCACGTGCAATATTTTTGGCAAATATTTTCATCATGATGAGTATAGATATTTAAATATGTGCCTTTAATTATTTTCTTATAAAGCCTTCTTTCAATTAGACAAAAAGCCTTTTCTTTAAAAGCCCAAAGTTAATTTAATTTATTATTTTTATAATAATTATTTTGGCCCATTAAATTAGAGCCCATTAGTTAATTTATATTTTTAAATATGACTTGTAATGTAGAATACAAAATTAAAGTTTATTTTTATATAAAATAAAATGTACAATTTTTTGGACTAGTTGCATGCATGTGCACTACACGTACACGTGCAATATGCACTCCTATGATGGCCGGTTTTGATATTTTGGGAGGGAAATCAAAATTTTAGTGGTGATCATGCTTGGTGGTTACTTGGTTGTGGATAATTAATGTAACTCCTACTTTCATCTTAGCCCTCCACTTACAACCAACTACTTGATCCTAGCCCTCCATTCCATCAAGATTTTAGTATAAATACCCCCTTCATGGCTAGTCATTCTTGTGCCCATTACTTTCTACAAACCTATAGTCTAAATTATATTATCTAGTAGTGATTTTGTGAGTTAAAAGATTGAGAGTGTGTGCGATTTTGCTTGCAACTAGAAGAGGGAGAGGCCGGCATCAAGGAAGGAGGAGCTCTCGATTTGTTTGGGTGTGCTTGGAGGCTTGTGTGCACGTGTTCAAGGAGGAGCAATTCGTCGCAAGGACATTCGTCTAGGGATTGCTAGTTGTATTTTTTTCTCTCCATACAAGGTGGGTAAATTTTCTATATTTCTAAATAGGAATACATGCTAGATTGGAATGGAAAAATGATGCATAAGAGTACACATTTAATTGGAGATTTGAGCTATAAATTAGTTGGAATGTGGGTGTTTCTCATGACTTCTAGTACAGAGATCATGCTAGGATTAATATTGATTGGTTATCGTACTTGAGAAAAGTGGATTGATAGGATGATCGTTATGTTGAAATGTCCTGTGCTATACATAATGTGAAAAATGTGAATGAATGAAAAAGAACTAAGGACGTTTAGAGAACTGGAAATTGCCTGTACAGTCGACCGATCATGTGAACAGTCGACTGGTACAATGAAATAAAATGTGTACAGTTCGAAATTTCATGAAATGATGATTTTAATGTGTGTCGTATCTTGACTTTCCTAGTATGTTAAATTCGGAGTTGATATCCATCTCCGTAGACAAATAATGAGTAAAAGATGAATGTACGACTAGAAATTGTATTTGGATAAAAGAAAATACTAGCTATGTGAAATTTACATTTAATCGTAAACTATATTGTGATGTTTGGTAAATGAATAAGGATCGCATTTTTGTGCTGACATTGAACATATTATAGTGTAATAAAAATGCTATGTGCTATTTGAAGAACAGAAGAAAGAGATAAGTCCTTAATTTGAAATTTAACTCTATTCAGTCGACCAAATATATGTAGCAGTCGACTGCACTGAACATGAAAAGTTGTATAATTGAATTACCCAGAATAGCCGACTGATATGAACGACAGTCGACTTCTCCGTAATTTATATTTTAATTTCGAAGGCTGCGGAACAGTCGACTGGCCATGAGCAGCAGTCGACTCTTCCGAGCGATTATTGAAGAACTTTCTTTGGCTGAACAAGTCGACTGGATGAGTTCTAAGTCGACTGTTCAAAGCACTTTTGACATCTCAGAAATTCTATGAATTGTTTTATGATAAAGATTGTGAATCTTATGTTGAATATTGGTTGTGACGGTAAACTCTATTTGTCTTTGCATGAATTAATATGGAGTGAATCATTTATTTGAATTTATGAATGTTATAATCGTGGAACTATGAACATGAAAAAGCAAATCCATAGTGATTATGGAAAAAATGAACTCCTGAGCTGGAAATGCTCAATTTTTTGTAATTGTGAATTGAAATTGAAACAAAAAGAGTAGCTAAGTCTCCCCCGACATTTGGAAATGAAATGAAATGAAAATTGAAAGGAAAGACCAAGGTTGGTCGTATTTGAATGAATGAACAAGTCCGGTTTAGTGGAGAGGCTAACTCTAGAGCTTTGTTTTTTGTTCATTATTTTGATAAAAACTAAGGATTAGTACATAGTGGAGACGTGATGAAAGTAGAAGAAAAACACGAGTATGAGGGCCATCGGATTGACGGTGTGAGAGTGATCCACAGGCTGCCTGCTTGATGCATCAAGACATGGCGTGGGCACTACTCCAGAATTATCGTCCCGGTGGCGATGCTTGTGGGATGTTCGATGACTGCAAGAGGATCGTGTGCCATGAAGTGAGGCTGAATTGCCACAGGCTGTCTTCACGATGCGTCGTGACATGACGTGGGATTCCCCTCCACGATTTTCTGTACACGTGCTTGTACTCATAGATCATCTAAGATACCTACCGTAATTACAGTAGTAGATTAAGTCATGGCGAGGGATTGAACCCTACAAAGATGAAGAGCGATTAAGGGCTTGCCCTCGGACCTATGTAGTATGGGATGCATAGAATCCGAACAAGTACGCATTAGTGTCATGTAACATAATTAACTGCATTAAGGACTAAGTGCACAATCACAACACGACATCAATAAGGTAGTCCCTTTAGTTTGATATGTGACAAGTTTGTGTTTGCTAAATATGAAAAATAAGTTATTCTATTTCCGGCATAGAGAGGATGGTCGTGTATAATGATCGTCGGTTGAATAAACTGACGTACCCACAGTCTTACATGCAGGTAAATGGCTTGATAAAGATTAAAGAGGAACAAATGCTTAAAGATTGCTCAATATTGTTGTACATTTATTTCATTGTTGTAAAGTTTACTTCCGCTGTGCAATGTAAATTGTAATGTATTCATGTAATCTCTGATGTAAAGTAAAAAGTTTAAATTTCCTTGTAAAATTGTACTAAAGGAAGCGAAAAGATCCTGTAGAACATCTCGAATTCAGTATATTTGGGATTCGGGGCGTTACAACTCTTATGAAAGTTCACCCGTAGGCCAGACCATGCCTCAAAGCAGTATATGGCTCCTTTGAAGGAAATGGTTTCCCCGAACTCCCCATTACCAAAGAGTACGGTGTCATCAATATATTGGAGGATTGAACAGCCCGGTCGGTTATCTATCATACCCTGAAGATCTGCAATTGTCTATTATACCTTTAAGGACATCTGCCACAATAGTAAATAGGAGAGGGGAGAGGGGATCCCCTTGTCGCAAACCTCTTCTATAAGAAAATGGGGGACTCGTCAAACTATTGAAAATGATCAAAGTCATACTCGTTGTAAGATAATGACGAATCCATCTGATCCATCTATCCCCAAAACCTCTGCCCTTGAGACCCTCCAGCAGACAGTCCCAGTCAACAAAATAGTAAGCTTTTTCGAAGTCTAACTTAAGCAGATAGCTCTTGCTATTAGCAATATGGCACTGATGAATAACTTCCTCAGTAGTAGCCACGCAATCCAGTATACACCGTCCTTTGATAAATCTGGACTGCTCGCGATTGATCAAATCATCCATCATCTTTCCTAATCTATTTGCCAGAATTTTGGTGATGATCTTGACCGAGAAATTGAGAAGGCTAGTGGGATGAAAAGTCCCCAACTTTATAAGAGTCTTCCTTTTTGGGGATCAGAACCACCTGAGCCTTCCAAGTTTCAGGCTATGGTCATAGAATTCCGACATAACTGCCATGACATCATCCTTAATTTCTTCTGAGAATGTTTGGTAGAAGAGTATCAGGAAATCCATATGGGCCAATCACTTTGTCATGGCCCATTTGGGAGGTCACCTCTTTTCCGTGAAAGGAACTTCCATAGTCGTCAGAGCATGAACCATATATAGGGAATTGTCTTGCCAGAAATTTGCATTTAGGGAAGTCCTAAACTCAGCTTTGCACCCATAGAGGTTTTTTAAATGAGACTGGAAAGTTTGCTTTATTAGATGACCCTCTTGTACCACTCAATTCTGTCTGGATCGACGGGATGAGGTTAGACCTTCGTCGAGCACTAGCCACACGTGGAAAAAGACGGTGTTCGCATCTCCTTATTTGAGCCACAAAATTCGAAAACACTGTAGCCATTTAATTTCTTCAAGCGTATACATTTGCTCAATGTTCTCCCAAAGACTAAGAAGATGATTACGATCATCTTGGTTGAGGTCTCGCGTCTCTTCTAATCTTTCTAGACCATCAATTTCCTCAAAAATTGTAACCCCTGTTTTTCATTTTTCTTATTTTTAGTGTATTTTTTTTTCTTATGTATTTGTACTCTCTTGTTTTTTTCTTGGACCATATATTGAGTTGTTTCAATATATTTTTATTTTCTTTTCTCATTCTTGATTTTTGCGAGTTATTTCCGATTTCTTAGTTGTTCTTGTTCATGGTTGTTGTTTTTGCTCTTTATTGTTGTCTCGTTCTCTTTATTTGTATTTTTTGAGTGCTCTTAGTGGTCTACCCCATTCCTAATCCTATTATTTTGATCCCTAATTGATTACCAAAGCCAAATTACCCAATCCTAGTTTGAATCCTATTCAATTTGATCCTCATTTGTCTTATTGGACTAATCCTATTGGTATTCCTAATACCCACAACCTAATTACCCAATAACCCACCTCATACTCTAAACCCTAATTACTACCTATAAATACACTAACCCCAAACCCTAATCCCTACTCCCCAAAAATACAAGCCTCTTCTCTTTCCCCTTACTTGCACCTCAAGTTAACCCCAACCCGACCTTCATCTTCCCCCGACCATAAACCCACCTACTGCTACCTCCCGAGCCCAGGCCGCCACCGACTTCCTTGGCCCTGTGCACCTTGACCCCCGACCAATCCCATCCCGACCAAAACTTTCCCCCACCGGCTACTCTTGAACCCGACCATCACCCACACCCATTTCCGATCCCTTTGAACCCATTGCACCACCATCTCCATTGCACCATCCCGACCTTACTCTTGTCTCTCTATTTGGTTGTTCGGTTGCGCACGTAAGTTGCACGTGTGGTTTCGTGGATCTTGTTCGTGAGTTCGTTGTTCATGGCTCGTGATTTCGTTCGTAGATTTTGTTCGTTGCCGGGATCCTTTCCCGTTATTCTTGGTGTTCTTCGTTTTCGTCTTCGTTTGAGGCAAGTAACTTGTACTCCAATTCCTTTGTTTGATACAAGTCAAAAATACCGCTTATAGTGTAGTTGGGTTCTAGAGACAACTCGTGTGCATGTTTGATTTGATGGGTTTTGTCTCTATTGTGTTAATTGACCATAGTCTCCACACGACACAAATTTGATATGAAACAAACTAGGTTTTGCCTGTCTTGATTTGATTGTGTATGTGAGACCTATTGTGAGGAAATGTGATGATTGATTGGATTCATGTGATATGATTGTTGTTGACACATTAGATACCCTATTTCATGTTGTTTGGATAATTAGTAGACTCAATTTCATGTTTGGTAGTGTTTGGATCAAGTTTCGTTTGATTTATGTTTGGTTTTGTTTTTGAGGAAAATCTGTATTTTATCGATGTTCAGTTTTTTTTTGCTGTTTTGGACTATTTTATGGTCAGTATCTTAATTTCAGTATAAAACATGATTTCTAGAAAATTTCGTCTATTTTCAAATCTCTTTAACCTTAGTAGATTTCGTTTTTGTATAAGTGAGTTATGGCTGTTTTACTACAGAGGTGTAGATCTTTTCCAGATTTCGTTTCTTGGTGATTTTGATGACTAAATCATTTTGATACTTATGCTACGTATACTATTTTGATCCAAAACTTTGGTCAGTATTTCTTTATCTAATTAGGAATTACCCAGAATTTTGGTGGATTTTATTGATGAGTTTTACATATCATTTTATGATTGTTTATGAAATCTATACTTTCAGTATTTTGCTCGCTGTTCTGTAAAAAATCGTATTTTTACCCTATTTCCTTTTACTGTATGAAAAATATTTATGAAATATGAAAGTTAGTTTATTTTGTCTATCTTCATCTACCTTTGGCGGATTTGGATTTTATTTCACGGTTTGCGAGATATTATAGTTTTCATACAGCAGTGTTGGGAATTCCAGATTTGCCAAATTGTCGTTTCTTTATGTTTTATGATCTTTGATGACTAAACTAATTTTACTGAAAAATTAAGAAAGTTTTTATTCTAATACTAGATATATAGGGGAATACCCCATATTTTTCATGGATTTATTTAATGAGTTTTCATGCTGTTTTCCTGCTCTTGAATTTGATTTTTCTGATTTCTGGCTGAACATATTTTCTGGATTCAAATCAGTTTTGAGTTATGATTTTGTGAAATACTATATGGCTTATTTATACTCGTTGGATGAGTGTGGAAGTCTATTTTCCATATTCTTTGACAGATTCAGATTTGGATTTCTGTAGTAACGGAAATCACTATTTTAGTACTGTACTGTCTTGCCATCCAGAATATGAACATACACTGTTTTGCTCATTTATACGACTGTATATCATCTATACTTATTTATTTGTTTCCCTGAACCTGATACTGATTATAATATGTTAGTTTGACACTACTTCATGCACCATCATGTCTGTTTGATAACATTAATAAAAGTGATCAAGCCGGGGTTTCTTAAGGGAAGATCTAGTAGTGGATAATATGGAAACGTGTACTTGGAAGGGAACTAGTGTTCCATTCTGATTCTGATTCTGATTCTGATTCTGATTCTGATTCTGATTCTGATACAGTTATTGTTACCGTTACTGTTACTGTTACTGTTACTGTTACTGCTACTGTTACTGCTACTGTTACTGCTACTGCTACTGATACCTGAGTACACTGACCCATTATGGTCCACTATGAAATCTAAAAGTGAAACTGTTTGTTGT
Organism: Hemerocallis citrina; assembly: GCA_017893485.1. Taxonomy (NCBI): domain Eukaryota; kingdom Viridiplantae; phylum Streptophyta; class Magnoliopsida; order Asparagales; family Asphodelaceae; genus Hemerocallis; species Hemerocallis citrina. The sequence continues at coordinate 439,375 of JACEHZ010000674.1, read as the reverse complement.
AGCAATCATGTGGTAATTAGTTGGGACGCATGATGTGCTACCTAGTTAGTAATACACATAAGACTGTAAGAACATAAGACTAATACTGTTATACTGATACTGCTAGACTGTTACTGTTGGACAGATACTGTTAGACTGTTATACTGTTACACTGACTTACTGGACTTGCTGTTACTGGATAGTGTTAGTTGACATGTGACACTATATTTGACACACTCATTTGTACTGATTAGTATACCATGCTAGTTGACCTTGATTTACTGATTTATTATACATTACTAATGAGACATTATACTATGTTATGATATATTAGTTAGATTTGTTTCCTATGTACTTGTATCCTACATTATAAGTGGCTCGTAACTTGGAATTGATGGGTACATGTTTTCTCTTTTTCTCTTCTCCTGCATCTTATTAATTGCAGATCAGGATGACCGATTGCCAGATGGTATTAGAGAAATGAGATACTAGTGCTGGATATCTATTTTTGCTAGTATTATTATTATTGTTATTTTGGAACAATGTAATTTGAGTACTTGGATATTTGTTTTGTATTGTGGGCAATGTGACCCAAGTATATTTGACTGATTTAGATTCTAATGTTATTCGAGATTATCATATTGTATTTCAAGTAATTTTGTTGGTTTGTTGGTTTGAGAATGCATGTGAGGTTGATTCTTTTGGCGTCCGACTCGAATTATGTGTGTGATGTTGCAAAGATTTCTGAACAGCTTATGGATGATGAAAATCATTCGCTGGGCTTTTGTCGCGTATCTGTATTCCGTATTCTCTTTTCTGAAGCGGGGTGTGACAAGAATGGCTTCTTTCGCCGCTAGATTGTAGAGAATCTGGTTCGGTTCCACTTCCTGAGCTTATATCAGAGCTGCGAATCTTTTTGCACCAAATAGCAGCCGCTTCCGAGCTCCAAGTAGGGAGAGCCAAACTCTCCATGAACAAGTGGTGATAACCCTGAATTTTCAGCCATGTTTTCTCAAACCTGAACTTAGGTTTGACCCTGGTGTTGTGTTCGCCTAAAGATAGGACAATAGGAACATGGTCAGTCGTTGGTTTAGTTAAATTCATCCCCCATCACCCACGGATCCTGCCAATGAGTTTGGATTGAGTGGAGTTTTGTCTAGAACGATGTTCTGGTGGGGGCATGGTTAGGGCCATAGACAACCGTCACAATTTGAGTCCAGTTATCAGTCTGGCGCTGAAACCAAAGAGACAAGGATAAATCCCTAATAAATTCATCGAGGTACAAGGAAAGATTAAGGTTAAAATCAATGGCAATACCCCCGGACGACCCAACGGACAGCTAAATTTTTGATTTCGTGATCTTATTACCCCCAGTTCTCCTAATTCTAGAGACATGAGAAAGTTTAATCTCTTGAAGACCCACAATATCAGCTTTGGAATTAGAAATAACTTCCCTAACCATCTCCCCTTTCTCGCAGCCACCCAAGCCCCTAACATTCCAAAACAACATTATCATTACAAACAGATAGGGAAATATGTGATTCGATGGGTGTAGGGGAAGCAGCCCGGGCCCCCTAATCTTATTGAGAAGCAAGGCGCTGTGTTCAATATCACCCACCTCTAGAACACAGGTTTTGGCTAGACAAAAGACAATGGTGTCTGGCATATAATTAAAAATCGACGTAAAACAATTATGCGTACAAGCACCTTCAGTCTTAGAAACTTTAGATGCGGCCGCAATCTCTAGGAAGTCATCCAAAGACTTCGTATAGGCCCTCTTGGGTGCAGAGTGGACCTTGAATCCCTTAGCTTGCCTCAGTCCCTCTGTTTGGGGTTGTGAATCAGGGAAGGTAAACGACATCACCTCCGGGGATAGAGTGAGTCCAAAGTTTGATCCCTAGCCAAAATTCGTTTAGACATGAAGTTCACTATTGAGAAACAAAATCCATGGAAAAGAGTTCCAAAAAATGGTTTGTTTGGAGTTAGCTTTATTGCAGTATATGATAGAGATGGGAGAGAAAGAAATTTTAAAAAGTGGTTAAAAATTAGTGTAGATAGTAGTTGGAGTTGTTTTATTGAATAATGTAAAGAGACAGGGGAGATAAATAATAAATAATTATGAATAGTGCACTTCTAACAAAATGTTCCCAAAAATCTGGATTTCAAAAGCTTACAAATAACACATGAACATGAACAGTGAACTTCCAGCGGATTTGAGTTCAAACAATGGACTTACACCCAAACAAATCCCATAACAGTGCACATACAGAGGATTTGAGTTTAAATAGTACAAATACATCCAAACAAACAACCCCTTAAAGAAAGCTATGAACAATATTCTTTCTTCTCAAATCAATTTCAACAGTATGCAAACAACCTCTTACGAAACTAGTTAGAGCATCCACAGTCGTTTGCTATATACCCAAAATTTGGAAAATTTGGAAAAAAACGCACTGCAGTCGTCGTCCAAATACCCAAAATTTGGGTTGACGATGAACAGTGCGCTGCCAAATATAGCAGGCGATATGGCGAAATGGAAAATATAGCTTTCGGAAGATAATATGCCGTCCGATCTAATTAACGGAAGATAATCTTCCGTCCCGTACAAAAATACTGAACCCAATGATTAAGAAGCTTTTGAAAAAGGGAAAAAAAAAAACAGTCAACCGACGGTGGATAATGTTGCGTCAATCTCACTAGAAGGTGGATTATATTCCGTCCAGGAATTTTTCCTTTTTTTTTTTTTTTTTTGTCTTCTAGTGCTTTAAAAAAAAAAAAAAACAATTTAAACAACCTAAAATGGGACGGTAGATAATGTAGCGTCAAAGTTGTCACACGGTGGAATATTTACCGTGTGAGGAATTTTTCCAATTTTTTTTTTTTTTTTTTTTCTTCTGTCTTCTAGTGCTTCATAAAAAAAATAAAAAAAAAATTAAATGCTGGTGGTGACCTGGTCAACCACCAGTCAATGCCACGGAATATTATAATCCTTCTCATCTAATTAACGGTACATTATGTGCCGTGTGTTGGGTTTTTATTAAAAAAAAAAAAAAAATTAAAAGCCGGTCAACCGACGGCACATTACCTACCGTGCCTTCAAATTAACGGCACATTATGTACCGTGCTTGGTTTTTTTAAAATAATAATAATAATAATAAAAATAGGTCAGCGACGGCACAATTCCTACCGTGCTATGAAATTAACGGCACATAATGCACCGTTGTTGGGTGTTTTTTAAAAAAAAAAAAAATTAACCGTGGGGTCAAGCGACGGTATATTTTCTACCGTTTCATGAGATTAACGGCACATCATTAACCGTGGTTGGGTTTTTTAAAAAAAGAAATTCTCAAAAATAAAACCCGGTCAACGAACGGTATATTATCGACCGTCATAGGAGATTGACGCCAGATAATCTTCCGTCGTTTAAACAAAAACAACCGACCGATCGAAAATAGCTTTGAACGACTGCAGCAACATTCTTTTTTTCCTATTTCTCAAATGCTATTTATCCAAAATTTGGCTTCAACGACTGTGGATGCTCTTAGGAACTGTGCTCCTGCACCACTTGCTATGATTACGTAAGGCCTATCGTCTATCTAGGCCTTCACTGGAAGCCTAGACCAGGACACTTCCATGACCATAGTGTCCTTCCTTATCCCCTTTCTATTTGCACGATTGATTAGTCTGAATCGTAACAGACAAGATTGGACGTGGACAACTGGATGTGGGCCATCATCATCACTCAGTCTACACTGAAGATGTGAAATAGTAGGAGTAATTAAAATTGTATCGTAAGCAGTTTCGGATCAATCTAGGGATGGCATCCGGGTCGAGTCAACCCGCGACCCGCCCAACTCGACCTAACCCGCCTTGGCTCGGTTCGGGTTCAGGTCGGACCCGTTATCCCAATTGGGTCAACCCGGGTCGAAAAAATTCTAATACTAACCCGCTCAATCCAGCCGTCAACCCGCAAACCCGTTCAAGCCCGCCCTAACCCGACCTGTGACCCGTGACCCGCAGGTTTATGGATTCGACCTATTTGGATTTATTTTTTTGACTTTTGTTTTTTGACTTTTTTTTTGTGTTCCAAATATATGTATGTATATGTATACATATACTGCAAAATATATGTATATATATATGTATATATGCATATAGATTTACTCTAAAATATATCAAAAATTTATAAATATGAGTCTAGACATCAAAATTAATTGATTACTACCCACTACTCAATTAGACAACCCACACCCTAGCTATTTATAGCCAACTCCACCTCTTCACTTCTCTCATCTCACCAATTCACATTGGTGAAATTTAGTCCCGCATTGGTGAGATGAAAGAAGTGAGGAAGTGGATTTAGCTATAAATAGCTAGGGTGGGGTGGGCTAATTGAGTAATGGGCTATAAATAGCTAGGAAGCAATTAATATTGTTGTTCACACTCATTTAATATAAAATGTACAATTTTTTTATTTTTTGGAGTTAAAAAAAGATTTGTTGAGCCAACCCGTGAACCGGCCCGGCCCGGGTCGGGTTGAACCCGTATGGGTTTGCGGGCCATGTGGGTCTAGAAGTTGAAATTTGAACCCGGCTCGGCCTAGGTATTCACCCGAACCTAACCCGGACTAGCCCGCCGGTTGGGGCCCGAATGCCAACCCTGGATCAGTCTTTGAGAATGGGAGTGAGGGGCCATATGGGAAAATTATCATGTGCTCACACAGGCATATGATATTGTATAGAAAAAAAGGAGAAGACACGAATCCCCTCGATATTCATGCACTTGTGTGATCTTTCTAAATTTCAAACTCCTTAGTCCTCACTTTATATGGTATCTGTTGCTGCTAATTTTGGTGTGGGAGCAAATAGATAAATTTGTGGATTCCTTTAGGAAACAAATAAGGTAAACAGGTTGACTTTCACCGGCATTTGATTGGTTTCTCGCCGCTGCTGCTGACCTGCAAAAAAGTTCGATACACCAGGATGGATCCTGACAACGAACCCCCCGACGCTCAAGTCAGTAATCAGGAAGATTATGAAAGAGTGTTTATGTGGAAAAAGATTGATTACCTTGTTATGATGGGGGAGAGGGGTATTTATAGTCACCTTAAGAGACAGTTTATAAATAATCATTTATCTATATGTCCCGGTGTTTTTGGATAAGATGTTGAATTTAAACTCGTTTCATGATAAGAGAGGCAATTTAAACTGTCTCTTAGAGATAATCACGAATTTGAATAACTCTTTAAATATCTAAATTGGTTTGTAACGGGTTACTACCCATACCCAATAGGACAGATCTGTTTCTGGGTTATTGGGCTTTGAAGAAAGACCAAGTTCCCAATTCAGACCCGTTTGTAGTAGAAATTACCGTTTTATCCCTGTGAGGTTTAAGATTCGTGCCTGATTTGAACAGTCCTGATTTAATCCTATTTTTATTCATATTAGGAGCCCACCACTCCCGATGAGTAATTTTATTGTTCTAATGACATACGAGATTTTATCGGAGTTCTTGAGGGAGTTTGGAACTAGCTCGAGGTGTAACGACGTCAATCTGAGCTTGTAAGATGCCCAAAATGTTTCTTAGAATTTTATGGATTTTTCCAAATTTTTAATTATTTTTCGAATTATTTACCTAATTTCGCGAAGTAACAATATATTTTCAAAAAGCATCAATTGATCGTTCTAATTAATAATTAGTTATTCAGGAGTTCAAAAATATTTTTCCCGAATTTATAATTAACTTTTAGAATATTTAATTAATTTTCTTGAATTTTAAACCATTTTTTGTAATTTTTAAATAATTAATTCTAATTAATAATAAAAACAAAAGAATTAATCAGAAAATACCGACGTGGCGCAATCTGGAGCATCGATCATGTCGCTGGCACAATTTTCCAAACGATCAAACGACTGATCTAGTGCAGGCTGATGTGGCTCGATCTGACCGCTATGATCGTGGGCGCACATCGTAAGACAAGTGTTTTTCCCTCACGTGGGGGTCGGTGGCAAGAACGCTCGGTATGTGTTGCCAAAGTCCATGAGGACTTCGAGAGGCTGACACTTGTCGCGGTGGCGATCGAAGTCGAGGAGGCTCGACGAGAGCTGCCAAAGTTCATCGGGACTTTGAGGGAGTGACACATGGCATTGCTAACCGTTGACCAGTCAAAGCCATTTCTTGCATTTTGACGTCAGTGGCAAGAATGCTCGGCACTTGTTATCGAGATCTAGGAGGGCGACATGTGGCATCATTTACTGTTGACCAGTCAATGCACTTTCTCGCATTTGGACGTCGGTGGCAAGAATGTTCGACACTTGTTGCCGAAGTCCAGGAGGGCGACAAATGGCATCGTTGACCGTTGACCAGTCAACGTACTTTCTCGCATTTGGATGTCGGTGGCAAGAATGCTCGGCACATGTTGCCGAAGTCCAGGAGGGTGACACGTGGCATCATTGACCGTTGACCATTGACGCACTTTCTCGCATTTGAACGTCAGTGGCAAGAATGCTCGGCACTTGTTGCCGAAGTCCAGGAGGGCGACACGTGGCATCGTCGACCCGTTGACCGCTGACCAGTCAATGCACTTTCTCGCATTTCGACGTCGGTGGCAAGAATGCTCGGTACTTGTTGCCGAAGTCTAGGAAGACTTCGAGAAGGTGACACATGGCGCTGTTGACTGTTGACCATTGACCAGTCAACACCATTTCTCGCATTTTGACGTCAGTGGCAAGAATGCTCAGCACATGTTGCCGAAGTCTAGGAAGACTTTGAGAGGGCAACGCGTGGCGTTGTTGACCTTTGACCAGTCAATGCTATTTCTCGCGTTTTGATGTCGGTGGTAAGAATGCTCATACATATTACTGAAGTCTAGAAAGACTTCGAGAGGGCAACACGTGGCATTTTTGACTGTTGACCATTGGCCAGTCAACGCCATTTCTCGCATTTTGATCCCGGTGGAAAGAATGCTCGGCACATGTTGCCGAAGTCTAAGAAGACTTCGAGAGGGCGACACATGGCCTTGTTGACCATTGACCGTTGACCAGTCAACTCTATTTCTCACGTTTTGACATCGGTGGCAAAAATGCTCGGCACATGTTACCGAAGTCTAGGAAGACTCCGAGAGGGCGACATGTGGCATTGTTGACCGTTGACCATTGACCAGTCAACGCTATTTCTCGTGTTTTGACGTCGGTGGCAAGAGTGCTTGGCACATGTTGCTGAAGTCTAGGAAGAATTCGAGAAGGCGACACATGGCCAAGTTGACCATTTGACCGTTGACCAGTCAAGTAACTTGGTTTGCTTTGCTCATCTTGTCGTCTTGCGGTTAATGGGCCTGGCTTTTGCGCTAATGGGGGACCTTTAACCTTGGTGAATATGTCAATGACTTGTTTCTTTATAAATCTCCACCCTCACCCCTTATTTGCTCATTCTCTAAACTTTTACCCAGCTATTTTTTACTGTCTAACAGAAGCTTCCGATGGAATATTCTGTCTCCGGTAATCTTTTCCGACCGTTGCCTTCAAATCAAGGTAATTTTAGATAACTTAACTTACTTTTTAGAGAATGTCTAATATCCCCTCGAGGTAGGATACCTCCCCCACTGTCGACTTCGAGACAACCTCTAGTCAAGTACCCTCAATCGACATGGGTAAAGCCGTGGTTGGGTCCGCTTCGGCTGTAGTGGAGACTATTGTCCAGACGGAGCGAAGATTGGGAGAGTTCGGCAGGTTGTCAGGGCCCCTTACTATACTCCATAGAGTTAGGGATCTTCCGGGTGACATGGCAGAGTGTATCATGTATGGTCTGGGATGGAGCTTCAAAGAGAATGAGGCTCGAGAGACTTCGAAGGCCGATGACACCGTCTCTATTCACTCCGTAATGGGCCTTAAAACGATCCGAGACTGTTTTCACATTCCGAGTGAATTCGACTTGATGTTGCCAGGACCTTGTGTGAGGGCCAACTCCCCGATGCTAGTAGGCATGTGTTTTTGGCCTATTGATGCCTTCTTAGTTGGGTTCGATTGCCTCTTCATCCCTTTATCGTTGAAGTCCTGCGATGGTACAGGATCAGCCCGGTTCAGTATATGTTGAATGTGTGGAGGCTAATCAATGGGTTCATCCTTCACTGCCAAGCTGCGAGTTTCGAGCCTCAGTTGAGTGTGCTGCGAACTGTATACCGGGTCCACCGGAAGCACAAGTCGGAGTTTAGGTTCTACTCGGCTCCGAGGCACGGTACAAAGCTCGTCAGCTATCCTGACTCAATTAAAAATTGGAGGGATAAGTACTTCATTATCCGAAGTCGAGAACCTTGGGTCATCTCGACGGTTTGGGTCAAGGAAGTTTCTAAGAGGGTGAAAGAGAATCCAATCCGTAGCCCCAAGGAAGATGAGATGGTCCAGACGCTTCTCAACCGACCGAAGTTTGATTGGAAGGACTTGACTGAGGAGTCGCTCTTCAAGGGGGGTCTCAGCCATATAAACCCCAGTATGCTTTTTTATCATTTTAGCTCGGCATATATATTTCTAACTGTCGTATTTTATTCCCCTTAACCTCGGTAATTTTCTCCGTTGCAAAATCGATGGATTTCGAAGATCTGCTTGCGGGGCACGGCATTCTGGGTAGCAAGGCCCCTAAGAAGAGGAAGAGAGTGGCCAACAAGGTTTCTTCTCCGAGGCCGAAGTCTTTTGTCGTCGCCGTGGAGCCGTCCTTGAAGGAGATTGCGGTGGTTTAGCAGCAAGAAGCTTCGGTGGGACCGTCGGTTTCTTCGGATGCAGGGGCCTTCCCCATTTCGGCAGCTTTGGGCTTTGAGGTGCCTCCCCTAACTGTTGAGGCCGAGGAACTCCTGACTGAGGAACATAAGAAGATATTCTTCCCCGACTCGCAAGTCGGGAAGCTAGACAGATTCCTCAGCAATTCGTCCTCCTGTATGCAGGTGGTTCGGCATCTTGCTATGCCAAAGGACAAGGCCGCCCTGGAGGCAGGGACTGCTGGCATTGACGCGCTTGAGATTGCTCGAGCTACTATGTTGTTTAGTCTCATAACTTGTGGAATCTTCCCTTTTTTATTCTTTCTTTTTACTTGACACGATTGAGTTCCTCTTCATGCATATTACATGTCACTTCGGGCATCTGATGGAGAAGATGACTGAACTGGAGAAGGAGTTGAAACTCGAGACCGAGAAGGCCAGGTTCGACAGGGCTAGGATGGCGAAGGACCTCGAGCAATCGAGGATTCAGGCCGAGCTGAAAGCATCGATGGTGGAGTACCATGAGGCCACTGTCGCTAAGTTAGAGGCGGACACAGCTCAATTATTGAAAGAGCAAGAGCGCGTTGCAAAGGACAAGAAGGAGGTTGTCGCCTCTGCGAGAATAGCGGTAGAAAAGGAGGTCGAAGTGCAAGCAATGGAGAAGGCCAAAGGGTTCCTCTATGCGAACATGGCAAAGGCCTACACCCGCGCTATTGGCAAAGTTTGGGAGAAATTCCCTGACGTCGACTGCACCGGATGGCGTCTGTTCCCGGACCCTATCCCGGGCTTTGACGATGTCTCTGAGGAAGGCAAAGAGGACGAGGAGGCAGAGGAGGTCGAGGTCGCGGCCGAAGAGGTTAAGGTAGACGCAGGCCCAGGGGTCATGCCCCTCAGGACTATTGCCGAGGCACAAGTTGCCGAACACCTTGCGACTGAGGATCATTCGAAAGAGGCCGAAATCTATCTCAGTTGTACTTTCATTTCCTCTTTAGTCTAGGTTCTTTGTATTGAAGCTTAACAGCGGACTGGCCACTACTTTTTGTATTTTCATTTGAGTAAATGAAAGGAGACTTTGTGGAAGCTGATGAGACTTCTTGTATCCCTACTTTAGAATCACCTCGGAGTAACTTTATTTAGTCGTAGAACCATCTAATAGTCCCTTTTAGACTTAGTGATGTACGCTTTTCTTTGGCTGAATTTTCCACGATAACGAAGTATCATATCTCCGCTCTAAGCTAGGCATTACCCAGTTAGGGCTTGCTCGGTCTCGGGAGATGCTTTATAAAGTGGAGCAGGAATTGGGTCATTTGAGGCTGACTCTGGCTCACCGAGATATCGAGATGAGGCATCTTGAAGAGAGGATTCGCGAAGTGCCCCCTGAGGGTGAGGAGTCCTGCCCTTCGATGGCTGTCGGCCAAGGCTTGAGGCTCAAGTTCCTTTGCCACTCTTTATTCGAAGCGAGATCCGAAATGGACGAATTAAAGAACGTGGTGCTCGAGAAGAGTCTTAAAGCGGTGCATCTTCTATCTATATGTCTCGCAGGGGGTTGGTTCGGTCTGAGTGCCTCGCTTAAAGCTCAAAGTGACGGATGACTCTCTCAAAGAGCGGGTCATTGAGTTAGAGGTAGAGAATCTTTTCCTGCAATGGCTTTCTGAGGGAAGCAATGTTAGAAGCACTTCTTGCCCTCGAAATGAGTACGCTCCAAGGATATCGTTGCACGAGTTAGCACTTCGGTCGCCTCCTTTTTTGCGTAATCCTGAGGATGCTCAAAGCAGGGTGGCCGACTCATCGAACGGAGCATCTATCGGTGCGGTGGCTAGGTCTTTGGGCCCGATGGCACCACCCGGCTCGCAGGCTTGGATATCCCTTCGGAGGCCATGAGGGAGCGGCATGGTGCACGTCGTCCTCGTGTATCTCTTAATAGAGGTGTACCACTTCCTAGGAAGGGTTAGAGCGAGACTTTAGAGTTTTACAAGAATTTGTGGTCTTGAATAAGACTTGTATTTCCATATTTGGAGGAACAAAATGTTTGTAGCAGTCTTTGAATAAGACTTGTATCTTTACTTTTATTGGAATAAAATTATCTGTAGTGTTCGAACAATGTTGTAGTCGAACGAGCTTTTTTCACCTAATAACTTTGTGTTAAGGAGTTTCAACAGTTGTGGGAGAAATTTCGAATGGTGAGCTACTTCATACTTGATTGTTCGCAAGTAGCTAAAATAGCATCGAACCAAGTATTGAAGTCCAGACTTGTTGTTAAGAGAGTTTCAACAGTTGTGGGAGCAATTTCGAATGGTAAGCTAGTTCGTACTTGCTTGATCGCAAGTAGCTAAAATAGCATCGAACCAAGTGTTGGACTCCAAACTTGTTGTTAAGAGAGTTTCAGCAGTTGTGGGAGCAATTTCGAATGGTGAGCTACTTTGTACTTGCTTGTTCGCAAGTAGCTAAAATAGCATTGAACCAAGTGTTGGACTCCAAACTTGTTGTTAAGAGAGTTTCAACAGTTGTCGGAGCAATTTCGAATGGTGAGCTACTTCGTACTTACTTATTCGCAAGTAGCTAAAATAGCATCGAACCAAGTGTTGGACTCCAAACTTGTTAAGAGAGTTTCAACAATTGTGGGAGGAATTTCGAATGGTGAGCTACTTCGCACTTTTTTGTTCGCAAGTAGCTAAAATAGCATCGAACCAAGTGTTGGACTCCAAACTTGTTATTAAGAGAGTTTCAACGGTTTGGCAGCAATTCCGAATGGTGAGCTACTTCTTACTTACTTGTTAGCAAATCGCTAAAATAGCATCGAACCAAGTGTTGGACTCCAAACTTGTTGTTAAGAGAGTTTCAACAGTTGTTGGAGCAATTCCGAATGGTGAGCTACTTCACACTTGCTTGTTCACAAGTAGCTAAAATAGCATCAAACCAAGTGTTAGACTCCAAACTTGTTGTTAAGAGAGTTTTTATATTTGCGGGTGAGGGATCTTTCTCCCAAATGAGCACTGCACATCCCTTCATGGGTCTCCTTTAGAGCATACTGGGCCTCCTCGGGAGAGAGGCATCTCAAGTAGGGCATGTCGTCCATTTGGGTGTAAGAGCGCTTGTACATAACCCCCTTGATGAGCGTGTATCACTCGGCTCTGGTTCTGACTCTTCTAGGCTCGTTAGGGTCAAAAGGGAGGATTCCATCTTTGAGAAATTAGCAAGAGCCTCATCCAATTCTCCCCGAGTGCTAGGGGCAGCGTCTCCATTAGTTCAGGACCATCTTCCTCAATATTGGGTTTCAAGAGGACTTCTATCAAGACGGTTTGTTCTAACCCCTGGAGGGAAGAAGTGGCCATCTTCGAGAGGGCATCTACCTGTGCATTCTCCTCTCAGAGAATTTGCTGGAGTTGTGCATCTTCGAAAGAGGCCAACAGCCCTTTGACCTTGGCCAAATATTTGGACATGCGACCATCTCTTACCTCGTACTCCCCTGATACCTGGTTCACTACCAGCTGTGAGTCACTGAATATTTTAATGCGTCGAGCCCCGGCCTTGCTTACCATACACAGACCGGCTATAAGAGCCTCATATTCAGCCTCATTGTTCGATGCTCGAAAACTTATGCGGAGTGAGTACTGAAGAACAAAGTCATCAGGACTAGTCAGGATGACCCCAGCCCCACTCCCATCAGTGCACGAGGACCCATCAACATACACGATCCAGAATGGGGGTTCCTCTATTGCCTTACCGGGGTCAGGATGGTGCTCTCTACTATAAATTCTGCCAGGGCTTGTGCCTTGATAGTAGTTCTGGGCTGATAGTTGGTATCATATTGGCTCAGCTCTATAGACTTCATAAGGTGTACCAAAGTTTTGGGCATGTGGAGAACTTGTTTGAGTGGCTGGTCGATAAGAACGACCACTGAGTGAGACTGGAAGTAAGGGCGGAGCTTTTGAGCTGCCATGACTAACGCATAGGCCATCTTTTCTATCTTGTGATAACGGAGTTCAACATCCCTGAGGACCTTTCTCACATAGTAGATTGGCTTTTGCGTCTTATCTTCTTCTCTTACCAGGATGGCGCTGAGAGTCTGCTCTGATGTGGCAAGGTATATATGGAGGACTTCCCCGAGCTTTGGCTTGCTCAAGAGTTGGCGGTTGACTAGATAGGCTTTGAGTCGATCCAAGGACTCCTGTTGTTGTTGCCCCCACTCAAAGTCTTTCGCCCCTCTAAGGGCCTTGAAGAACGGGAGACATTGTTCTCCTGACTTGGAAAGAAAATGCCCTATGGCCGCGAGGCGTCCTGTGAGTCTTTGTATGTCTTTGACGTTGGAAGGGGGAGCCATGTTGAGTATGGCCTGAATCTTTTTCGGGTTGGCTTCTATGCCTCTTTGACTAACCATGAACCCAAGAAATCTGTCGGATGAGACGTCGAAGGCACACTTGTTTGCGTTTAGTCTCATGTTGTGTCTCCTCAACACATCAAAGGCTTCCTGAAGATCAGAGACATGATCCATTTTGCTTACGCTTTTTACCAACATGTTGTCTACATAGACCTCCATGTTTCGACCAATATGTTCTCAGAAGACCTTGTTGACAAGGCATTGATAAGTTGCACCGGCATTCTTCAGCTCGAAGGGCATGACTCGGTAGCAATATAGACTCTGGTCGGTTACAAACGAAGTCTTTGGAATGTTGGGAGGGAACATCCTGATCTGGTTGTACCCGGAAAAAGCATCCATGAAGCTCAAGAGTTCGTGTCCGAATGTTGCATCAATTAAGGCATCAGTGCTCGGGAGCAGGAATGGATCCTTCGGGCAAGCTTTGTTCAGATCCGTGAAATCAATGCAAATTATCTAGCTTATGTTAGCCTTTTTGACCATCACAACATTGAACAGCCATTCGGGATAGTTGACCTCCTGTATGAACTGGGCACTCAAGAGTTTCTCCACTTCTTCTTTGATATCATATTGGCATTCGGGAGCGAACTTGCGTCGCTTCTGCTGGACAAGTTTGGCCCCAGGAGCAACGCTAAGGTGATGCATGAGAAGTTCTTCGGAGATTCCAGGCATGTCAATCGCGGTCCAAGCGAATAGATCACAATTTCCCCATATACATTGGATAATTTCGGTTTTGACGGGAGGGGGAAGGACCTTGCTAACTTGGAAGGTCCTAGTCAGATCGCCTTCTAAGAAGGCTATTTCTTCCAACTCGTCGACGGGCTCTGAGATGGCTTGGCTACTCCCCTGTGGGAGCTCGAGGGCTTCAAGGGAGAGAACCGGCCCTCCTACTGAAGTCATGTAACATTTGTGAGTCATCTCCTGGTTCCCCCTTACTTCCCCCACCCCCGGTGTGGTGGGGAACTTCATCTTCATGTGGTAAGCTGAGGGTTCAGCCTGGAGAGCAGCTAGGCCGGGTCGGCCCAGAATGACATTGTAAGCGGCCTTCACGTCTACTACCATGAAACCCATCGGTTTGGTTCGGGTGATCGGGGTTTTTCCAGCAGTTACATCGAGAGTAATCACTCCTTTGATCGTCACTGGCACCCCGGAGAACTCATGGAGGATGTAGCCGATGAGCTTGAGTCGGTCTCTAGACAACTTGAGACTTTGGAAGGCTTCTAAAAAGAGGATGTTGACCAAACTGTCATTGTCGACTAGGACTCGGCGTACATTGAAGTTGGCCATATGGAGTTTTATTACTAGATCATCACAATGAGGCGTTCGGACGCCATCCAAATCATTGTCAAAAATGGCAACAAGAACTCCAAGGCCCTTGGGGGAGGATGATTCTGTACCGAATTCACCTCTCGGACAAAGGCTTTTCGGGAGGAGTTCGAATCTCCCCCCATTGGGCCTCTGTGAATGAGGTGTAGGATAGCTTCAGTCTCGGAATCTAGGGTCTTGATAGGTCGCTCAGTTTGTTTATTAGCCCCTCTGGGAGGTAGAGGGGGATCTACCCTGTCCTTCCTTACGAACATAGAAAGTTGCCCCCTCTGAATAAAGGCTTCAATCTCGTCTTTGAAGGCCCGATAATCATCCGTGTCGTGGCTGTAATTCATATGGAAGCGACACCATTTATCCCGGTTTCTCTTCTTGCCCGGTGTATTCATTTTCAGAGGTGGTGGGAGCAGACCTTCTTTCCCAACCTCTATCAGGATGGCTGAAACACTAGCATTAAGTGGAGTAAACTTCTCAAAATGGGGAGGAGGGCGGCACTGATCACTATTGTCTTTCTGAAGCTTCTTAGCCCCTCTATTTGTTCCCGGACAGGGACTCTTTCTAATCAAGTGGGTAGAGGGCCTCCTCTACCCTAATATATTTCTCGCTCCTCAGCAGGAGTTCTGAGAAGTCTCGAGGCGGCTTTTTAGCGAGGGATGCCTTTAAGTTGGCATGGTTGATGTTGTATCGGAAGGAAGCAGAGGCTACCGACTGGTCTAAGGAGGCGATTGACCGGACCTCAACAGTGAAACGCTTGATATAGTCTCTTAATCGCTTGCCTTTTCTTTGATTGAGTGCCAGCAAGGATGTGCTTGTCATTTTGGTATGACGGCTACTCACAAAATGGGTAAGGAAGAGCCCATCGAACTGATCGAATGAGAAGATAGAGGCTGGGGTGAGTCGGGAATACCACTCTCTCGCCGGCCCCTTTAATGTGGCCGGGAAGGTTTTGTAGAGAAACGCATCTAAAGCCTGATGGATCATTATGAGAGTTTTAAAACTCTCGATGTGGTCAGCGGGGTCTGACTCCCCGTTATATGACTCAAAGTGAGGGGGTTTTAAGTTTTCTGGGACCGGGGCTTCCATGATAATTGGGGAGAACGGAGGCCTGCTTGGGCGGAAATTCCTCGCCCATTGCTCCTCTTCTCTGTCAAGTCTGCTAAGGCTCCTTTCCAACTCGTGGAGACGGTGGTAGACCGAGTCCTCCCTCTGGTCATATCTTGCTGATCCCCGGAACTCATCCTTTCGCGGAAGAGGACTAGGAGTGCGATGGTGATGGCTTAGGGCAGGTTAAGGACTAGGCGCTCATTGGTCATGGCTAGGAGCAACATTGAGAGCCCGCAGAATGGCTTCTTGAAAATCCTGGAACTCTGCCCTTGTGTCAGGTGCCTCCCGATCTCGGCGGTCCCTTGGAGCAGATCGACCGGTTGGTGTGTGGCTCCTCCTCTGACGGAGCGGGGGTGATTCCCTCTGCCTCTTAGGAGAGTTCGATCTTCTGTGGTCTGGCCTACGGGGGGGGAGGGGGGGAGGGCTCTAGGAGACCGAATCGCAGGATCCCTTTGATGTTCATGGCAAGGGATTCCATCATGGGTCCGCCTCTCGTTCAAACGGGTCCGGAGATCTATCCCATGTTGCCTATTGACAATAACGTGTCGGAGATCCTTTGGCATTAGGGGACTTTGAGAGGCCATGAAGTCGGAGGAGGGGTTATGTACTGAAACATGGTCGTGGAGAGGAGGTTGCCTTTGTCGACTCCGACGAGAGCCCCCCGGGGCAGCCTTTTGAGGCCCTTGAAGGGCCTGCTGGGGGTGAGGTTGTTGAGGAAGAAGCTATCCAGGCTACGGTTGCTGGACAGATTGAGGGAGAGCCTGTCCAGGCTGCGGTTGCTGGACTCGCTGGACAGGTTGAGGGAGAACATCATGAAGTGGAGGAGGAGAAGGAATGGGCATGGCTCTGCGGCTGGAGACCGGTGCCTTCCCCTTCTTCGGAGGCATAGCTTGGGAAACAACTTTACCGGTGCAGTAAGGCTGGATTGCTTTTCACTTTCCAGAGACGGCGCCAATCTGTTGTTGCTGATTTTGGTGTGGGAGCAAACAGATGAATTTATGGATTCTTTTAGGAAACGAATAAGGAAAACCTGTTGACTTTCACCGTCGTTTGATTGGTTTCTCGCCGCTATTGTTGACCTGCAAAAAAGTTCGATACACCGGAATGGATCCTGCCGACGAACCCTCCGACGCTCAAGTCAGTAATCAGGAAGATTATAAAAGAGCGTTTATGTAGAAAAAAATTGATTACCTTGTTATGGTGGGGGGAGAGGGGTATTTATAGTCGCCTTAAGAAACAGTTTAGAGATAATCATTTATCTCTATGTTCTGGTGTTTTTGGTTAAAATGTAGAGTTTAAACTTGTTATATGATAAGAAAGGCGATTTAAATTGCCTCTTAGAGATAATCACTAATTTGAATTACTCTTTAAATATCTGAGTTGGTTTATAACAGATTGCTACCTATGCCCAATAGGACAGATCCGTTTTTGGGTTATTGGGTTTTGAAGAAAATTACCGTTTTACCCCCTATGAGCTTTAAGATTCGCGCCCGATTTGAACGGTCCTGATTTAAATCTATGTTTAGCCATATCAGTATCATATGCCAGTGAGGTTATTCATTTCCTTTTTCTAAAGACTACTGATCTTGATCTTCACATGTATGACAAAAACTTCATACGATATCTTATATACTTAGATATATGATTTTTTTGTAAAAGTGACCTCAAAAGGAGTTGAGAATGGCTATAAAAGAAGATGCAAGTTACAATTGAAATAACAGGATACGAAGAAGAAGAAGAAAGTAGTACAGGTGAAGGAGGCTAGTGAAATTATAAAAATAAAAATAAAAATAGTCAATGGAGGAGATGGGTGGCAATAGAATGATGATGAGATGGTCTCTCCAAAGAACCACTGCTCTAGTCGTGGAACTAAAGGCATAGGGTATTTGATCACATCCTTCCCTCTATATATGATCATTAGTTAATTTCCTTCTTCTTTTTTTTCATAGCTAAATTAGTTAATATCTTAATTTACACCAACGTAGTTCCGAATCTGTGAGGTAACATTTCTTCTTTTTTTTTAATTTATATTGTATTGTATTTCTAGGTTTGCTCGTTGACACGTGCCTACGGCACGTTTTCGAAACAGTGCACCTTGTTTGATCATAGAAAATAGTTTTGGAGGTCCAGCAAATTAATTGAAGTAGCAAATATATTATATGAAAAACTTTTTGGGGTCCAGCAAAAAACATATTATATGATTTTTTTAATTTTTTTTTTTGAATTGTTTTTAAAGTTTTTAAAGTTTTTAATTTTTTTAGTTTTTTAGTTTTAATTTTTTTTAAAAATTTTGAAATTTTTATTTTCTTAATTTTTTGAATAGAAGAGAGAGAGAGAAATTAAATAAATATAGGAGTTGTTTTGGGTGGGAGATTTGAATTTGAGTTTTGGGGGGAAAAATATATTTTGTGAGGTTAGATCTAAGCATCCGATTTTTTGGGGATTAAAGGAGAGCCACTTGATAACTTTCTTTGTGTTTTATTATATAGACTATGTTTGCCCGTTGACACGTGCCTACAGCACGTCTTCGGAACAGTGCACCTTGTTTGATCATATAAAATAGTTTTTTAAGATCCAGTAAATTGATTGAAGTAGCAAACATATTATATAAGAAACTTTTGGGGGTCCAACAAAAAACATATTATATAATTTTTTTAATTTTTTTGAATTATTTTAAAAGTTTTATAATTTTTAATTTTTTTAGTTTTTAATTTTTTATTCTTAAAAAAATTTGAAAATTTTTTATTTTCTTAATTTTTTGAATTGATGAGGGAGGAAGAGAGAGAGAGAGAAAATAATTAAATAAATATAGGAGTTGTTTTTGGTGAGGAATTTAAATTTGAGTTTTGGGGAAAAACTTTTGGAGGAAAAATATGTTTTATAAGGTTAGATCTAGACCTTTGATTTTTGAGGAATTTGAAGGAGAGCCACTTGATAGCTTTCTTTGTGTTTTATTATTTTGTGTTTTATTATATAGATATTGTATTGAAATAAGTGATAACTAGGTTGGTTTAATATTTTATTTAACAGTGTTTTAAAATTTAAAATTATACTACTGTGGTGTGACTTTATCGGGGTTGGATCCTCAAGTGTCGATCCTTCATTTTAACTAGGTTTGGTTTCCCAAATGAATAATACAAAAGTTTAGTGAATCTAGTCGAAGGATATGGATCCACAAAAGTGTTTACTTAATTCTAGACATGAATTCTGGAGGATCCAAATTTGATAAACGAGCTGTAGATATGAAGAAATCGGATTAGTTAAACTAGTAATTTACAGGTGTGATGCACATTTTAATAAAGGCTAAATTTAAAAAAACGTCACAATAGTTTGGCGCTTTTTAAAAAAACGTCACAAAACTTTGACTTTTTAAAAAAACCGCACAATGATTAAGTTTCAACTCACGGAGTTATCCAACCGTTAATTGGCTTATACGTAATGTTTAAAAAAAATCACAAAACTATTGTTTTGTTTAAAAAAACAACACAGAACTATTATTCTGTTTAAAAAAACATCACAAAAGTTCCCATTTGTTTTAAAAAAACATCACATAACTATTATCCCAGTTAACGGTTGGATAACTCCGTGAGTCGAAAGTTAAACATTGTGCGGTTTTTTTAAAAAGTCAAAGTTTTGTGACGTTTTTTTAAACAGCGCCAAACTATTGTGACGTTTTTTTAAATTTTGCCTTTAATAAAAATATATTTTTAAAATAAAAATTTTGACATAGTCTGACCTCGAATCTGATACCTCTTTTATATTATGCACGGACAATGTACGGGTCAGGGATCGTCTATAAAAGAAAGTAGGGATCTGTTGGGTATTTTGGATCGGTTGAGATAGTTCTTTAATAATAAATAAATAAATAAATAAAAACTCTGACGTAGTGAGGCCTTGAACCTGAAACCTCATTCGTATTAGTTATGTACGTGCGTCATACGCATTGATAGATTTACAAATTACACTAAGGCATTCTTCCATTATAATATTACCAGTATTTTTCACGTGCGATGCACGTTTCGATAAGAGTTAGAGAATTTTCACGTGTGATGTACGTGTTAAGAAATAGTTTTGAAGTTGGACGTGTATTGCACGTAATTGGAAAAAATATTTTAAAGAAAAAGGTACGATTTGTATGTGTGATGTACGTGTTCATAAGTAGAATTGGAGTTGTACGTGCAACATGTGTTTGTTTGGTGTTAAAAATATATTGAAAATTTGTTTTGCACGTGCGTTGCACGTTTAAATAGGCAGAATTTTATTTGTTTGTTTGTTTTTGTTGTAATTGTAAATCACCCTAGGGGGGTGAATAGGGTGGTTGTGCAGAAATAAAAAATAATAAAATTAAGTTGCAAAGTAAATGAGAAGAGATAGAGAAAGCAAACACATCAAGCACAAGTGACGCAGCGATATAACGTGGTTCGACCCCCAGGTCTACGTCCACACCACGTACTTGTAGCAATTCTCCACTATACTCAAAACCCCTGTACAGTGATTCTCGGATTTAGGACGGGAGACCTATTACACCCACAGGACTTCTAAGACAAGCCCAGTCAATCTCACCGAAGTGGAAGAAAAGAAAAACTCATGATCTTTAATGATCCTCACTGAATAAAACAAATAAGTATCACACACTCGGATTGATTGTTGAATTGATTAATTCAGAAGATCTTTTTCAGAGCAATAGGTGAGGAATACACAGTGGGTTCGTCCAAATATATAGACTGGGAAGTGTATCTCTCAAAAATAGAAATGATACATTCCAAAAGAGTAATCTGCACGTGGTACGGTTGACTGCAAATAAGGACATCGTCCGTTCATCTTTTAATCGAAAAGTCGAAAGATGAATGGTCGACTGTGTCATCATTTTAACTGTGATGAGCAGTGGACTGTGGTGCGGTCGATTGACAATATGATACAGTCGACCACAATCGTGCTAATTCTGACGAAACCATTTTATATTCTTACAATATACTAATCAATAAATTACATATAAAATCTCACATATATGGAAGTACATAAATTGATCATGCTGGCTTTCTTGGGCTATAATCAACATCTGCTCTTTTTGAATAATGTTTTCTTTTGCTTGATTTTATAATCCTTCTTTATTGCTTTCCTTCTTTTGCTTCTTTTTGAATCTTTTTTACTCACTTATTGGTTTATTTATTTATAAAAATCTGAATATCTCAATTGAAACTTATTAGTATTTGTAAGCACGTTTTGTGTACATCAAACTAAGTGTCAATCTCTCCCTTTTGGTGTGAACAAAACATGTCTTTGAATGTTGCAAAATAAAAATTATAAATCCTCCCTCTTAATCCAATACTTCCTCTATCAAAGATTTTCATAAGAGATATATAGTATATATGAAAAAAGAAGAACATTTAAGAGAAATTTTCATTTCAGTATTTATTTTCAGTAAAAACATTCAAAAAGATTCTCTCCCTTTTTGGAACACACCAAGAGGGAACTAGAAATGATAAATGATATATAAACAATATTTCCCCTAAATTCATGCCTGGAAATATAAATGAACATACAATAAAAATGTGTGTAAAGAGCAAACATGAGAATAAGGAATTTTGGGGAATATTACATTTTTATAAAGCAGAAGGAAAATCTACTTACATGATACTGTTGATCGCAAGACTTTTTGATATACCATGAGAGCTCTTTATGAATTTTTCCAATACAAACGAGAGACATAGAGCAAAAGATGAAAGAAATAAATTTCAAGAAATTAGAACCCATAGAAGAACTGTAAATAGATTTTCCTTACACAACAAAAGAAACAAAAATACGTCAGAATCCAAAAGAGCAGAGGCAAGACCGGTCGACTACACGGTCGACCGCAAATATACATACAGAGGGTAGTTTGACTAAGACCAAAGAAGGAACTGGTCAACTGCCCTGCCGACTAAAATACTGATACGGCATGATTATATAAAAAACAAAAGCATATAGCCAGATATGTGAGAATTTTTGCAAGCGATTTCTGGACAGATGTGATTACATAGCAAAATGTTGCATACATGAGAATATTGTTTCATATTACAGTTATCCAATTACAATCTAATCGCCAAGGATCTATTCCTCATCATCATTATCACCACTATCATCTTCGTCTTCATTGTCTATGCCTTGCAAGTATTCAGTAGTGTTGACATAGTAACCATATACTTGCATTTAATGAGCAGCAAATTGCTCATGAGTCACGAACGAAGATGAGGAAGAGGGAGTAGTATTCTTGCGGCGAGAGGAGGAAAGGGCTTGTGGGGGTTGTTCGGCTTGGCGCTCTTGTTGAGCTTGACGATGGCGAGCCCATTGGGTAAATGGAATATCAATGCCAATTTGTTGAAGAATGATTGGCATAGGATTTTTGATAAAGAGAAAATTTTCAACATCAATACGGGGGTCAATAGCTAGATTTTTAATAAGAGAATTGTAGGGAAGGCCACGATTTCGAGAAGTTGCAAAATTCATGGTGCGAATAATAAACGTGGAAAGATCAAATTTATATTCACCAAGAATGAGGAAGATTATGAACGATTGATCAACTCGTATTTTAGACTTGTCATTCTTTTTTAGCTAGATATTTGGATTTATGATTTTTTTCAAAACACGGGCAGAATCGGTAAAATTTGTGGGAGCAGGACGAGGAAGATGAGAAAATTCTGGTTGAACAATCATGGATTTGACGGTATTTTTATCATGGTCAGGTTTATAGTCAAGTGTTTTGAAATCAAGATGATAAGCATCAAATTCTCCTTCAGGAAATTCATATCTCCTACGAAGATATTCGGGAGTAATTTTGACTCTTTTTCCAAGAATGATAGAAGAGAGTAAGATCATTGTCTTGAAAGCCTTCAAGATTAGTATAAAATTGACGAATAAATGACTCGAAATGGGTGCTTGGTGTAGCAAGATAATTCTCCCACCCAAAATATTTAAGAATCATAACCATAATAGAGAATTGCCCACCTAATGATGCTAAATTTATCTCACGGTTGGCAACAACCAGAGCATTCCAAAGTACAGAAAAATAGAGATCAGTGCAATTTCAATTTCTAAATGTAATAACTTCTCTAGTGACAAATTTTGAGGCTATAGCTTTCTTACCCTTTGATTTGTGAGAGGGGGAGGCCATGGAGCAAAGAAGAAGAGAACACTCAAAAAAAATTAGAAAAAATTACAAGAGATATGGAGTTTATTTGATGGGTTTTGGAGGTGGGAGGCTATGGTTCACCGTGAAGATTGAGAGAGAGGATGGGAGAGTATTTATACTAGATGAGTGGGACCTGAATGTCATAGAAGGAAAGAGACCTAAGAAGTCAATCAAATCGATCGACCGGTTCAAAGAGATGGTCGACCGCACTACAAGAGAAGAAGGGTTTTGATTTAATAAGTTGGCAGAGAGGTGGACGGTCGACCGGTCCACATTCGACTGATATCAAGTTCCTACGTATAACACGGTCGACCGAACATGCAACTGACTTTTAATTTCTGAAAGTCATTTTTACTTCGAATCAATATATTAATTTTAGATCAGGTTATAACATATCACAGAAAGTTGTTATATGTTGTAAAATTCACACAGTACATGCATTTCGTAGATAGATAAGTGATGTTTTAGACATTTTACTTTGGAAATAAGTCATCTTAATATAAATCAATGCTAATTTAGATTTTACCCACTGTTGTACTTATCTGAAGAACTAACGTCCTTCTCCTTCTTCCTTGATAGAGATGCAGATTTTGTTATTATAGCTCGTTGTGACTATCAAGCATCTTCTATCAAGGTGCCTGCGATTAGGGCTGCAAACGAATCAAGCTATTCGCGAGCTATTCGGCTCGAGCTCGGTCAAAGCTCGGTCAAAGCTCGGCTTGAGCCGAGCTCGAGCTTGGTTTTTTTAAGGCTAAGCTCGCAAGCTATTTGGCTCGAACACGGTCAAAGCTCGGTCAAAGCTCGGCTCGAATCGAGAGCTCGAGCTCAAAAATGAGCTCGTTTCGTAAACGAGCCGAGCTCGAGCCTGAAGGTATTCGGCTCGGCTCGATTGCAGCCCTACCTGCGATCTTTTAAGTTGGGGGCATCAAAGCACCTACATGAAAGTTTGTTGATGTCCAAGTAGTCTTTGTTCCTGCATTTGTATTCTTTTTTACCCAAACAAAATTATTATTCCTTTTTAAAAAGCAATTATAAGAAATATGCCCTATTCTACAGCAATAGTGACATGTGATACGATTATGCCTTGGGTCATGCACACTTGCATAGTTTTGTGTTGATTTGTGATTATGTTGGTGACTATGCATATGTGTATGACATGATGACTTAGATTTTTTATGGTGTATTGGTTCTTCGTAACCAAGCCCTCGATTATTATGATAAGATCTTGAATTTTTTGTAATAAGGTAACTAGGCCCTTCATATTTATCAACAATTTTTTCGAACTCAATTACTCTTTTACAAAGTCTTTTCCTAGTCATCTCATCATCTTTTGTGTTCCAACGAAGAGTGTCTAGTGTAGCATCAAGTATTCTATTTTTTTCAAGAGCTTCATTACAACCTTCTACTACCTCATTAAATTTTCTTTTGCATTATTTTAAATCATCGGTGAGTTTAGCAATATAAACAAATTTCTCATGAATTTCTTTTAGGTTTTCATCATGTGTTGCTAAGGATTCTTGAATTTGTTGTTTTAAATGCTCATTTTTCTCTATCAACACATCATGGTCTTTCCTAAATGACTCAAATTTTTCCATAATCAAAGAATTATTATTTTTCAGTTTTTGATTTTTAACGATGCAAGAGTCATGTGATTCATTTGAAATTTGTGTATATTGTCTTAATTCACGACTTAATTTCTTCGCATAATCTTTTAATCCATTATACATGTTTACTAAATCATCGTAAGTGGGTTCTTCGATTATCTCTTCTTGAGATGATGATTGCACCTCAAAATTCCCAAGAGCCATGAAGCCAACATTGTTGTGATCTTGCTCATCCTCACTTGAATCTGAGTCTAGCCATGTTGTCTTCAACACCTTCTTTCTCAATCATGGGTTGGAGTGGTAGTAGTCCTTGTTCCTGTCTTGTGAGATGGGACAGTTTACATGAATGTGTCTAGGCTTCTTGCATTTGTATCATATGTCGTCTTTGTCCTTTTCTCTTTCTCCTTGGTACCTGCCATATTTTTTTTGTTTAAGATACTTACGAAATTTCTTAGTCAACAAGGCGATGTCTTTATCTGACTCCTCACGATCTGACTCTGCTTTTGATGATTGAGATTTTTTTGCTTTCAAGGCGATGGTCCTCTCTTTGGTTTTTGGTTCAATCCCGATGCTTTTCCTGTATCTTTTGATTTGGGTCATCTCCATCTCGTATATTTTCAGTTTTCCTTGGAATGTGTAGTAATCAATCCCTTTTCCTCAAGGGTCTCCCTCATTGCGGCAGATTTTACGTCCCATTCCGGCGTGAGACAGCTTATGAGTTTTCCGACCTTTCGGTCATCATCCAATCCCTTACCTATGCTCTCAAGCTCATGTACAAAAATACCGAAATGGGCCAGCATTTGATCTACGTTCTTTCCTAAAAACATATGAAAAATATCAAACTTATAAAAACATAAATTAACTTTAGCTTTTACCTCAAAAGAGGTTCCCTCATGCCGTTTCAGCATGTTGTTCCAAATTTCGTATGCCATCTTGCAATTTCGCCCACATCGCATTAATTATTCATTGTTCAATCCTGCATAAAGCACTGTCATAGCTTTGGAGTTTGCGGTTTTTAGTGCTTGCTCTGCTTTTGAGAAAGCCTTCTTTCCATCGCTAACCGGAAAATCTGTTTTGTTTATGCACACATTCCATACTTCTTCTCAAGCATCTGTAAGAAATGAGACATACAAACTTTCCAAACATCATACCATTTTCTATCAAAATATGGTGAACGTGTTAGACTTGTCCCATTGGAAATGAATGGTTCCGATGAGTACAAATTTTTGGGAGGAGGGATTTCGGCCATTGGACATTTTGCGTAAGCTTTTAAGCTCTGAGTAAGCACATCGCTCTGATACCACTCTAAATCACCCTAGGGGGTGAATAGGGTGATTGTACGAAAAAAAAAATTAAAATTAAGTTGCAAAGTGAATGAGAAGAGAAAGAGAAAGCAAAAACAACAATCAAAAGTGACGTAGCGTATAACGTGGTTCGACCCCCAGGTCTACGTCCACACCACCTACTTGTAGCAATTCTCCGCCACAAGCGTTCCACTATACTCAAATCTTTGTACAGTGATTCTCCGATTCTGGTCGATAGACCTTTTACACCCACAGGACTTCTAAGACAAGCCCCGTCAATCTCACCGAAGTGGAAGAAAAGAAAAACTCAAGATCTTTAATGATCCTAACTGAGGAAAACAAATTAGTATCACACACTCGAATTGATTGTTGAATTGATTAATTCAGAAGATCTTTCTCAGAGCAATAGGTGAGGAATACATAGTGGGTTCATCAAAATATATAGACTAGGAAGTGTATCTCTCAAAAATAGAAACGATATATTCCAAAAGAGTAATCTGCATGAGGTACGGTCGACCGCAAATAAGGACAGTCGACCGTTCATCTTTTAATCGAAAAATCGAAAGATGAATGGTCCACTGTCTCATCATTTTAACTGTGATGAGAGGTCGACTGTGGTGCGGTCGACCGATAGTATGGTATGGTCGACCGCAATCGTGCTGATTCTGACGAAACCACTTTATATTCTTATCATATACTAATCAACCAATAATCAATCAATTACATATAAAATCTCACATAGATGGAAGTATAGAAATTGATCTTGCTGGCTTTCTTGGGCTCTAATCAACATGTGCTCTTTTTGAATAATGTTTTCTTTTGCTTGATTTTGTAATCCTTCTTTATTGCTTTCTTTCTTTTGCTTCTTTTTGAATCTTTTTGACTCTCTTATTGATTTATTTATTCCTGAAAAATTTGAACATCTCAATTGAAACTTATTAGTATTTGTAAGCACATTTTGTGCACACCAAACTAAGAGTCAACAGTAATTAATGGGAGAGTTGGAGTTGCACGTGCAACGCACGGGGTTTGTGTGTTGACAAATAGGGGTGTAAAATGAACAGGACGGTCCGTCATCCGTCCGAGTCCGGCTCGAGAAATGGCCCAACCGTTGACCGTCCAAACTGTTACACGAACCGAACTTGAACAAATTATTAGGTCCGATGTTTCACCGAGATCGAGCCGGACATAAGTCCGTTCGAGTATTATTGTGGTCCGATGCTTTACCGATCCGAGTCCGGACTATAAAAATTTTGTCCGGTCTGGACCGAGCCGGACATAAGCTCGTCCGAGTAAAACTTCGGTCTGAGCTTGAACATATGACTGTCCGGTCCCGTCCGGTCCGATTTACAGCCCTATTGACAAATTACAACTGCAACTCTTCCATTATATATAGAGAGATTATTATTATTATACTATAGTAATTTACACATGTGATGCACGTCTTTATAAATGTATATATTTTTAAAAAAAATTCTAATGTTGTTTGGCATCGAACCTAAGACCTCATTTATATTAGTTATGTATGTGCATTGCATGTGTTTGTTGGATTACAATACACGTGTTTGTTTGACAAATGAAGTTTGTTTAGTGACAAACTTTCCCATTAAAATAGTAGAGATTGCTAGTAATTTGCACGTGCGAAAGACGTCTTAATAAATATATATTTTTTAAAGTAAATATTTCGACGTAGTCTGGCCTCGAACCTCATACCTCTTTTATATTAGTTATGCACGGACAGTGCACATCTTAATAAAAAATTAATTAAAACTCTGACGTAGTGATGACTCGAACCTGAAATCTCCTTCATATTAGTTATGTACGTGCATCACACATGTTGAAAGATTTACAGATTAGACTAAGGTCTTCTCCCATTATAATATTAGAGATTAGAGATGAATAAAATGATTTTTTTTTGTGTTATAAACATTTTTGGATGGACAATTCAATGAATTCAACAAGTTGAAACAAGGGTATTGTGGTAGGGTAAAAATGGATTGGGGCCCAACCAGGGCCCAGTACAGCTCTCACTCAAAAATGGGGAAAACAACAATCTGGCTCGGCTTCGAACCACTACAGGGTCGGCGCCGAACCTCAAGTTCACCCCCACAGAACTGGTCTCCTCGTATCCGACGAGCATCGATGGCCCTCGGCCTTCGATCCACGACAGCACCCCGGGCCGTCCACCCAGCCTGGTAAAGAACGAAGATGACCTGGCACAACCTAGGCCACCAGATTCTCCCAGGAGCACAGGAGCCCCATGATCCGCCATGTCAACTCCAAATACCACCAAGGGCTTTGCCACGTCAGCCCTATACCACTCCTGGTACTGCCACGTCAGCCCTAAACCCCCTGGGCCTTCTGCCACGTCAGGCCCATGGGCTTTCGGGTTCAGACCCGGCCCCCAAGCGGATCCAAACCCGATTGGAATTCCCTATAAATACTAGACCCTCACCCACCTTTTCAGGTAATCAATCTTTTGCCACCCAAATTTTCCTAGTTATTGCTACTCTCTCATAGAGACTGACTAGATCGTCGGAGGGTCCGCCGCCGGGATAAATCCCGGTGTCTCAGGACCGTCTGCAGGTACTCGAGGCGAGGCGATCCGAGCCGATCCTCAAGCGCCGAAGCGAGCCTCCCGCTCATCGTCCCGTGCCGCACTCTTCCCTCACTACAAATTGAGTCCGAACTCACACCTGGTGCATCCACACTGCGACCAAAAACAAACCGCATCAGGTTGGCACCGTCTGTGGGAACTTTATCCGGTACGGACGTGAGTCCGAGCCTCGCCACCGATGCTCTCCCTCGACCCAATCTCCCATGGCTCACCGAGCCCGAAGATCAGCCCGTTCCGCCCAACCAGATGGGCCTGCTCCCGAGGGGGCCCTCGACGGAGAGCAAGCATCCAATAATTCGAGTGGAAACACCAGACCCCAGCGAAGCGCTTCGCACGTCGCCGAACCCGACCTTCGTCGGGTCATTGCGAACCGAAGGGCTAGCCAGGCTAGGGGAGGGACCGCTTCCAACTCGGTCTCGAACCACTTCAGGCCCGCATAAAGGGAAAGGCCGTCGGCACTCAGCCGCATCGGCCGAGCTCCTACGCCCCGACCCGACCCTACCGACCACGACGGGGTCACCAGGGGCGAGTTCAGAAGCTTCAGAGAGGAAATCTTGGAGGCCCTCCATGGAGCGCCGAGGTCCGCGACCTACGGCCGAACCTCTCAAATGAGCGAAGGGAGAAGCCACACTCGTGCGCCGACTCCCCCGCCGGAGCACGCAGACGAGGTGCTCCGACGCCTCCTGGAGATGGAGAATCGAATCGAGCGCATCGGCGACAGGAATCCCAACCTAGTCCAAGGGTGGAGGCCTTCTCGACCTCCATTTTCCGTCAACATCATAGAAGCGGAGATCCCCCGGAACTTCCGGCCTCCACAGTTCGAGACTTACAACGGCAAGGGTGATCCAGGTGATCACATGGAGGGCTTCAAAACCCTCATGATGATTCACACCGCTTCGGATCCCCTGCTGTGCCGAGCCTTCCCGGCCACCCTCCGGGGTCCGGCCAGGGATTGGTTCTCCAAGCTCACCCCTGGCTCGATCTTCTCGTTCGACCAGCTGGAAGCCAGCTTCCTGGCCCACTTCATCACAAGTCGGAAGAGCGAAAGGACGAGCGCTTCCCTGCTCGACCTCAGTCAGAGGGAGGGGGAGTCGCTCCGCAACTTCGTCAAGAGGTTCACAACCGAGGCCAGATCCATCTCTGCCCTCGACGCAGGGGTCGCCTCGGCAGCTTTCCGGCACAATGTCCGCCACAACCAGCTAAAGGTCTCTTTGGCAAAGAGGCCACCTCTGGACTTTCCTGACCTTCTCAACCGGGTCGAGAAGTATATACGAGCGGAGGAAGCTCTGAACCCGGAGGGCAGCAAAGAAGTCGTGGGGAAGGGCAAGCGCAGGGTCGATGATGCCGAACCTGCCAAGAAAACAGCAAAGGAAGGGGTCGGCGCGAAGAGGGCACCTCCGGTCTCTCGCTTCGAAAGATACACTCCCTTGACACACAACGTGTCCGCCATCCTCTTAGAAATTGAACACAAAGGCATTGTCCGACTACCTCCCCGATCAAGCAACAATAAGAAGCGAGACCAGCGCTTCTACTGCCGTTTCCACAGAGATCATGGGCACGAAACCGATCAATGCCGGGCCCTGAAAGACGAAATTGAGGACCTCATCTCACGAGGGTACCTCCGAGAATTCACCAGAGAAAGCCCACGGGATC
Organism: Hemerocallis citrina; assembly: GCA_017893485.1. Classification (NCBI taxonomy): domain Eukaryota; kingdom Viridiplantae; phylum Streptophyta; class Magnoliopsida; order Asparagales; family Asphodelaceae; genus Hemerocallis; species Hemerocallis citrina. Next base: position 409,502 of record JACEHZ010000674.1, on the reverse strand, counting down.
GGCGAGATGCTAGGAACCGGAGGCCTTCGCCTCCGAACCCTACTCCGAACCGCATCCAGGGTCGGGATCCCGAACACGAGGGAGCCGAGAATACGCCATTCATCTTGCACTGTGTCCACGGGAGGGCAATGGGGGGAGAGTCAAATACTTCCCGAAAAGCCTTCATCCGAGAGGTGAATGCTGTCCAAGACAACCCCTCGCCCAGGGTACAACCGGTGCCAGTCTCCTTCTCAGGAGAGGACCTCGAAGGCGTTCGCCTACCTCATTGCGATGCCCTCGTCATTGGCCTCCACATGGCTAATTGTGAGGTTCGACGAATTCTCGTCGACAACGGCAGCTCGGTAAACATTCTCTTTCTCGAAGCCTTCGAGAATCTCAAACTACCCACAGGCAAACTCAAGCCGGCCGGGTACACCTTGCATGGGTTTTCTGGCGTCCCTGTCGTGATAGAAGGGATTATTACTCTCGACGTCACCGCAGGATCAGCTCCTGTCAAGAGGACCGAGTCCATGGATTTCATGGTGGTAAACGTCAAAGCAGCCTACAACGCCATACTCGGCCGACCCGGACTATGCTCCCTCCAAGCGGTACCTTCGGCATACCATCTGAAGCTTAAATTTCCCACCCCTCAAGGGGTCGGCGTAGTCCGAGGTAGCCAGGAAGCAGCACGGTCATGCTACATGACCGCCGTCGGAGGAGGTGTGTTCCCCCTCGACGCCATTGAGCTCGAACCCGAGAGGGACGGCCCCGCCTCAGAGCCTGTCGACGAGCTAGAGGAGGTTCCGTTCGGCGTCGAGGATGAGTCAAAGTGGTTCCGGGTGAGCCGCTCGCTCCCCAAGGACTTGAAGCCAGGCATAATCGCCTGCATCCGCCGCAACGTTGATCTCTTCGCCTGGAAGCCCTCCGACATGCCCGGGATCTCCGAAGACTTGATTATGCATCGGCTGAGCGTCATCCCAGACTCTAAGCCGGTCGTCCAAAAGAGGCGTAAAGTCACACCGGAGAGGCAGCAAATTGTGAAGGCAGAGGTCGACAAGCTCTTGTCGGCTCGATTTATTCAGGAAGTCAGCTACCCCGAGTGGTTGGCTAATGTCGTCATGGTGAAGAAGGCAACCGGGGGCTGGCGGATCTGTATCGACTTTACGGACTTAAACAAAGCATGTCCAAAAGATCCTTTCCCCCTCCCCCGCATCGACGCCTTGATCGACGCGACCTCGGGGCATGAGCTACTGTCCTTCATGGACGCATTCTCAGGATACAATCAGATCCGGATGTTTCCACCGGACATCTCCAAGACCTCGTTCGTCACCGACCAGGGTCTTTTCTGCTACCGCATTATGCCCTTCGGGCTAAAGAACGCCGAAGCCACATACCAACGGCTCGTCAACAGAATCTTCAAAGACCTGATCGGCCGCAACGTGGAAGTCTATGTCGACGACATGCTCGTCAAGAGCCGGGTCGGGCCGGACCACGTCGCCGATCTCGAGGAAGCCTTCGGAGTCCTCCGGCATCACAACATGAGGCTCAACCTGGCTAAATGCGCCTTCGGCGTATCCACTGGGAAATTCCTGGGGTTCATCGTCAGCCAGCGCGGCATCGAGGCGAACCCCGAGAAAATCCAAGCTATTATTGACATGGCCCTACCCCGGAATGTCAAAGAAGTTCAGAGGCTCACGGGCCGGTTGGCTGCAATTGGCCGTTTCCTCTCCAAGTCAGGGGAGAAGTCTCTCCCCTTCTTCAAGGCTCTACGCGGAAAAGGGGGCTTCGAGTGGGGTACCCATCAACAAGAAGCCTTCGAACAGCTGAAGCAGTACCTCACCGACCCTCCTCTCCTCAGCAAGCCCGAGCCGGGCGAACCACTATGGCTCTACCTCTCCGCCTCGGATAGCGCACTCAGCGCCATCCTCGTCCGAGAGGAAGATGGGGTCCAGAGGCCATTGTACTATGTGAGCAAAGTTCTGCTCCCCGCCGAGACGAGGTACACAAAGATAGAGAAGGTGGCCTATGCATTGGTCATGGCAGCTCGGAAGCTTCGTCCTTACTTCCAGGCCCACTCCGTCCAAGTACTGACCGACCAGCCACTGAAGACTGTCCTTCACAAGCCCGAAAACTCCGGTCGCTTAGTCAAGTGGTCGATTGAGCTGAGTCAGTTCGACATCAGCTACCAGCCGAGGACGGCCATCAAAGGGCAGGCCCTCGCCGAGTTCATCACCGAGTGCACAGTCTCCGAGCAGCCCAGTACTGAGGCCTCGGATCCGACCTGGGAGATTTTTGTCGATGGATCATCATGCGAAACGGGGAGTGGGGCTGGCATCATCCTTCGTGGCCCCGACCAATTCTTACTTCAATACTCCCTCCGCCTCAACTTTCCGGCCTCCAACAACGAGGCGGAATACGAGGCCATGATCGCAGGATTGACCCTAGCACGTCGAGCCGGAGCCAAGCAAATCCGGGCCTTCAGCGATTCTCAGCTCGTGGTCAATCAGATCACTGGAGAATACGAAGCCCGCGATGATCGCATGGTGAAGTATTTGTCGGTGGTCCGACATCTCCTAGCGTCCTTCTGCCACTCCACAGTCATTCGAGTCCCTAGAGAGCAGAACGCTCAAGCAGACGCGTTGTCAAAGCTCGCCTCTTCCTCCTTCGAGGGTCTCGACCAAACTGTACTCATAGAAATCCTTCTAAAACCAAGTATCAACGACCAAGACCAGGAGGCAATATGTGTCCAAGACAGTGCCAGTCCAGACGACTGGACCACTCCCATCCGGAGATTCTTAGTCAGCACCGAGCTTCCTGAAGACCGAGCCGAAACTAGACGGGTCAGGGTCCGAGCTGAAAGGTTTGTCATGATTGATGACATCCTCTTCAAATGCTCATACACCTTGGCCGACGGCAAGCCGTACCTCCGCTGTCTCACCAGCAACGAGGCCAGCTACGTGCTCAAAGATCTTCATGAGGGGATCGGCGGATGCCACATGGGGAGCAGGACGCTCACTCGGAAGGCCCTGAATCAGGGGTACTATTGGCCGACCATGCTCCAAGACTCGCAAGACCTAGTCAAGAGGTGCGGCCCATGCCAAAGGTTCTCCCCTATCAAGAGGCTTCCTCAAGCCAATCTCCGATCCCTAGCTAGTCCTACCCCATTCGCCATGTGGGGCATGGACCTTGTGGGCCCCTTCCCCGTAGCGGTAGGGCAAAAGAAATTCTTAATAGTTGCCATCGACTACTTCACTAAGTGGCTCGAAGCCGAGCCTCTGTCCAGCATCACCGAGCACCAAGTACAACAGTTCTTTTGGAAGAACATCATTTGCCGGTTCGGAATCCCTCGGGTCCTCGTCACAGACAACGGAACCCAATTCCAAGGTCAGAACTTCCAAACTTTCTGCGCGGACATCGGCATCCAGCAGCGGTTCTCCGCTATTTGCCACCCTCAGTCCAACGGCCAAGCGGAGAACGCAAACAGGCAAATCCTCGACGGCCTCAAAAAGTATCTCGACAGTTCCCCCAAAGGGCTTTGGGTCGAAGAACTGCCTAGCGTGCTATGGGCGTACCGAACCACCAAGAGAATCCCCACGGGGGAGACGCCGTTCACCTTGACCTACGGGACGGAAGCAGTCATCCCCGTCGAGGTTGGCCTGCCTTCTCCCCGCATCATGGCCTTCGACGAAGCTGGCAATTCATCCGGCTTGAGGGCCAACCTGGACCTCGTCGCCGAAGTCAGAGAGAAATCCTCAATCCGAAGAAGTATCTACCAACAACGGATCGAGAAGTTTTACAACAAGAAGGTCCACCCCACAAACATCAAGGCGGGGGACCTCGTGTTACGAAAACTATCTGTCTCTGATCCAACCAAGAAGAGGAAATTGGCTCCCAACTAGGAAGGCCCATACCGTGTAGTCGAGGCTGTACGCACTGGTACATACCGACTGGCAGATATGGACGGCCGGCTCATCAGCCGACCCTGGAACGCCGAGCACCTAATGAAGTTCCTGGAAGAGCGAACATAGGTTCTAGCTGGGCTAAATGTAAATAACATCTTTTGTAAGCTCTCAAGTGTAAAGGGCCGCTTCAGCGACCCTCCCTATCTTGTATGAAAGAAATCTCGTTTTGTCAAACTCCAAATGCCTCGGCAGCTCCGACCTAACACCGGACAATGGGATCGGCACCCGAGTCCTCACTCTGGTATCGTCCCCAACGTCTCGGTAGGTCCGACCCGGCTCCAGACCAGAGACCCTTCCTAAGGCCTCACGTCGATCCCTCACGAATCGACGGAGCCGAACCTCGCCTCCACCGTCATTCACTACACTACTAGCCAGAGCAAAGAAGGAAAAGAATTCTTTATTCATACTCTTTTATTTGGTTCTGAGAAAACAAACAGAGACCGTTACAGGACCACTCCACTCATCTCAAACTGGAGGAAGTCGCCATCTTAGGGCCCCTCGGGTCCGACGAAGGGCGGGATTATTCCGACCGAGCGACTAGGAGCCCTCTCCTCGTCATAATGGTCCTTAGGCTCAGCCATGGTCGACACACCAGCCACGGAGCTCTAGGCATCAACTGGTCGCATACACTCCAACAGCAGCAGTGCAGAGGGAACCCCCTCTGCTCGTCGACCCACTGAAGAAGATGTCGAGACACCCAGCATCGTCTTGTAATGGTGTATCTCCATCTCCTTCTCCACAATGACGTCGCGAAGTAACCTCTCAGAAGAGGGCCTCTGCACCGAGGCACTCGACATGGCATGTCCAAAACCGACACCTCCGAGTTCCCGATCCGCCATCGCCCTCCTCAGCCGGCTCGCCTCCTCACTTAAGGCTTCAGACTTATTCCGATAATAGTTAAAGGCCGCATCAGTGTCACGAGCCCCCTTTCGGTAGCGAACCAACGCGGCCTCCAGGGCCTCAACTTTGCTCCGGAGCCACGCCACGTCGGAACGACCAGGGTCCACCTCGAGAAGGGGAGCCGCAACCTACAAGAGAACCAGCCAACTCAACACACATAAGAAAGGAGGTTCGGAAATATCCGAGGTCAAAACACTTGGCCGGTCAAAAATTCTTTTTTATAAATTGAGTTGCTTCTTACAAAAAATGCGGTGGCCAGTCCGCGGAAGGCAAATACAATCGAGGGAAGGAAAAAGAAAGATAAAACTATACAACTTGTTTTCCCACCTCAGCATCGGTCGGGTCACAGGAGGGTCGACAGCCGGGTTATCAACGGGCCCTTCTTCGCCAGGGGTCTTCGGTGTTCCCTCGATCTCCATATCATACTCAAAGTTGGACAGGTCGACGGTCGGGTAGAAGTGCCTCACATGACTGAGGGCCTTCGCGTAACACTCGTCCTGGGCTTTGATCACCATCAGCTGACCCGCATTCGTCAGCTCTTCCCTCTCCTTGGCGAACGCATTCGTCAACTCCTCCTTCTCCTTGGCGAACTTCTTCTTCAAGGAGACCACCATCTTCCCCCACTCCACATCCTTGGCCTCGAGCTCGAGCTTCATCTGCTGCTCCCTCTTGTGCGAGCCCTCGAGCTCGATCCGCATCTCCTTCATCTCCCGCTCGCTCTTATCTGCCCGAGCTCGCTCTTGTGCCAGGGATGCTTCATAGAGGTTCTTTACGTAAGCCCCCTGCATACAAGCCTGCAACCGACAAGCGCAGATAAGAAAAAGACTTCCGCAGTAAAATTAACAAGGGGGATAGGGTCGACGAGCTTACCAGCACGGTGGCCTGCGCCAGGCGCGTGAACGCCACCTCCACGGGCTTGCTCTCCATCTCCTTGCGGTCGCGAGGGGTTGCCAACTTCTCCGCCACCTCAACGGCCTGGGCCTCCTCGGTCAGACAGTCCCCCATCCGAACCGACCAATCCGGTGCCCACCGTTGCCGCAACATCTCCACCACCGGGTCCTCTTCCTCGACCTCGACCAAGGGACCTTTCCCCTTGTCAAGATCGGATGCCTTCGCTTGGCCCTGGCCCCTCGAAGTAGCCACCCCCTTGCCCGTCTCCGAGCGAGTCCTCTTGGTCCTCGGCTCGAGCTGGGCCTCCGAGATGGCTAGGGACGCCTCCCTCGGCCTCTTCGTCGCCTCCCCCTTCTTCTCGGCCTTCTCCTTCCTCATGACGAGTCTCCTTGCCTTGATCGATTCCAGATCCATATCTGCAAGAAAATCCATTAAGAACAATGAGCAAGAAAGGACTAAAAGACCGAGAGAAAAGAAACAACTATATACACAGAACGGCCGGGCTCAGTCCGACGCTCGCCAGATGACCCTCTGTCACCTTCGTCCAATTTATACTGTGCGACAGACGGAGGTGCTCTACAAACCTCCACTCCTCGGCTGTCAGGTCCCTCGGCCTCGGCGGTTGATGGCTCGGCTTGGTGTGGTTCCATCGAGTGGGAATGTTCCAAGGTTCCTCACTCCGGATCACCAGATATTTCTTCTTCCAATCCTTGATGGAGTCCGGGTGGCTGTGAACGACCTTCCCCTTACTCCGGGGCGAAATATAGTAGACACCCTCAGCCGCCGAGCTGATCATCAACATCGCTCGGAACACGTTCAGCCGTAGGGGTATCTTCTGCTCCTCACACATCAGCACGAAGCAGATGATCTGCTTCCAGGAGTTCGGCCCGTACTGCATCGGTGCCAAGGATGCCCAGTTCAGCACCTCGCGAACAAACGGGTGGACTGGCAGCCTCAGTCCGGAGATGAATGCATCCACGGGGAAGACGCAATACCAATCAGGCAGGGGATCGGTCGGTCGAAGAGTAGAGCCCGGCAACATGAGCTCGTAGCTGGACCCTATGTGGTACGCCAGCTGCAAAGCCTCCAAGTCACCTGCCTCCAGAACGGTCGGAAGTGTGTCCATTATCACCCTCTTCCGGCTCGGCGACGACGGCTGGACCCCAAATAGCTCCATATCCGAAAGATCGTCGGGGCACCGACGGAACGGCTTAGGTTGTACGGGCGACCCTGTCATCAAGTTACGATGAACAGGCACCTGGCTCGAGCCACCGGTCCTCGACCCCTTCTTCTTCGGAGCCCTCTTCTTCTTGGTTCGTTTCGGCGAGGGGGTAGATAATCGCCCCAGACCGGTCGGCATGGAACTCGAGCCCACACCTTGACCTCCTATGTGAGCCCCTTCGGCTTCACCCCCTTCGGGGCCACCCTCCTCTTTGGAAGCTAATCCTAGAATCTGGACTTCGCCTGAACTACCACCCCCCTCCTCAGATTCGCTGCTCTCCACCACAAAAGGCTTCCGAGATCGCAACGGCCTCACATTATGCACCGGCACCTCCTCGCCTACCGGCTCCTCCCACGAAATCGAATTGGAAGGCTCCACATTATGTACAGATTCCCCCTCAAGCACCGGCTCCTCCCACGAAGTCGATTTGGAGGCGGGTTTCACTTCCCCCCCAGACGTTGACGCTGATGAGCCAGACTGAGCCCTGTCCATCTGTGCCTAAAACTAAACAGACTTACCAACTAACCTGGGTCGCTTCGGAAGAACGAGCCTGCTGCAACAAACGGTAGGGACGAGTGCTGAAGTGTTGGAAGATTTTTTGAAAGAGAAAGAAGCGAGTAAGAAGTGGGCGATAGGGGGAGAAGGGGGGACATTTATAGAGGAGAAAAATGACTCCTCGATTTCCGCAGTTACTGTTCACCGATTGACGTGCAACTGCCGCCTGGAAAATCGTGCCACGTCCTCGAAACGTGTGCTGCTGACGTCACACAGTGCCAGGCTGGCAGCCAGATACAGGGGTCAGTTTGGATGAAGTGTTCGGCGGAGAAAACGTTTTACTTAAGGTTTAAGGCTCCAGGGTTCGGTCGGCTCACCTCTCACCCGCGAACAACTCGGGGCTTATGGCCTCGGCAGTCGAAACCCCGAATTGTTCCCGGGTGGGAGAAAAGCTACCATCGCCTGCGCCCCGGGCTCTAGGGCTCGGTCGGCTCCCCTCTCACCCACGAACGGCTCGGGGCTTACGGCCTCTACAGCCGAAACCCCGAACAGTTCGAGGGTGGGAGAAAAGCCACCATTGCCTGGAACCCTATCGAAGATCTGAGCGGCAGAGTAACCACCTCTCCGACACAACCAAGGTTAAAAATTTTTTGCAAGAGAGACGTCCGCCGAAGCAGACACCTCTGATGGCCAGTGGACCACCCTTGCTGTGGTCAAACCCGCTGTGGGGAGAGGGGTACTTATAGCCTCCTCCATAGACCGGCCATTATGACCTTGGGAAAGCCAATCGACGGAAGCCCATGCGCCACATGCATTTATTAGGCGGCGCCATTAATGCCCCTAGGAAATTGGAACATCGCACAGATCCCGGAGCGCCTTCAATACTCCGCAAAGACGGCGGGCCACTCCGCTCAAACCTTCTAAGGCACCATGGCTCGCCATCACCCTTGCCGACCCATAATCCCTCAAAAGCTCGAGGTTCAGTCTAGCACCAGGGTTGTCTTCTCAGGAAGGCTCAACGGCTCGCCATCACCCTTGCCGACTCATAATCCCTCGAAAGCTCGTGATTCGGTCTAGCACCAGGGTTATCTTCTCCGGAAGACTCAACGGCTCACCATCACCCTTGCCGACCCAAAATCCCTCGAAAGCTCGAGGTTCGGTCTAGCACCAGGGTTGTCTTCTCAGGAAGGCTCAACGGCTCGCCATCACCCTTGCCGACTCATAATCCCTCGAAAGCTCGAGATTCGGTCTAGCACCAGGGTTATCTTCTCCGGAAGACTCAACGGCTCGCCATCACCCTTGCCGATCCATAATCCCTCGAAAGCTCGAGGTTAGGTCTAGCACCAGGGTTGTCTTCTCAGGAAGGCTCAACGGCTCGCCATCACCCTTGCCGACTCATAATCCCTCGAAAGCTCGAGGTTCGGTCTAGCACCAGGGTAATCTTCTCCGGAAGACTCATCGGCTCGCCATCACCCTTGCCGACTCATAATCCCTCGAAAGCTCGAGGTTCGGTCTAGCACCAGGGTTATCTTCTCCGGAAGACTCAACGGCTCGCCATCACCCTTGCCGACCCATAATCCCTCGAAAGCTCGAGGTTCGGTCTAGCACCAGGGTAATCTTCTCCGGAAGACTCATCGGCTCGCCATCGCCCTTGCCGACCCATAATCTCTCGCCAGCTCGAGGTCCGGTCTAGCACCAGGGTAGTCTTCTCAGGAAGGCTCAACGGCTCGCCATCACCCTCGCCAGCTCGAGGACCGGTCTAGCACCAGGGTAGTCTTCTCTGGAAGACTCAACGGCTCGCTATCGTCCTTGCTGACCCATAATCCCTCGAAAGCTCGAGGTCCGGTCTAGCACCAGGGTAATCTTCTCAGGAAGTTTCAACGGCTCGCCATCACCCTTGCCGACCCTTAAACCCTCGCCAGCTCGAGGCTCGCTCTAAAACATCAGGACAACCAACCCTCGCCAGCTCGAGGCTCGCTCTAACATCAGGGCAACCAACCCTCGACAGCTCGAGGCTCGCTCTAACATCAGGGCAACCCCCTCATAAAGACCCAGCGATTCGCTATCCCATTTCTACAAATATAAACACTCCTCCACGGCTAGCTCCCGCACCCCCGCAGGAGTGGGGGGCTTGTGTGGTAGGGTAAAAATGGCTTGGGGCCCAACCAGGGCCCAGTACAGCTCTCACTCAAAAATGGGGAAAACAACAATCTGGCTCGGCTTCGAACCACTACAGGGTCGGCGCCGAACCTCAAGTTCACCCCCACAGAACTGGTCTCCTCGTATCTGATGAGCATCGATGGCCCTCGGCCTCCGATCCACGACAGCCCCCCGGGCCGTCCACCCAGTCTGGTAAAGAACGAAGATGACCTGGCACAACCTAGGCCACCAGATTCTCCCAGGAGCACAGGAGCCCCATGATCCGCCATGTCAGCTCCAAATACCACCAAGGGCTTTGCCACGTCAGCCCTATACCACTCTTGGTACTGCCACGTCAGCCCTAAACTTCTTGGGCCTTCTGCCACGTCAGGCCCATGGGCTTTCGGGTTCAGACCCGACCCCCAAGCGGATCCAAACCCGATTGGAATTCCCTATAAATACTAGACCCTCACCCACCTTTTCAGGTAATCAATCTTTTGCCACCCAAATTTTCCTAGTTATTGCTACTCTCTCACAGAGACTGACTAGATCGTCGGAGGGTCCGCCGCCGGGATAAACCCCGGTGTCTCAGGACCGTCTGCAGGTACTCGAGGCGAGGCGATCCGAGCAGATCCTCAAGCGCCGAAGCGAGCCTCCCGCTCGTCGTCCCGTGCCGCACTCTTCCCTCACTACAAATTGAGTCCGAACTCACACCTGGTGCATCCACACTGCGACCAAAAACAAACCGCATCAGGTATATAAACATAAATTTATTTTCAACTAGAGCTGCAGGGCCGGCCCAATACTAATTGAGGCCTAAAACGAACTACGAAATGAGACCTTTTAAAAGCTTATAATAATATTTTGTTAAAATTAATATATTTTTATTTAAATGTTATTTTTAGGACTTTTTGAGATGCAAAATTATTTATTATATTATTGTAATCAATTTCGGGATTTTTGGTATGTGAGGAGACCTATTTCGGGTTTTTTGATATGTGAGGAGACCTTTTTTTTTTGTTTTTTTTTTTTGCTGTTGATTTTTAGGCTTAAAGCCCTAACTTTGATTGCTTTATCCTTGGTTTTTTTTTGCTGTTGATTTTTAGGCTTAAAGCCCTAACTTTGATTGCTTTATCCTTGGCCGACCCTAAAAGAGACCGAAAAGCAATTTTTTCTAGCAACTTTCACGAGTCTGAACAAAAATTATATAACCATCACAGTAGGGGCAGCATTGGGAGAGCCAATAACCCAGTCCAAAATTCGACCTGGATTTTGGGTTTGGATCCTCATTAACATCGAGTCTGCAACAGATTCCCAAGGGGATGCGTAATGGGCTATGCATCTTAAAACTCTTTTAAGTCTTCTTTCTTTTTCGATTTTAATCTTTGGTTGTGTTTTTTTTCCCATCCTATAATCAAAAGAAAACAAAAATCTTAGTGGATCTGATGTGGGATCCGAGTCATTGCCACTCAGGATCATACACAGCACATAAAATTTCAAGCACTTGCCTAATTTTGCTTGATCCATGATTAACTACTTGCAGACATGGCATAGTGAAAGAACTAGCTGAGTTGGGAGCTACGGTGTACACATGCTCTCGAAATGAAACCGAGCTCAATAAATGTCTGCAAGAATGGGTGGACTCTGGACTTAATGTACTAGGAAACGGTCTGCGATCTGTCTTCTAGAGATGAACTAGAGAAACTAATAGAGAAAATTGTTAGGATTATGTCTTGTATACTCGTTGTTCAATTAGAAGAAGAAACGATGAAGCACAGAAATCGAAGCGTCAAAGAGATGAAAAAATGGAAACATGGCAGCAACAGAGGACTGTATAGTCGACTATACACCCCTCGGGTTCAGTCTGGATGAGTTGTGGTCGACCACACTTGGGTGCAGTCTACCGGCCGCGGTTGCAGTGCTATTTTTGGGCATAGGTCTTGGGGATCGTTCCGGCCCAATCTTCAACTCCAAGTCAGATCATACAGCTCATATTCAGTGCTTTCTTCTACATGATATATTGGATGACTGAGAAATCAAGATTAACCTACGATTCTCTCAATTCTTCTTCTATTTATTGTAATGGCCTCCAATATGAGAGGTCAAGTACGTCATTAATATTTGATATGGGTCAGGAATAAAGCGTGACTCACCCTGAGCCACCAGATCTCCTCAGGATACGCGTCCTTCCTGATCCTCCAGATCAGCCACGTCAGCACCGGAAAACCGCCCGGAGATCTGCCACGTCAGCCCGGAAACCACTCCGGCGCCTGCCACGTCAGCCCTATACCGCCCGACTTTCCACCGCTTCAGCCAATCGGGTAACCGGGTCCGGCCCAGCCCCAAACGGGTCTAGACCCAATTAGAAACTCCTATAAATACCAGGCCCTCTCCTTTCTTAAAGGGTAATCAATCTTTTCTCCTCAAAACCCTAGTTACTGTTGCTTTATCCTAGTGACTGACTAGATCGTCGGAGGGTCTGCCACCGGGATCAACCCCGGTGTTTCGAGACCGTCTGCAGGTACATCAGACCTCGGATCCGAGCCACCTGATCCGAGCCCAGACATCCACCTCGCTCCCAGGCCAGTCGCAGGTACCGCTCGGCCAGCCGAGGGTCGCCTCTGAAGAAGCTTTCTTCTTCAAATACAAATCGAGTAGAGAACTCACACCTGGTGCATCCACACGTCTCCCAGAAACAAACCGCATCAGGTTGGCGCCGTCTGTGGGAACGCGACTTCGGAACCCGACCCGAGTACTACCGCCGAGGTACCTCGATCACCGAACTCCTATGGCTTCCAAAGGCAAGGGGGCTGCGTCCTCCGTCAACCGACGAGACACACTCCCATCAAATACCAACGCCGGGCCCCGCACATCAAAGCATAGGGCCTCCCGACAGGGGTCCCAGCGGGCCCCCACTCCTCCAATCCAACCTGACCTTCGAGGGGTAATCTCCAGTCAGCAGGCTGACCGCAGTAGGGAAAGGGCCGCTTCCAACTCGGCCCCGAACCGTCCTAGGCCACCGCCGGAAGAACGAAGGCCAGCACTCAGCCGAGTCGGGAGGCAACCTCCGGTCCAACCGGCCCGAGCTGAGGGAGCTCCTGTTACTCAGCAGGAGTTCCAGGATTTCCGAAGGGAGATCCTTGGGGCTCTCCAACGGGCCCCCAGGGAGGAAGCACGCCGTTCCCAAACCAGGTTAGACGCTGAGGCCAGCGTCTCTCGCTCCTCAACAATCCAGCCCGAAGCCGAGGGCGTGCTCCTAAGGCGCCTCCAAGAAATGGAGGACCGAATCGATCATATGGGCGACGGTGTCGGAGCCGGTCAGGGGTACAAACCTGTCCGACCCCCCTTTTCCGCCCTCATTATCCAAGCCGAAATTCCCCGGAACTTCCGACCCCCACAGTTCGAGACCTATAACGGCGAAGGAGATCCTGCTGATCACATGGAGGGTTTCAAAACCCTCATGATGATTCACAGCGCATCGGATCCTCTGCTGTGCCGAGCTTTTCCTGCCACCCTTCGGGGTCCGGCTCGTGAGTGGTTCTCAAAACTCGCCCCCGACTCCATTTACTCCTTTGATCAACTGGAAGGCAATTTCCTTGCCCATTTTGTAACTAGCCGGAAGGCCGAAAGAACGAGCGCCTCCTTACTGGGGCTCAGGCAGGAAGGGGGGGAATCACTCAGGGCGTTTGTCCGGAGATTCACGGCGGAAGCAAGGTCGGTCTCCTCTCTCGATCCGGGCGTCGCCTCCGCGGCATTTCGGCACAACGTCCGTCATGGACAGCTGAAAGCTTCTCTGGCAAAGAAGCCCCCGATCGATTTTCCCGATCTCCTCAACCGAGTCGAGAAGTACATCAGGGCAGAGGAAGCCCTAAACCCCGACGAATCCAGGGAAGCACTCGGGAAAGGGAAACGGAAGGCCGAGGAAGTCGAACCTTCGAAAAAGGCTCCAAAGGACGGGGGCACCATGAAGAAGGTACCACCGGTTCCTCGCTTCGAAAGATATACCCCACTCACACAAAATGTGTCCTCCATACTCCTGGCGATCGAGGACAGAGACCTCGTTCAGTACCCCCCTCGACCGTCCAACAACACCAGCAAGAAAAGGGATCAACGGTTCTACTGCCGCTTCCACCGAGACAACGGGCACGACACAGATCACTGCCGCGCCCTGAAAGATGAAATCGAGGCCTTGATTCAGCGAGGATACCTCCGGGAGTATAAGAGGGATGATGCTCGGGCGCAAAGGGACACGAGGAACAGGAGAACCTCACCTCCTCCTCGAGCTCCCCTACAGCTCCCCAGGCAAGAGCAGGAGCTGGAAGAACCGGACGACCAACCCATACTGCACTGCGTCCACGGAGGGCCCATGGGAGGGGATTCTAACACCTCCCGTAAGGCATTCATCCGGGATGTTAACGCCGTCCAAGGACCTCTCACTCCTCAAATCCAACCACTCCCCGTCTCCTTCTCGGGTGACGACCTGGAGGGGGTTCGGCTCCCACATTGCGACGCCCTCGTGATCAATCTCAGCATGGCAAACTTTGATGCTCGGCGGATCCTGGTAGACAACGGGAGCTCGGTCAACATTCTGTTCCTCGATGCTTTCGAGAACCTAAAGCTCCCCCGAAGCAGACTTAAGCCGGCAGGATATACCCTGCACGGATTTTCTGGAGTTCCAGTGACAATCGAGGGGATCGTCACGCTGGATGTCACGGCGGGCACGGCCCCGAATCGGAGAACCGAGTCGATGGACTTCATGGTTGTCAACATTAAGGCAGCCTATAATGCCATACTCGGCCGACCGGGCCTGTGCTCCCTCCAGGCTGTTCCCTCGGCCTACCACCAGAAGATGAAGTTCCCTACCAGTACCGGGGTAGGAGTGGTCCGAGGGAACCAAGAAGCCGCTCGCTCCTGTTATATGACAGCAATAGGAAGCGGAGTGCTTCCCCTCGACGCCGTGGAGATGCAGCCCCAAAGGACCCAGCCAGAGCCGGAGTCGGCAGACGAGCTGGAGGATATCTCCTTCGAGACAGAGGATTCATCGAAATAATTTCGAATAAGTCGCTCCCTCGCGCCTCGCCTCAAGTCCGACCTCATCACCTGCATCCGGCGCAATGTCGATCTGTTTGCCTGGAAGCCCTCTGACATGCCGGGAATTTCCGAGGAACTCATCATGCATAAACTCAGCGTGATCCCCGGCTCGAAACCAGTAGTACAGAAGCGACGCAAGTTCGCGCCAGAGCGACAACGGGCGGTTAATGCAGAAGTCGATAAACTCCTTGCCGCGCGCTTCATCCAGGAGGTCAGCTATCCCGAGTGGCTGGCAAACGTCGTCATGGTGAAAAAGGCGAGCGGGAGCTGGAGGATCTGCATTGATTTCACGGATCTCAACAAGGCGTGCCCGAAGGACCCATTCCCCCTTCCCAGGATCGATGCTCTCGTCGATGCAACATCGGGTCACGAGCTCCTATCCTTCATGGACGCGTTTTCAGGCTACAACCAGATCCGCATGTTCCCTCCCGACATCGCCAAGACGTCCTTCGTCACGGACCAGGGACTCTATTGCTACAGAGTCATGCCCTTCGGGCTGAAGAATGCCGGAGCCACATACCAGAGGCTCGTCAACCGGGTCTTCAAGGAACAGATCGGGCGCAATATAGAAGTATATGTGGATGACACCCTCGTCAAGAGCCGGCGGGGAGAGGATCACGTAGCCGATCTGGAGGAGGCCTTTGGGGTACTTCGGACCCATAACATGAGACTTAATCCGAGCAAATGCGCCTTCGGCGTCTCCGCGGGAAAGTTTCTCGGGTTCATTATCAGCCAAAGGGGAATCGAAGCAAACCCCGAAAAGATCCAAGCAATCCTAGACATGGCCCCTCCGAGGAACATCAAAGAAGTCCAACGGCTGACGGGGAGACTGGCGGCAATCGGCCGTTTCCTCTCCAAATCTGGAGAGAAGTCTCTTCCCTTCTTCAAAGCCCTACGCGGCACCGACGGGTTCGAATGGGGGGTCCAACAGCAAGAGGCCTTCGCCCAGTTAAAGGAATACCTCGCGAACCCCCCTCTCCTCAGCAAGCCCGAACCAGGAGAGCCACTCTGGCTCTACCTATCAGCCTCGGAGAAGGTGCTCAGCGCCGTTCTCGTTCGGGAGGAAGAGGGATCACAGAAGCCTGTATACTACGTCAGCAAGGTCTTGCTTGATGCCGAGACCAGGTACTCTCGGATGGAGAAAGTAGCGTACGCCCTGATCATGGCCTCGCGAAAGCTCCATCCATATTTTCAATCTCATTCTGTCCAAGTGCTGACGGACCAACCCCTGAAGGCCGTACTCTACAAACCAGAAAGCTCGGGTCGACTCGTAAAATGGTCGATTGAGCTCAGCCAGTATGACATTGGCTATCAGCCCAGAACAGCCATCAAGGGGCAGGCGCTCGCGGAGTTCATTACGGAGTGCACTATCTCCGAGCACCCTGCAAACACGGAAAACGACCAGACGTGGGAAGTTTACGTCGATGGTTCCTCCTGCGAGGCAGGCAGCGGAGCGGGCATCATCCTCCGAGGCCCAGACGGTTTTCTTCTGCAGTATTGCCTCCGCCTCAACTTCCCGGCCTCTAACAACGAGGCCGAATACGAGGCAATGATCGCTGGACTCACCCTGGCTCATCAAGCCGGTGCCAGACAGATCAGGGCTTTCAGCGACTCCCAGCTCGTGGTCAACCAGATCACCGGGGAGTACGAGGCCCGAGACGATCGCATGGTTCGTTACCGAGCTGTAGTTCAACGCCTACTCTCGTCCTTCGACGAGTCGGCTGTTTTGAGGATCCCTCGGGAACAGAACGTCCAGGCTGACGCTCTGTCAAAATTGGCATCCTCTTCCTTCGAAGGTCTCGACCGCACGGTCCTGATCGAGGTCATGCTAAAACCCAGTATCGACATCCCGGAGGTCCTGTGCCTCGAAGATGGAGCGCCCCCCGAAGACTGGACAACTCCAATCAGGCGATTTCTCGTCAAGGGAGAGCTCCCGGAAGACCGAGCCGAAGCAAGAAGGGTCCGGGCCCGAGCGGAAAGGTTCGCAATGATCGACTCAACACTCTTCAAAAGGTCCTACACAACCTCGGATGGACGGCCTTATCTCCGCTGCCTCACTCCCGGTGAAGCCGAATATGCTCTCAAAGAATTACACGAGGGGATCGGCGGGTGTCACATGGGAAGCCGTTCGCTCGCGCGAAAGGCTTTGAACCACGGGTACTACTGGCCCACCATGCTGCAGGACGCTCTAAATCTCGTCAAAAAGTGTGGCCCCTGTCAAAGATTCTCCCCCATCAAGAGGGTTCCTCAGGCAAACCTACGATCCATGGCCAGTCCAACCCCCTTTGCAATGTGGGGGATGGATCTGGTAGGCCCTTTTCCCAAGGCGACGGGGCAACGAAAGTTCCTTATAGTTGCCATCGACTACTTCACCAAATGGATCGAGGCGGAGCCACTAGTTACGATCACCGAGCAGCAAACTCAACAATTCTTCTGGAAGCACATTATCTGTCGGTTCGGGATCCCCCAAGTGCTCGTTACGGATAACGGGACCCAGTTTGCAGGCAAGCATTTCCGCAAGTTCTGCGAAGACCTCGGTATCCAGCAACGCTTCTCCTCGGTATGCCATCCCCAATCCAACGGACAGGCAGAGAACGCGAACCGTCAGATCCTCGATGGACTCAAGAAGCGACTCAATAATTCCTCCAAGGGGCTATGGGTCGACGAGCTGCCGAGCGTTCTCTGGGCCCATCGAACAACAAAAAGAATCCCGACAGGAGAGTCACCCTTCAACTTAACGTACGGTGCTGAGGCCGTCATTCCCTTGGAAATAGGTATCCCCTCTCCCCGAATTATGGCTTATGACGAAGCAAGCAACTCCATGCAACTGCGAGCAGACCTGGACCTCATTGACGAGGTCAGGGAGAAGTCATCCATCAGAAGGAGCATCTACCAGCAAAGAATCGAGAGGTTCTATAACAAGAAGGTGCGCCCAACAAACATTGCTCTCGGAGATCTTGTCCTCCGGAAACTGGCAGTTTCCAATCCCGGCCAGAAGAGGAAGTTGGCACCAAACTGGGAGGGCCCTTATAAGGTTTCAGAGGTCATACGACCGGGTACCTATTGCCTGATCGACACCGACGGCAAGCCTGTCAAGAGGCCCTGGAATGCGGAACACTTGATCAAGTTCTTAGGAGAATAGCCATGTAAAACGTAATTCTAAAAACGGCACGTTGGGCCTTGTCTTTTGTAAAGTCCTGTAAACGGCACGTCGTGCCTAGACTTGTCTGTAACACGCGTATATTGTAAACGCCAGCTTTCTTAGAAACAAGCTTATGACTCCAATTCTTGTAAACAGATGAAGGACCCCTCACAAAACTCGTCACTCGGATGAAATCGCGAGTCCAAACACGCTTCTCTTACAAGCGTGGGGCTCGTCCCTCGGATGAAATCGCGAGTCCAAACACGCTTCTCTTACAAGCGTGGGCCTCGTCCCTCGGATGAAATCGCGAGCCCAAGCACGCTTCTCCTACACGCGTAGGGCTCGTCACTCGGATGAGATCGCGAGTCCAAACACGCTTCTCTTACAAGCGTGGGGCTCGTCACTCGGATGAAATCGCGAGTCCAAACACGCTTCTCTTACAAGCGTGGGGCTCGTCACTCGGATGAGATCACGAGTCCAAACACGCTTCTCTTACAAGCGTGGGTCTCGTCCCTCGGATGAGATCGCGAGTCCAAACACGCTTCTCTTACAAGCGTGGGGCTCGTCACTCGGATGAGATTGCGAGTCCAATCACGCTTCTCTTACAAGCGTAGGGCTCGTCACTTGGAAGAAATTTCGTCTCCAAACACGATTCTCTCACAAGTGTGGGACTCGGCTCGAAACGCCTTTCCATGAGAACATGTGCAGGAGCTCGGCTCCGACCCCGAGCAGGGCGGGAGTCCCCTCCGGGGGCTCCCCGACCTAAACGCTCGGCGGCGGGGCTACGCTACGCCTGCAGTTGTCTTTCTCACCGTTGTGGGGGCTCGGCACACGTCCCTCGCTCGGTTTAACCTCCTCGAAGGCCGCCAACCGAGACTCGAGGCGACATTCGCCAGCCACTCCCGCACCGTCTCTCCACGAGAACATGTGCAGGAGCTCGGCTCCGACCCCGAGCAGGGCGGGAGTCCCCTCCGGGGGCTCCCCGACCATAACGCTCGGCGACGGGGCTACGCTACGCCTGCAGTTGTCTTTCTCACCGTTGTGGGGGCTCGGCACACGTCCCTCACTCGGTTTGACCTCCTCGGAGGCCACCAACCGAGACTCGAGGCGACATTCGCCAGCCACTCCCGCACCGTCTCTCCACGAGAACATGTGCAGGAGCTCGGCTCCGACCCCGAGCAGGGCGGGATGCCCCTCCGAGGGCTCCACGACCTAAGCACTCGGCGGCGGGGCTACGCTACGCCTGCAGTCGTCTTTCTCACCGTTATGAGGGCTCGGCACCCGTCCCTGGGGCCTCATTTATCACACCTGGGAGTGTGAAACGGTGGATGACGAAACGTCACCATTAATAATGCCTAAGAAGGCGAAACGTCGCGATTATTGACGCAGTCACACCAACTACACTCGGCACCCGAGGCAATCAAGGCTCCGAAGAACAAACGATCTTATTCATTACTCATCGCTTACAACTCAATGAATGAAAACGCAAATACAATGAAGGCTCTCAACTCACTCACTCGGCCAGGAACTCGAATTCAGGGCTCCTGTGACGCTCGGCTATCCCAACCAAGGAAGACGTACCCGCCACCGAGCTCTCCGCATCATCCGGCTGCGTCACAACCGGCGAAGGAGGCGGCAACCTCCCCGGAGTAGAGTTACTTGCCTCTTCAACAAGACCAGCACCGAGTATGAGCTTCAACTGGCGAATCTCCAATTCTTTCTCTATGACGGCCTCGCAAAGAGAAGACTCGGAGGCCGATCGCCCACTAGAAGTATCCGAGACCGTCCAGTCCTTCTCAATAACCCACCAGTCCCGGTCGGCTACGATCTTTCTCAAACGAGCCACCTCTAGACCGAGCTCTCTAGACTTGTCCAAAAAGTAATTCTTGGCGGCCTCTCGGTCCCGAGCCAACTTTCGTTGACGAGCTAGCCTCTATCAAAAAGAAAAAAAATACAAGTATCACAAAATGCAAGTGTTGTAGAGTCGGCCCAAAAAATTCTATATTTCATTTCATCTCAAAAAGATACAAAATTTGCGGTGGCCAGTCCGCCGAGGGCATTTACAACAGGAAGAGAAATAAAAACAAAAACATCTAGTCTTGAGGGTCGAGGTGCACCTCTTCTTCGTGGTGGCCGCCGTCGTCACCATCACCCCCCGGGGTCGGAGGCAAGTCTGGCTTCCACCCGAAGCCGAGGTGCTCAACATTGCACTCCGGATAGATATACTTGAAGTGAGACTTGGCCTGCTCGTAAGCCTCGTCTTGCGCCGTCATCAACGTATCCCCCAAGGCCGCCTCCAAGTCCGCCAGGGCCTTCTTCGCCTTCTCCTTCTCCGCCGTCTCGGCCGCGATCTTCTTCAGCAGGTCCTCTCGGTCCTGCTTGTGGATCTTGTCCAGAGACTCTATCTGGGCCTCGTGCACCACCACCATGTCCCGAGCCTCCTTGAAATCCTCCGTCGCCTTGGTCAATTCCCGAAGGAACTTCTCCTTCTGCTTCCGCTCGTATGTTATCTCCTTCTCCAGACACTTGTGGAAGTGCTGACCGTGGAGCATCGACTGTCAAGAAAAATCAGACTTAGCAACAATTACAAGTTTACAAGCCTATTTACCGGGTGGGCTTCGGACGACTTACCGAGAGGTTGGCTTGGGCCCAGTGCATGTAGGCCTGATCGGCCGTCTGCGCTGCCAAGGCCATTCCGTCCCGATCGGTGATGGCCTTCGAGACGAACTCCATCGATACGGGTCCGTCGAGGATGGAGTCGCCCTTCAAGATCGACCAATCAGGGGTGAAGGGCATCGTCGCCATCCTTCCCACCAACTCCGCCGCACTCGGACGTACGGGGGGAAGCTGTTGTGCCGGGGCTTCAACTGTTTTCCCCGACCCTCCCGCTGGGTCTCTAGCCGATCGCGAAGAATGGTGGTGCTTCTTCTGCTTCTTCGGTAAAGGCTGTTCCTCGGGCACCGGGGGAGGCACGGTGGAAGGCCCTCCAGCTTGCGAAGGCTGACCAGGAGTCTTCTGCTTCTCGGCAGCGAGGCGTTCCTGCTCTTCTTTCTTCTTCTTCTCTTGCCTCGCCTTCTCTGCGGCGGCGAGTAGGATCTGCTTGGCGTGTGCCTGTTGTGTCGTCATCCCTACAACAAGACAGAAAAGGAAGGCTAAATGTTAACACGAAGGCAGAAAGATGAAAAAATGAGGAAAGAAACATACTAGGGTCGGCGGGACTCAGTCCGGCCCTCGTTAGGTGAACCTCGGTCACCCGGCGCCACGCGATGCTGTCTCCCCGGAGTAAATGATCGACCCTCCCCCACTCTTGGGCAGTTAACTCATTTCTCTTTGGGGGCTTGCGCTTCGGCTTCACGAAATTCCACTGAGTCGGGATGTCCCATTCCCCTTCGGTCTTCACAACGAAATACTTATCTCTCCAATTCTTGATCGAGTCCGGGTGGCCGTGCACCACTTTCTTGTTCGGTCTCGGCGTAAAGAAGAACACGCCCTCGATATCCCCAAGCGAACCAATGCTGAAGATTGCGCGGAAGTATGAAAGCTTCGGCCTCACCCCTTTCTCCTGGCACTTCAAGACGAAGCAGATGAGATGCTTCCAAAAGTTGGGGCCATACTGCATGGGGGACAGCTCGGCCCAGTTCAAGACCGTCTTCACGAAGGGGTGCAGGGGGAACCTCAGCCCTGAGATGAAAGCTTGCTCCGGAAATAAGCAGTAACCCGGAGCCAACACCGTCGTAGGTCGAATACCCGGGCTCGGCAGCAGAAGCTCGTACTCCCTCGGAATGTAGTAAGCAGCCCTGATGATATTCAGATACTCCGGTCTCAAGACGCTGGGAGTACTGTCCGCCCGAATCTTCGTCCTTGTGTTTTCTCCAGGTACTGGAGGGATCGGCTGGATGTCCTTCACATCATCGGGATACATCCGTATTGACACAGGATTTCGGAAGGTGATGGGCGGAACATCAAGGCCCGTCCTCGGCGCATCCTCGTCAGACGAAGAAGGACTTTGAGGCATGGTAAGGACTATCTTCTTCCGACGTGGCCGGGGCTTGCGCTCGGGCGACGGCGTTGACAAGGGGGGCAACGGAGGCAGATCTTCTCCGTGGTCGGCCTCCGGCGCACCAGCGCCCTCCCCTTCCTCGCTCTCCGTGCCGCTCTGCTCTCCTTCGTCATCCTCGGCATCCGACTCCTCGTCCGACTCCTCATCCTCATCATCACTATCCTCATCCACACCACCCTCTACCATCGGCTCCTTCCCTGGCCTCCGAGCACTCAACGGTTGCACGATTAGAGCTACGTCA
Source organism: Hemerocallis citrina (assembly GCA_017893485.1). Lineage (NCBI taxonomy): Eukaryota > Viridiplantae > Streptophyta > Magnoliopsida > Asparagales > Asphodelaceae > Hemerocallis > Hemerocallis citrina. Next base: position 387,380 of record JACEHZ010000674.1, on the reverse strand, counting down.
CTGTCGCCCTCGGAGCCATGTTCGGAGAAAACCTCCTCTTTGACCTGGTACTTGCCCAGAGACGATGACGTTTCCAAATCTGACTCCATCTCCGAGTGACCAGACGTTGTAGCCTCGGAACCAGACTGAGTACGCGACATTCAGAAAAAGGGAGAATTACTAACCTGATTCTTTGAAAGTTACGCTTCTCTGCGAAGGATCCGCCAACAGCGATCGAATTGCCTGCGCTAAAAGCTAAAAAATTGGGAATTATGAAACGATAAAGTGAAAAGAAATGAAGGGGGGGTGGGGGTTTTAAAGTAGACAGCGACTCCTCGATTTCCGCAAATGAGCATCTAGCCGTTAGATCTTATCTGACAAGATCAAGCGGCTAAAACAAACGTTGAAATTTGCACCATCACGTCAGCAGAAAGGGTAAAATTCCAATACTGCCCCTCCCTACTTGCCCGGCAGGAATCACCTCCTAGCATAAAGTGTAAAGTTGCGACCAGTCAGAGGTCTCGCAGGGAGTCTAGTGCGATAGCGCCTTCTCCTCGAGCGGGGCTCGTCACCCAAATAGAGGGGGCTCGACATTCGGATGACAACTCGAGCCAAGCTACTTTTCCCTCTCACAGGTTGGGCTCGACGTTCGGATGGAAACTCGAGCCAAGCAATCTTCTCCTCTCATAGAGAGGGCTCGACGTTCGGATGGAAACTCGAGCCAAGCTACTTTTCCCTCTCACAGGTGGAGGCTCGACGTTCGGATGGAAACTCGAGCCAAGCACTTTCTCCTCTCACAGGTGGAGGCTCGACGTTCGGATGGAAACTCGAGCCAAGCAATCTTCTCCTCTCAGGTTAGGCTCGACGTTCGGATGGAAACTCGAGCCAAGCTACTTTTCCCTCTCACAGGTGGAGGCTCGACGTTCGGATGGAAACTCGAGCCAAGCAATCTTCTCCTCTCAGGTTGGGCTCGACGTTCGGATGGAAACTCGAGCCAAGCTACTTTTCCCTCTCACAGGTTGGGCTCGACGTTCGGATGAGAACTCGACCCAAGCAACCTTCTCCTCTCACAGGTGGAGGCTCGACGTTCGGATGGAAACTCGAGCCAAGCAATCTTCTCCTCTCACAGGTTGGGCTCGACGTTCGGATGGAAACTCGAGCCAAGCTACTTTTCCCTCTCACAGGTGGAGGCTCGACGTTCGGATGGAAACTTGAGCCAAGCTACTTTCTCCTCTAATAGAGGGGGCTCGACGTTCGGATGGAAACTCGAGCCAAGCTACTTTTCCCTCTCACAGGTTGGGCTCGACGTTCGGATGAGAACTCGAGCCAAGCATCCTTCTCCTCTCACAGGTGGGGCTCGATGGTCGGATGGGAACTCGAGCCAAGCCACCTTCTCCTCTCACAGGTTGGGCTCGACGTTCGGATGGAAACTCGAGCCAAGCAACCTTCTCCTTTCGCAGGTGAGGCTCGACGTTCGGATGGAAACTCGAGCCAAGCAACCTTCTCCTCTCCCAGGCTTGGTCTCGTCCGCCGACCCCATTGGTCTCGTCCACCGACCCTCTTGGTCTCGTCCACCGACCCCTTTTTGCCTCGTCCGCCGACCCCCCCGAACTCAAGCCAGGCAACCTTCTCCTCTCACAGGTTGGGCTCGACGGTCGGATGAGAATTCGAGCCAAGCCACCTTCTCCTTTCACAGGTGGGACTCGACTCTCGGATAACAACTCGAGCCAAGCCACCTTCTCCTTCAACAGGTGGGGCTCGACACTCGGATGCAAAGTCGAGCCAAGCCACCTTCTCCTTTCCCAGGTGGGGCTCGATGCTCGGATGCGAAGTCGAGCCATGCAACCTTGTCCTCTCACAGGTTGGGCTCGACGTTCGGATAAGAATTCGAGCCAAGCCACCTCTCCTTCAATGGGTGGGGCTCGACGCTCGGATGGGAACTCGAGCCAAGCCACCTCCTCTGCCAACAGGTGGGGCTCTTGGTCTCGTCCATCGACCCTCTTGGTCTCGTCCACCGACCCCCTGAACTCGAGCCAGGCTACCTCAGCTCTCAATACGGATTCGACGTTCGGATGAGAATTCGAGCCAAGCCACCTCTCCTTCAACAGGTGGGGCTCGACGCTCGGATGGGAACTCGAGCCAAGCCACCTCCTCTTTCAACAGGTGGGGCTCTTGGTCTCGTCCGCCGACCCTATTGGTCTCATTCGCCGACCCTCTTGGTCTCGTCCGCCGACCCTCTTGGTCTCGTCCGCCGACCCCATTTGGTCTCGTCCACCGACCCTCTTGGTCTCGTCCACCGACCCTTTTTGCCTCGTCCGCCGACCCCCTGAACTCGAGCCAGGCTACCTCAGCTCTCAATACGGATTCGGCGTTCGGATGAGAATTCGAGCCGCACCACTGCCTCCTTTCGCAGGTCGAGCTCGACGCTCGGATAGGGATTCGAGCCATACTACCTCCTCCTTTCCCAGGTGGGGCTCGATGCTCGGATGCGAAGTCGAGCCATGCAACCTTGTCCTCTCACAGGTTGGGCTCGACGTTCGGATAAGAATTCGAGCCAAGCCACCTCTCCTTCAACGGGTGGGGCTCGACGCTCGGATGGGAACTCGAGCCAAGCCACCTCCTCTGTCAACAGGTGGGGCTCTTGGTCTCGTCCGTCGACCCCATTGGTCTCGTCCATCGACCCTCTTGGTCTCGTCCACCGACCCCCTGAACTCGAGCCAGGCTACCTCAGCTCTCAATACGGATTCGACGTTCGGATGAGAATTCGAGCCAAGCCACCTCTCCTTCAACAGGTGGGGCTCGACGCTCGGATGGGAACTCGAGCCAAGCCACCTCCTCTTTCAACAGGTGGGGCTCTTGGTCTCGTCCGCCGACCATCTTGGTCTCGTCCGCCGACCCTATTGGTCTCGTCCGCCGACCCTATTGGTCTCATCCGCCGACCCTCTTGGTCTCGTCCGCCGACCCTCTTGGTCTCGTCCGTCGACCCCATTTGGTCTCGTCCACCGACCCTCTTGGTCTCGTCCACCGACCCTTTTTGCCTCGTCCGCCGACCCCCTGAACTCGAGCCAGGCTACCTCAGCTCTCAATACGGATTTGGCGTTCGGATGAGAATTCGAGCCGCACCACTGCCTCCTTTCGCAGGTCGAGCTCGACGCTCGGATAGGGATTCGAGCCATACTACCTCCTCCTTCCCCAGTACGAACTCGGCGCTCGGATTAGAGTTCGAGTCTCATCCGCCCACTCTCCGAACTGACGAGACGCTCGGATGACCGACCACAAGACCTCGGACGCCGTCCCAACAAAATGGCCTGGACGACCCCCCCGCTCTTCCAACCAGCGAGGCAGTCGTCCGCCGATCCTCTTGGTCTCGTCCGCCGAGCCTTCCGGTCTCGTCCGCCGACCCCCCTGAGCTCAAGCCTGGCTGCCTCACCTCTCAATGCGGGCTCGGCGCTCGGATCGAAATCCGAATCAAACCCCTCTCCTCACTCTCTTAAAACTAGCCAAGACGCTCGTCCAGCCGACCTCGCGACCTCATGCAAAGATGAACCCCATCGAGTGGCCTGGACGACCTCTCGCTCTTCCAACTAGCGAGTCGGTCGTCCGACCCCTGGAGGGTTCGTCCACCGACCCGTATGGGTTCGTCCGCCGACCCGAAAGATCGTCTGCCGACCCCCCTAACTCGGCCACCGACCTAGTGAGCTCGGCATTCATACTACCGACTATCCCCTCCTAAGAACTTCACCCCACGTACATCCAAACGAGGAGTCCATTCCTCCTGCCCCTGGCCCTCTTCGGGAAACAACAGACCCTACTTCTTACCCTGACATCTGCCCTTCCCCCGAGGACCATGAATCACCCCCGCACTGCTGGATCACCCAACCCTGCGGGAGTGTGGGGCTTGTGATATGGGTCAGGAATAAAGCGTGACTCACCCTGAGCCACCAGATCTCCTCAGGATACGCGTCCTTCCTGATCCTCCAGATCAGCCACGTCAGCACCGGAAAACCGCCCGGAGATCTGCCACGTCAGCTCGGAAACCACTCCGACGCCTGCCACGTCAGCCCTATACCGCCCGACTTTCCACCGCTTCAGCCAATCGGGTAACCGGGTCCGGCCCAGCCCCAAACGGGTCTAGACCCGATTAGAAACTCCTATAAATACTAGGCCCTCTCCTTTCTTAAAGGGTAATCAATCTTTTCTCCTCAAAACCCTAGTTACTGTTGCTTTATCCTAGTGACTGACTAGATCGTCGGAGGGTCTGCCACCGGGATCAACCCCGGTGTTTCGAGACCGTCTGCAGGTACATCAGACCTTGGATCCGAGCCACCTGATCCGAGCCCAGACATCCACCTCGCTCCCAGGCCAGTCGCAGGTACCGCTCGGCCAGCCGAGGGTCCCCTCTGAAGAAGCTTTCTCCTTCAAATACAAATCGAGTAGAGAACTCACACCTGGTGCATCCACACGTCTCCCAGAAACAAACCGCATCAATATTATTCTTCATTGCATGTGAGGCTTAAGAGATAGTTCTTGCTGAGTGAGTTTAATTCTTTATATTGAGTGAATCTGTAACTCATTGTAATCTTCTCTAGTTGAATATTATATATCTCTATATTTTCCTCCGAATTAAGTGAAAGCTAACCGGGATAAATTCCTCGTGTGTTTGTGTTGGATTGGTGAATCTAATTATTTGATTGTTCGGTTGATTCATCTCATCAACTTCCTCATCCTCATTGCTCTAATTAGTTCCGCTGCGCCACAGGTGTTTGACGAAATTCCCCAACGAGAGTTGTGGTGAGATTCCTCTCCCTATCACAACATCCCAACAAAAGTCTCTTCCAAATTCCACGGCAAGCTTGACATACTTGTGAGTAGCATAAAGTTTTGAAAAGTTTTCATTATTCACGAGTAATTAAATTTGGATTTTTTTTAACAAGAAAAGATAGGGAAACCCTACCTTTTATATATATACTAGATTTGTCTGTGGGCACGTGCCTACGACACGTCTTCGGAACGATACAACACACGAAAAGCCCTGTAAATAGTAAAACAACAATTATGTAGTTCAAGTTTGAATAGTATGACAATAATTAGTGTAAATAAAGTCCATGTTTCTATTAGTATATGTTGAAAAATAATTATAAATGAGGGTGTAAAATCCAACTTCTTAGAACTTTAAGAATGGAAAATGATGAAATTTCACTATTGAAGAGATATTTGCTATTTTCAATATAACATGTGCAATAAAAAAAGCATAAAAATTCTGAAAATTTTACAAACCTGAAATCTTAAAATCTAAATTTTTAAGTAAATAAAGAAAGAATGGGAGAGAGAGGGAGAGAGAGAAAGAGAAAAATATGAAAAAGTGAAGAGAGAAGAGAGAAGAGAGAGATAGTAATAAAGTAATGAGTTTTTTTAGTTTTGAGGGGGGAAATTTAATTTTGGGGTTTAAAATTTTGGACGGAAAAATATGTTTTGGGAGAATCAATCTAGGCCATTGATTTTAGGAGAGATTGAATGAGGGCCACTTGATAGCTTTCTTTGTAATTTATTTTATTATATATATATATATATATATATATATATATATATATATATATATATATATATATGGGTAATGCTTAGTTGAAAACACAAATATCTGTGAAAACGTGGAAAACCACTAAGGCCATTGTTCGAAACAACAGCCTAGGTTATAATGCATTATAACATAGGTCGTTGTTTCGAACAACGGCCTAGGGTCGTTTTCACGTTTTCACAGACATTTGCGTTTTCAACTGAGCATTACCCTATATATATATAGATATATGGAGCCCTTCAGTTGAGAACTAATTTGGGTGAGAACTCCGTGAGAACTTACGGAGTACACCCCACATGACATACCTTAGATAGCATAACATAAAGAAATCAAGTAATTTGAAGTTCATTTGCCCATCAATCAATTGGAGTGGAATTTTCAGCCATACAATTTTGCGATGATGTAAATCATAGGCAAATGAACTTCAAATTACTTGATTTCTTTATGTTATTCTATCAAAGGTGTGTAGAGCGCGATGGCCGGTACGGATTTTTCATTGGGGGTCTACTCCGTGAGTTCTCACGGAGTTCTCACCAAATTAGTTCTCAACCAAAGGGCTCCCTATATTATGTGTGTGTGTGTGTGTGTGTGTGTGTGTGTGACATCCCGTATTTTTATTTTAAATAAAGAAATGCATTTTTCAATTTTTGCACGTATGATGCACGTGCTAATTTTTCCATCTTTATTTTTCTTACTCTCATTTACTATTTTAGCATGTATAAGTCTTTTTATTTAGCCTTTCTTAATCCATGGACCTAAGAATAGATTCTAGCCCACTAGACTAACTAATTGATTTAATTAAAAAGCAAGCCCACAAGACAAGCCCATTAATTAAATCTATTTTTTTTAGTTATGCATGGACTCACACATGACATGTAACAACTTTTAATACACATTTTAGAATTACAGGAATTGTATTTAATTTTGTGTATGTGTGCACTAGTGCACAACACGTGCACGTGCAAGTGAAGAGAGAGGGGGCCAGATTTAGAAGAGGGGAGGCCGGATGGGGGTTAGAGAGGTGAGGAGATGGGGGTTAGGGAAAGTGAAGAGATAGTTAGTGGGTAGTTATTAGGTGGGAGAGATTTTGCATTTTATCCCTTCTTTTGTCCTATAAATACACCCTTGTTCTCATCTCATTTCACACCTAAATAAACCAAAATAAAGAGAGGAAAAGAAAGAGAGTTAGAGAGTGTTCTTGTTGCATTGGAGGCTTGTTGGAGTGCTCTTGCTAGGAGGAGAAGGACTAGGAGTTGCCCGTTGGAGCTAGGAGTTGTGTCTCATTACCTTTGGTCCAAATTCTTCATAAGAGGTGGGTGATCTTGTGCTTTCTAAATATAGAAATGCATGCTAGTATGTTAAATGAGTAGTATAGATAAATTTGATGAGATAAATGTTGAACAAATCCACGCTATTGTATGTGTTATGAATAGTAGTAAAATTTTGTTATGATTAAGATTATCATCATGTTAGTTAGAAATGAGAAAAAGAAATAATGAGTTATTGCCATAAACAAATATGCATGTTAATTTACAAATGTAGAATTATATAATTGTATGAAAATTTATTGAGATTTCTCTAGTGGTAAAAAAAATGTATTTTTGTGAAGTTAAATTGATACACATAGAATTCAGTAAATATTTGTAAGAGACACAATATGCTATTTTGATTAAAATGAAGAATGAAATTCATGTTCATTAAAGAGAAGGAGATAATTTGAAATATAGATACAATGTCTAAAACATAAGTTTGGAAATTCGTGAATCATTGTTTTCAAGCAAAATCAGTATGAATGAGAAAGTTACAGTCCATTAAAAAGATTAGATCGATCATATGTCGAATTTTGTGAAAAATAACTAATCTCAGAACAGTATGAACAAAACTACATTAATGTGTTTCTTAAACAGTAATCACACTTAGGCTTATTGATTAGTCGGTGCACCACAGAGCGCTACTGTAGCGTGCGGGAGGTCTTGGGTTCGAAACTTGTTAGACACATTTTATTTTGTATTCGTTTAATTAAATACAAGACCCGAAAGTTAGCATATGGGAGTTTCGATATGGCTTCTTGACAATTAAGTCACATGGGCATAGTGGCTTTCGGTGTGTGCTGTGGGCACCTACTGTAGCTCACAGTTGGTCTTCGGTTCGAAACCCTATGGCCACATTTTGACTTTTTTGACATTTTTGACATTTTTAATATTTTAAGTGAGTTATCATGCAAATAAAAATTTGGAAAAAATCTAATTATCCTATAAAATGATATAGAATTTATTTAAAATAGTTTTAAAAAATTTGTATGTATATTTTGAGAAATAAAAAGAGGAATTGAGATGGAAATGAGTTATTGATTTCAAAATTGTTTATTTTGAGTATATGACATTTATTTTTTGAAGAAGGGTAAAATATGGTTATGTGAATTGATTTCTCTTGAAGATATTATACTCTTAATTGATTTGAGAAATATTTGATGTGGGTTGAGATATGAATTGCTATTTGAGCTTAAATTGCTAATGAGATTTAAAGTAATGAATCTATGTTCATGAAAAGAAATATTGTGTTATTTTGAATTGTAAATGAATAATTGAATCATGAATGGTGCTAAGATAAGACATTGATCAAATCGTGAATAAATTGAAGATATGAATACATTGAGTTTAATACATGATTATTGAAGGGTATAAGTACCCATGGATTCTTGTACATGAAAAGTTGTGATCTAGAGTTTAATGAGACCTCGGATACCTAAATTGTTGAATTTAAAGACTGAGTTATATTTTGAGATATGGCCATGGAGCTATCTCGTATTTGTGATTAAGTCTGATAGGGAGTAAAACTAACTCTAGGTAAGATAATTTATTCATGTCTTGAACTTAAGAACTAGGCACTTAGAAGAAGATGTAGTAAACCTGGACAAACGTAAGTGAGACACTCTATATAGTCGGGCGATGTACTTCGGGGCTATAGACCCAGTCGGGCGGTGTACTCCGGGACTGAGGTTGCTTCGATGAAGACGAATTTTTATTTTAAATCCCGGACTATGCATAGTCGGGCGGATAGTTTTTCGTACTCCAGTGTATATACGTATACCGGGGCTTGAGGGGCACTTGCGTGATGTTCGCACGATGAGGAGTCTGTATAACAGTCGGGCAGTGTGCTCTGGGACTGGGATCCGTACTCGTGGAATGTCTAAACCTTGCTTTTATTACTGGGTAGTTGTCATTGCGATGGATCGAACCCTTTACTGTGGAGTACGTAGGTGCTTGCCCTCGGACCTATGTAGTATGGGATGCATAGAATCAGAACAAGTATGCATTAGTGTCATCCTAATATAAAATATCGGCATTATGCATTAAGTCATTGCACACACTTACATGTTTAGTGTAGTCACATTTAACACTTTATTCGCATTCAAGTTTAAGATCGTTATATTTCCAGCATAGAGAGGATGGCCGTGTATAATATTTTCGTCGGTGGTAAGCAACTGACGTGCCCACAGTTTATTATGCAGAAGTTGGATTTTTATGAAGATATAAAGTTGATATGATGCTGTTGATTAATTACATGATAAAGATGTTGGAAATTGTATATTATTTTCATTGTTCTATTTCATTTTATCTTACGCTGTGTAAATAAATGTAAAGGACTCTGTTGTATTATAAAAAGTTCAAATTTCCTCTTAAAATTGTACGAAGTGAAGTGTAAAGATCCTGTGGAACTTCGAATTCGGTCTTATTTGAAATTCGGGGCGTTACAGATGATATCAGAGCCAAGCTTCATAAGTTGTACAAATTTATAAGGAACGACACTCTACAGTGGACATTAGAGTGTGATTTTCAACTTATATAGATCTAAATGTAAGTAACTTACGTTTGAGTTGCTCTATATGATGACATTTTCTCCTCCTTTCCCTATAAGATGGCCAATCAGCATGATCCCCAGAATGAGGTGCATTGGTTTGTCCCCTTCGAGGATGAAGAGGAAGAGCCAATGGAGGAAGAAGAAGACCCAGAGGAGATAGAAGAGGAATTCCCTGAGTCCAGGGAGATTACTCCACTTCCGCCTGATTTCCCCGAAGAATCCTCAGACGAAGAACTCGTTCCAGATGACCAAGATGATATTGTTGCCTTTCTTCGAAGAGAATTGGATGCTCAAAAGTGGAGAGTAAACCACTTGAAAGTGCAACGGGCAGAAGATAAGGAGCGCATTCAGGAGCGGAGTTTTCAAGTTTGCGAAGTCGAGAATGTTCAGCACGTGAATGATCGACACTTTGCCAAGTTGGACCACCTCACTCGCTGGGACAAGTAGGAGCGGCATCAGAGCTTTGAAGATATGAAGAAGGAAATCTAGGAGCTACAGGAAGAGCTCAGAGAAGCTAAGAGAAACCGTAAAATCTAGGATGCCTTTTGTTAAAGGATGTAATTGTTAGATCCTGTAGGCAAGGCAAAATAACACTAGAGGGGGGGGGGGGGGGGGGGGGGTGAATAGTGTTGTATAAAAATTAATTTAAAAAATGAACTTTTGTTCTGTCCAGTCGACTTAAAAAGAGAATACAGTCGACCGAGGCATCAGAAAAGAAGATTATTTTATACAGGTCTGATCAGTCAACTTATAACGGAAACTCAGTCAACTTACCAGACAAGTGTTCGAAGAGTATTTTATACAAGTCTGATCAGTCGACTTATAGAAGAGACTCAGTCGACTTGTCAGACAAGTTTTCGAATAAAACACAGAAAATTTGAAATGCAAGTGAAAAAAATACAACCACAGAGAGAGTCAATCACAAAGTACACAGCGATATATCCTGGTTCGGTCCTTCCGACCTACATCCAGTCTCTAAGAAACCCACTTGAGATTTTTCACTATTCTTGAACAAAATACAAGAATGCCCTACGGCGTTCGACAACAACCTTGTCAAACCCGTAAACCTCTCTCACCACTAGAGAGAGCACACCCACTCTACAACCTAGAGTGAAAACCCGACTCTACAACCTAGAGCCCTACTCTCCAACCGAGATGACCACTCTCACAACCCGATAGTGAAAAACAACAGCAAAAGAGTTACCACAACCTATAGCCTTGTTTTTTATTGTGATTTTGTATAGAGGCTAATAGGTCAACTTATGAAATCAGTCTAAAACGAATTCGATGTTATACTAGACTGATTTTCAAATAACCAAGACTTAGAGATTATGAATGCTTCTTAGGAAAGTTGTTCTTTTTCAAAACAAAAGCTTTAAAACTTGAGAAAAATGCTTGGAACCTTTCATGGTGATTCCTATGCTCTATTTATAGAGAGGAATCATAGGAACATAGAAGAACAGTTCCTAAAACTGAATTAAAATGGATAGAAATTGTTTTGAATTTGAACATCAAGTTTTGAAATCAGAAAACTGTCAAAATAGCTTGAACAGTCGACTGGGTTGCCATAATGAGTCGACTGGTCAGAGCTTGTATGAGTTTAGACAGTTTCGTACTAAGACAGTCGACTGGTTTCGAAGAATGGTCGATTGGTACTCAACAGCTGATCTTATTCAAGCTTATTTCGACCTTTTAACTTTTGTAAAAACACTCAAATATTAAAAGATATGTATGAGTGTGTGTGTGACAAGGCTATTACAACATTTCTAAGACTCAAAGAATAAAAATTACAATTGTTACATGACACTTTAATACAAAACAATTTGAAGCACTAGTCTTGTCTTGAACTTGAGTTTTTGACATGAGCTTGAGCCATTGTCTTTATATCTTGAAGCTTGCTTGATCAATGTGGCTTGAACTAATTTCTTTGTGGATTGATCAATTCTCTTGAAAGCTTCATTGGATCAACTTTGCCTTTGTGTATTGCACCATGGTATTGATCTTGATACACCCTGCAATACATATAAGTGATAGCACAACTTTGCATTGTGTTATAGTCAGTAAAACCAAGAATCAACATTCTCCCCCTTTTTGATGATGACAACACAATAACTTACAATAATAATAATATATAAAGATGCTCCCCGTAACTAATGTACAATATGCACAAGTTTAAAAAAACATGCACAAAAACATGCAGCACATAACAAAAACATGCAGCACATAACATGCACATCCTTTTCTCCCCCTTTGTCATAAAAAAATAGAAGGAGGAAAGAAACAATAGCATCATGGAAACAAAAAGAACAAACATATGGCAAAACCATAACAAATTTATATATATGAAATTGAAGTACATGGTTGCAAATACAGCATAAAAGTGAAATACATAAAACATAAAAAAAATTACAAGAAAAAATAGAAAATACACCACGTCAGTCTTCTTCTTCGTCATCTGCAGCTTGAGAGGAAGGAGGTGGAAATTGTTGGGTGAACAAGTGGGTAAGATGAGAGATACTAGCTTCAAGTGTATCCTGACGATCCATGAGATAGTTGACAGAATGATAAAGACTCTCAGGATCAAAAAAGACAGCTCTAGAACGAGATGAACTAGAGGCAGAAGACCTACGACCTGAAGTAGCTAAAGGAATATGAGGGGTATTTCTTCGAGGAGGAGAGTGAAGAATCTTCATATGAGCTAAATTCGCACGATCAAAAGACTCATAATGAGTGACAACACTAGACTCAGAAGTAAGATCAACTTCATAGAAAGACCAAAAGGAAGAAAAGAAGTATGAGCCTTATGAAGACGATTGAAAATGACTCGACTCTAATTTATTTGGATGTTGCCAAAGATCGCATAGACAGCTTGTTGCAACTCGTGGGAAAATTTATCGTAACTCCCCGTTTTAAGGATAATGTTATATGACAAAATTCTTGCAACTAGCTTAGCAAGTGGTGTAATTGTTTGGTTAGACATTGGGGGACCGCGATTTGGCAAAAAGATTTTTGAATGGATAGATTCGTCATCCATATCAATCTCCCCTAAATCTAATCCTTCATATGGAATACCCAAAATGATTCCCAGTTTTTCAGGAGTCAACCTCATACGAATATTTTTTACCGTAGTAGTAATAAATATTTCGTTACCATCCTCGGAAGTGATAACTCTCATATTTGTATAAAACAAATATATAAGTTATGGAAAGTAATAAGGTTGATTAACAAGGGAAAGCAAGTTAAATAACCCACATTGTTCAAACAGTGGGGCTAAAGGGAACCTTTCTAAATCAGGAAAATTTACAAATCTCCCTAGAAAGATAGCAATCTGACAAATGAAAAACAATTTCTCAACAAGGTCGGGGTTCCTAAGATATTGAAGGTAATTGCTAGAGGATTGTCCTTCCTCAATATTAGAACCACGAGCTCTCTTTGGAGGCATGATTCAATTCTGGAAAATTGAAAAGAAAAGAGGACAAGCAATTATACCCAACAGTGGAGATTGAAAGAGAGGCACAAAGATTCAAGAGATCTCGAAAAAGACTTCAACAAGAGAAATGAACTGAAAAAAACTGAACGAAGTCTTCAATATTGGCTTCAGATCGCTGAAAAACGCCAAGGAATGGGTTCAGCAGCCGACTTCTTCTTCTATTTCTTGAGAGAGACAGTGAAAGAGGGGAAAGTGAAAAAAAGAAGTAAAAACTAGGGTTTTACTTAAGAATAGAGGGCTGAGATCTAGGCTGGGGTTAATCAAAGGATGAAATCCATCAATGGGTAAGAAAATGTAAAGAGAAATGCCTCAAAAAGTGCTTCGTTTCGAATCAGAAAGATAGACTGATGTCGCGACAGTCGACTGGTTTTGAGGAATACTCGACTTAGTCGAGAGCAAATAAAACAAAACGAAAATATCAAGTAAAAATTTTGTCAGTCGACTGGGTGTTGTTCACAGTCGACTGTCCAGAACATAAAATTTAGTAAAAAAATAGACAACGAAAAATACTTGGTCAGCCGACTGAAACATAGGTTTAAATCGACTTATGCAAGATAAAAATTCAAGAAATATCATGAAAACTGCAAATTCCTAGTTCTCTTCTTAAGGTGATAAAAGTGTCTTCCTTAAATGGTTTAGTAAAGATATCTGCTACTTGTTTATCTGTAGAAATAAAGTCTAAAGATATATCTCCCTTTAAAACATGATCACGTAGAAAATGATGTCTAATATCAATCTGTTTCGTACGTGAGTGTTGAATCAGATTTTTAGATAAATTAATGGCACTGGTATTATCACACATTATAGCAGGTTGTGAAAATAAAATACCGTAATCTAATAGGGTTTGTTTCATCCACAAAATTTGGAGCCAAACTTGCAGCAATATATTCTGCTTTTGTAGTAGATAGGGATACAGAATTTTCCTTTTTACTACACCAAAATACTAGTGAATGTCCCAAAAAGTGACAAGTACCACTAGTACTTTCACGGTCAGTTTTACTGCCAGCAAAATCTGCATCACTATACAACAACAGTTGAAAGTTATCGGTGCGGGGATAAAATTAACCATACTCAGATGTGCCTTTAATGTATCTTAAAATACGTTTCACAACTTTTAAGTGAGACTCTTTAGGACTTGACTGATATCTAGCACACAAACATACACTAAACATAATATCTAGTCTACTAGCAGTTATATATAAGAGTGAGCCAATCATCCATCGATAAAGTTTTTGATCGATACTCTTACCTAATTCATCTTTGTCAAGTGTAGTAGTAGTAGCCATAGGTGTGGTCTTACTACTAGTGCTATCCATGCCAAACCATTTGAGTAATTCCTTAGCATATTTTTCTTGATTAATAAATATGTCATTATGTGACTGCTTTATTTGTAGTCCAAGGAAATAATTAAGTTCACCCATGTGACTCATCTCAAACTTATTTTTCATGGTATTAGCAAACTCTTGACAGAGATTACTATTAGTAGAGCCAAAAATCATGTCATCTACATATATTTGTATGATTAGGATATCGGTCTCTATTTTCCTAATAAACAGGGTAGTATCTACTTTACCTATTTCAAAACCAGTTTCTATAAGAAAAGTCATCAATCGATCATACCAAGCACGAGATGCTTGTTTAAGACCATATAAAGCCTTTTTTCAATTTAAAAATATGGTTTGGGAATTGTTCATGTTCGAAACTAGGTGATTGCTTAACATAAACATCTTCCTTTATAAAATCATTAAGAAAATCACTTTTAATATCCAGTTGGAAAAGTGTAAAGTTCATAAAACATGCAAAAGATAGTAAGATTCTAATTGATTCTAGTCTAGCAACAGGAGCATATGTTTCATCAAAATCTATGCCTTCTTCTTGATTATATCCTTGAGCAACTAATCTAGCTTTGTTCCTAATGACTTATCCTGATTCATCTAACTTGTTTTTGGAAACCCATTTAGTACCAATTATAGTATGGTCAGGAGGTCGTGGAACTAAATCTCATGCATCATTTCTTATAAATTGGTTTAACTCATCTTGCATGGCAATCATCCAAAATTCATTCTCACAAGCTTCTTGTATATTCTTCGGTTCAAAATCCGACAAGAAAGTTGTATGAGAAATCATGTTAACAAGAGATCTTGTTTGAATACCACATGAGATGTCACCAATTATTAAGTCATGAGGATGATATCTAACTTCAACAAAAGATTTTGGTAAAGTTTGAGCAATCACAACAAGATCAGTCGACTTAACTTGTCCATCAGCCGACTAATTCACATCAGTCGACTTGATTTCCTTATCGGTCGACTTATCCACTAGGATAGTTTGCTCTAGTGATTTAATTACGTTATTTAAAGGTGATGAATCAGTTTCATCATCTTCAATAACAGTAGATGAAGTCAGAGATTCATCAAATGAAACATGCATGGATTCTTCAATAGTCAAAGTTGACTTGTTGAAGATTCTATATGCCTTACTCCTATTTGAGTATTCAATGAAGATACATTCATTAGATCTAGGATCAAACTTATCTAAATTATCTTTTGTATTTAAAATAAAACACTTGCATCCAAATACCTTAAAATAAGATACTTTAGGAATTCTATCAAAAAAAAGTTCATAACATGTTTTCTTAAGCTTAGGCCTAATTAAAATTCTATTTAAAATATAACATGTTGTAGCAACAACTTCAGCTCAGAAGTACTTAGGAAAATTGCTTTCAACAAGCATGGTACGTGCACACTCTTGCAAAGTCCTATTCTTTCTTTTGACCACTCTATTTTGTGGTGAAGCTCTAGGAAATGCAAATGAATGTGTTATACCATTCTCGTTGCAATATTCTGAAAACGCTTCATTCTCAAATTCTCTACCATGATCACTTCTAATAGTGACTATGGTTAGAGACTTTTGATTTTGAATCCGTTTACAAAAATTTGCAAATTCATCAAAAGCATCATTCTTATGTTTTGAAAAGAATACCTATGTGAATCTTGAAAATTCATCTACTAAAACAAATACATACTTACTTTTATTTAAAGAAGCGACTCTAGTAGGGCCAAATAAATCCATGTGGATTAATTCGAGAGGCCTACTAGTAGAAATCATTTCTTTTGTCTTAAAAGTAGATTTGATTTGTTTACCTAGTTGACATATATCACATAACTTATCCTTTTTATAGGATAGTCTTGGCAGCCCTTTAACTAGGTTGCACTTAGACAATTTAGCAATAGTTTTCATATTCACATGGCCAAATCGTTTATGCCAAAGCCAAGATTCATTGTTAGAATCTACTAAGTAAAAATCATTCGAAAATTCATTTGATTTTAAACATAACTCATAAATATTATTCTTCTTAACACCTTGAAAAATTACATTTTGCATGATAGTCATATATTAAACATGCATCTTTTTCAAAAATAATTTTATATCCCTTTTCACACAATTGGCGTATACTTAACAGATATGTTTAAGACCACTAACAAGAAAAACTTCTTCTATATTAGGGGTAGTGTTCTTACCGACCATGCCTATACCAATAACCTTTCCTTTGTTGTTGTCACTGAATGGGACTGTTCCTCCATCAATCTCTTGAATGGAATACAGAAGGTTAGCATGACCAGTCATATGCTTGGAGCATCCGCTGTCAAGTATCCAATGTTCTCTTTTAGGTACCTATAAAATAATCATTGTGAATATGGTACCCTTTTTATTGGGTCCGAAAGAGATTAGTTTTTGGGAAACCAAACCCAAAGTGAGTTTGATTTTCCACCAAAAGCAGGAGCATAATCTACAGAATTACACACATTAAGAACATATGAATTTATATAAGTAATTCTATTTTTCTGACTCAGGTTGACTGGAACCCATATATTCTTAGTCTGTCCAGTCGACTTAATTGAACCTTTCAATCAACTGTTACTAGAAGTCAGTCGACTGGGATGTGAAATAGGTCGACTTATCTGAGGTTTTCGTCCCTTTGAATAAGACTCAGAACCTCTGGACAGATGACTGAAATTGGGGTTCAGTCGACTGGTCTGAACTACAGAATTACTTTTTCATTGAAAACAACAATTTTTGTATTTTTCAAAAAACTCATATAATTTGTTCTTAACACTAGAAATAGATTCAGTTTTATTACCACTAGTGTTCTTAGAAACATGATGTTTTTCAAGAGATTTTTGAAAACCAAGTCCAAATCTCTTATTAGTTTGAACTTGATTTCGGAGAACTTCATTTAAATTCTCCTTTTTTTTGTTAAATTTAGATACATTCTTGAATACCTCTTCAAAAATTTTCTTAAGAGATACAAGATCTATATCCAAATTAGAAAGTTGAGAATTTAAAGACTTGACTTCTTTATCTAAGTCAAGATTCTCTTGAGAAAGTGTTTGATTAACTTTCTCTAAGTTTTTAACTCTAATTTTTTCTTTCTTAAGTTCTTGAAAAATCTCATTGAAAGCATCTAATAAGTCATTTGAATCAAAGTTATCACTTACCTCGTTTTGTGTAGCCATGAAGCATACATTCACAACTTCGTTTGTCTCTTCATTTTCTTCTTCCGATGAAGAGTCGCTATCGTTCCAAGTTGCTTAATACGCCTTTTTGTTCTTCATGTACTTGTTCTTTGTGTACTTATCCTTCTTGAAGTTGGAAGCCTTTTCTTTAGATTTCGTCTGTTCTAGTGGGCAATCTTTAATATGACCTGTTTTGTTACACTTGAAACAAGTGGGAAGTTCATTAGTATTTTTAAATTTGGAATTAAATTTACCTTTCCTTAGAAACTTTTTGAACTTTCTCGTGAGCATGGTTATCTCTTCTTCATCTTCTTCTTCTTCATCGGAGTCCAACATGACCTTGAAAGCGAGTGTCTTTTTCTTTATTTGTTGAGGTTCTAGATCTTTCTTGCGTTATTCAAGTTGTACTTCATATGTCATAAGATTTCCCACAAGATTCTCAAGAGAAAGTTGTGTTAAAACGTTGGCCTCTTCTATGGTGGTGATCTTCTTCTTCCATTCGGAGGTTAAGGCACGAAGAACTTTCCTCACCATTTCGGCTTGCGTGTACATATTTCTAAGAGCCACAAGAGAATTTGTAATATCCATGAACCTTGTGATCATATCTGACACATTCTCATTCTCCTTCATGCGGAACATTTCGAACCTGTGAATAAGAACAGATATCTTAGATTCTTTAACTTTATTAGTACCTTCATGAATTACCCCGAGTGTGTGCCAAATTTGATATGCCGTTGTTGCTTGGACACACAATTGAACTCCTCCTTGGTAAGAGCACAAAATAGAGCGTTCATCGTCTTTGCATTGTTCATTGTTTCGCTATTAATGTCATCATTCCATCGTGCATAAGGAATTGTAGGAACGGTGTACTCGATCTCTATCATGTTACATATCTTATAGTTGATGGACTGAAGGTAGATCTTCATTCTACACTTCCAATAATTGTAATTGATTCCATCGAATAGGGGTGGCCTTTGTGTGGATAGGCCTTCATGGTATTGGTTCACATTTTAAGTAGATGTTATTGCACTCAACCAGGCTCTGATACCAAGTGTTGGATCATGTAGGCAAGGCAAAATAACACTAGAAGGGGGGGGGGGTGAATAGTGTTATATAAAAATTAATTAAGAAAATGAACTTTTCGTTCTGTCTAGTCGACTTAAAAGGGAATACAATCGACTAGGGCATCAGAAAAGAAGAGTATTTTATACAAGTCTGATCAGTCAACTTATAGCGAAAACTCAGTCGACTTACCAGACTAGTGTTCGAAGAGTATTTTATACAAGTCTGATCAGTCGACTTATAGAGGGGACTCAGTCGATTTGCCAGACAAGTTTTCGAATAAAACACAGAAAAATTGAAATGCAAGTGAAGAAAATACAACCACAGAGAGAGACAATCACAGAGTACACAGAGATGTATCCTGGTTTGGTCCTCCCGACCTACATCCAGTCCTCAAGCAACCCACTTGAGATTTTTCACTATTCTTGAACAAAATACAAGAATACCCTACGGCGTTCGACAACAACCTTGCTAAACCTGTAACCCCTGTTTTTCCAAAAATATATTTTAGTTGTATTCTCAGTATTTTTATAAAAAAAATTCGCAAAATTACTTTTTTTCAGTTTTCAAATTCTTTTTAAAAGGTATTTTTGGACCTCCTGTTCTTGTCTATTTTAAACGATAATTTTATTTGAAACTATTCACTATGATTTTTATATTATAATACCATTCTTATTTTTTACTGTTATTATTATTATTATTATTATCATTGGTATTGTTTTTATTGTTACTATTAGTATTTTTATAAAATCATAAATTGTGTATTTTATTTGTTATTGTATTTTCCTAAAACCCAAACCCATTTAATTTCTTATTGGGTATTTTATTTTGCTCTATATTCTATTAGAGCATCCACTATCGTCTCTGCTATATTTTAACTATATGCAAATTTGGTTTAAGCACAGATGCTCTTCCGTCACTATGGTGAGAGCTATAATTTGCAAAAAAAAATAGTAAAATATATAGACGGAAGAAGATCCTCCGTCTGCTCTCCTTATTATAATTATGTTTTTAAAAAAATCCATCCGGAAGAAGATCTTCCGTCTTGATTTTTAAAATTTTTTTAAAAATTTTTTGAACACATCAGCCAGAAGTTCAACTTCCGTTTGAGATTTTTTTTGATTTTTTTTTGTCTTTTAGGAAAAGGACAAAAAAAGAAAAGGACGAAAAAAAAGAAAAAATTAAATAAATGAAAGGGACGCATCTTCCGTCTCTTTCAATTTTTTTTTAAAAAAACTAAAAAAATTACGAAGACGGAGGAACATCTTCCGTTTGATAAATTTTTTTTTAAAAAATTAATAAATTTTTGACCGGTCAAATTGTATAGACGGAAGATCTTCTTCCGTCTATTCGAATTTTTTATTCCAAAGAAATCAAAATTTTTGATTGACGGATGATCGTTTACCGTCTTCTATAATTTCCAAATGTTATTCTACCCTGCTATATATGGCTGACTCCTGTTCACTACTCTGCTATAAACTAGGTTTATAGCAGACGATAGTGGCGTAAAATTTCCCAAAATTTTCATTTTTTAAATAAATAGCCGACGATAGTGGATGCTCTTAACCCTATTTTAAATACCCATTTGCTAACTAGACCCAACAACCCATTTATCAAAACCCACCTAACCCAAAACCCCTACCCGTTTAGCACTTATACTACCCAAACCCGGTTCAACCCTTAAGCCCAGACCCGGATTCAAATCCTACCCGTTTCACCCCTATTCTCTAACCCTATTCTCTATCCCCCCATATGTAAAAAACCCATGCACCCACGCCTGTTCGTCTCCCCTATTCAATTCCCCGCCGCCTCTTCATCCACTCTCTTCTCACACCGCTGCTTCTCATCCTCCCATCGCCCGCTCTACCTCCATCTCCCGCACCTCGCCGCGCTGCTCCCACCGCTGCACCGACCTGCCCTGCCACCTCTTCTTCGTCGCGAAGCCCCGCGCAGCCGGCCATCGTGACCGCACCGCATCACCAGCCCCTACCTCCCCATCTCCGCCTCTCTCCCATCTTCCCTGGCGCTGCAGCCCTCGACCACAGCCGGTTTGCCTCCCCGCTGTGCAACCAGTCGCCGCGCCGTGACTGCACGCCAGCGCAGTCTTCTTGTCGTGGTGCCTCCGATCAGCGCCGCCAGTCGCGATGCCGCGCTTCCACCCGCGTCGCACCCCCGTGACAGCCCAGCGCCATCACGACCATGTTTCCCCTGCGCTCCACCCCGAGCACACCCTGCCCTCGTCCAGACCCCTCCCTGTGTGCGCCGGTGTTCCTTGCACCTCCGCCCGGTTCAGCCAGCAGCAAGCCCTCTCAATATCGATCTCCCTATGCGGCTCTGTCCTGGTGTCGACCAGCAACGGCGAACACCATTGAGGGATGGTGTTTATATGGGGTGTTGATAATATTGAACGTGGACCGTCCGATCCGATCTTGATCTTGATTCTTGATCATGTGAGTTCTGATCTAGTGGATCCGAGCCGTTGGATTTCTTGATCTTGGTTGTGATCTTGGAGTTTTGGTCTTGTTGATTGTGAGCCGTTCATTTGGACCGTTGGATCTTGACTACCATCTTTGATTTTGGACCGTTGGATTTCTTCATCATCATCTTGGAGTTCTTGATCACTTTGATTGGTGGCCGTCCGATCGTCGATCTGACCAGATCATCATCTTCATCATCAAGATACTGGCCACATCTCGATCTTGATCTTGACCTTCGATCAGAGTCGTCCGATCTGATCTGATCGCCTTGATATCGTGATCCCTTGAATCTCAGCCGGCTAATCGTGTCTGTGATCGATTGTTCTTTGGATTCGTGATCTTGTTCGTGACCCGTTGCTGTTGAGTTCGTGCCGGGAATCTGTTCATGTTATTCTCTTCTTTTGGTTGGATTCATCGTCGTCTTTCAGGCAAGTAACTTGTACATAATTTCATTAGGTTGATACAAGTCAAAAAGTTCACATATAGGGTAGTTGAGATTAGAGACGATCAAAGTTTATATTTTTATTTGTGGGTTTGTCTCTATTGTGTAAATCAGGCCATATATGACTTAAGACATGAGAATTGATAGGTTGATGTCCTAGGTTTCACCCAAACTTGATTTGGATCGTGTATGAGACATATTGCATGCTATGTGTTTGATGGATTGCCCATATGAGAATTATTAGGTTTTGACATGTTAGAAACCTTTCAATATGATATTTAGATTATGGTCAGGCTGCGTTTCAAATTTGGATAAGTTTGGTTCATATTTGTGAAAGTTATGACGTTTCTAAGATGTGTGAAATCTGAAATTTCGGGCTTTTCTGTGTTGTTTGCTGTTTTCACCTATGTTAGGATCCGAATCTCAACATGAACATTTCACAGTAAATTGTAGACAATTGAATCTATTTTAAAACCCCACTGGTTTCACTGCATTTGGAGTTCGTATGACCGAGCTTTGTTAATTTTGGTACAGTCGTGTCAGTAGTTTTCAGATGCAATTTTGTGTGAATTTGGTGAACTATTTATTTTCAAGATCTAAGTTATACATAATATCATGCCATAATATTTTGTCCAGTATTTCCTCATGATGTTAGGGTGTTCCCAGATTTTTTTCGTATTTTAAAGATGAGTTTTACACGATGTTTCATATCATTTTCTATAATCTATTTTTTTAATATAAACTGCGTGTCGTTCTATATTGAATGCAGTTTTCACCCTATTTATATTTACTGTATGAAAATTGTATGAAAATTTTATGTGAGATATGAAAGTTGGAAAATTTTATCTATTTTCACGGTGTTTTGGCGGAACTGGATTTCGATTTGCTGTTTGCGAGATATGCTTGTTTTCGTACAGCAGTGTTGAGAAATTCCAAATTCGCCAAACCATGTTTTCGTGTCGTTCTCTATTTTTGATAACATATTTATAGTTACTGGAATATTATGGAACTTATTATTTTAAGTCTATATCTATAGGGGATTATCCCAGATTTTTCGTGAAATTATTTGATGAGTTTACGTGCTGTTTTTATGTGTTTGAAGTCGTTCCCCTGTTTTCTGGCTGTACATGAAATCTGTGTTGAATTCAGTTTTGAGTCGAGACGTTGTGAATTAGTATATGACTTTATTATATGCGTTGGAACCGTGTGGTTGTCTAGTTTCCAGATCCTTTGACGGATCGGGATTTGCATGCCTGTAGCTCTCAGAATACCTGTTTTAGTACAGATTGGTCTTGCTGACCTGATTGTAAACATAGGCCATTTTGCTCGTTTGTGTGAATGTATATTACCAGGGCCGGCCCTGATATGTAGGCGGGCAAGGCGGCCGCCTCGGGCCCCCGCCGAATCGCGATTTTAGGGGCCCCCAATTTCAAACTTCCCTTGTAAATATAGGCACGCATTTCGCGCGTAAAAATTTTTTTGCATGTTTTTTTTAAAATGTATGGGACAGGGGGGGCCCCATTTCGGAAGTTTGCCTAGGGCCCTCCGGAACTCAGGGCCGGCCCTGTATATTACCTATACTCGCTGATGTGATTTCCTGAACCTAAACTTGATTATATGATGATAGTTTGGGACCTTTTAGTGCGCATTCATGTCTGTTCAATAACTTAATAAAAGTAATCAAGCCGGGGTTGATGGGAAAGATCTAGTAGAGGAAAGCATAGAAATGTGTACTTAGAAGGGGGCCCGTGTTTCCCATCTGTTGAGAGTGCTTTACATGATCGACTGTTTGAGATCATTTTATATGATCGTCTGTTTGAGATCATTTTATATGATCGTCTGTTTGAGATCACTTACGTGATCGTCTGTTTGAGATCATTTTATATGATTGTCTGTTATCTGTCTGAACCCTGAGTACACGGTCCTATATGATCCCCTACGAAATCTACAAACGAAACCGTTTTGATTGTAGCAACCATGTGATAAAAGTATGACGCATGTCGTGCTACCTAGATAGTAATCACACAAGACTTACATTAATCTGAATCTGAATCTGATTATCTGATTTACCTGACATATCTGTTCTCTGATTTACCTGACATATCTATTATCTGATTACCTGACATATCTGTTATCTGACACTTGACACTTAGCATCTGAGACATATGCTAGGATACCATGTTAGTTGAGTTACCCTACCATGTTAGGTCTATTTCTGATGATTAGTTAGATCTGTTTAGTTTTCATGCGCTTGTATCATACTCTATTTGTGACCCGAACTTGCCATTGACGGGTACTTATGTTTTCTCTTTTTCTCTTCCCTGCATTCGTTTAATTGCAGATTTTGGAGAACAGATTCCAGATGATATTGGCAAAATGAAGTTCTAGTTGGCTGGAGCTTTTGCTATCTTTATTTATTTGCTGTTGCTCATTTTGAACATTGTATCTGTTACTTGTATTCTTGTATTTGGGCAATGTGACCAAAGATTATTTGGGTTATTCAGATCATGACTATTTGAGATTAATATATTTTTATTTCAAGTATTCTTGTTGGTATTTGGTTCATATGTGCATGTGGTTGACTTTTCTGGCTTCTGACTCTGATTATACTGTGATATGTTGTAAAGAATTCCTGAACAGCTTAAAGATGATAATAATCATTCGCTGGGCTTTTGTTACGTACTCGTATTCCGTATTCTTGGGAAGCGGGGCGTGACAAAACCTGTAGACCTCTCTCACCACTAGAGAGAGCACACCCACTCTACAACATAGAGTGAAAACCCGACTCTACAACTTAGAGCCCTACTCTGCAATCAAGAGGACCACTTTCACAACCCGAGAGTGAAAAACAACAACAAAAGAGTTACAACCTATAGCCTTGTTTGTGATTGTGATTTTGTATAGAGGCTAATAGGTCAACTTTTGAAATCAGTCTAAAATGAATTTGATGTTATACTAGACTGATTTTCAGAGAACCAAGACTTAGAGATTATGAATGCTTCTTAGGAAACTTGTTCTTTTTCAAAACAAAAGCTTTAAAACTTGAGAAAAATGCTTGGAACCTTTTCATGGTGATTCCTATGCTCTATTTATAGAGAGAAATCATAGGAACGTTGAAGAACAGTTCCTAAAACTGAATTAAAATGGATAGAAATTGTTTTGAATTTGAACAACAAGTTTTGAAATCAGAAAACTGTCGAAATAGCTTGAACAGTCGACTGGGTTGCCAAAATGAGTTGACTAGTCAGAACTTGTATGAGTTCAGACAGTTTCATACTAAGACAGTCGACTGGTTCCGAAGAATGGTCAACTGGTACTCAACAGCTGATCTTATTCAATCTTTATTTCGACCTTTTAACTTTTGTAAAAACACTTAAATATTAAAAGATATGTGTAAGTGTGTGTGTGTGACAATGCTATTACAACATTTCTAAGACTCAAAGAATAAAAATTACAATTGTTACAAGATATTTTAATACAAAACAATTTGAAGCACTAGTCTTGTCTTGAACTTGAGTCTTTGACTTGAGCTTGAGCCATTGTCTTTATATCGTGAAGCTTGCTTGATCAATGTAGCTTGAACTAAGTTCTTTGTGGATTGATCAATTCTCTTGAAAGCTTCATTGGATCAACTTTGCCTTTGTGTATTGCACCATGGTATTGATCTTGATACACCCTACAATATATATAAGTGATAGCACAACTTTGCATTGTGTTGTAGTCATCAAAACCAAGAATCAACAGTAATGGATGTATTAAAGCAAAGTTTTTCTTTCTGAATGTAAAAAAGTTTAATTTTAGAATGAATAAATTTTGTCGAAAAGATGTTATTTGTGTTATTTATGATGATTAATGATGAATTTTATGACTCAGAAATGGCACGAAGGAACAGGGAAGGCGAAAGGCATATCGGTGAGAATGGGCTAGATTTGGAGACCGAACTAGCTCGAGTATATCATACCTTAAATGCTTTCGCTGCCAACATCGCCAGGAATGCTGGGCCAGGACCAGCTGTGCATGTCCCCGAAGCAATCAAGCTGGTAGAGTCATTCAAAAGGATGAGGTCACCTGTGTTTAAGGGCTAGGAAAATCCAGACGCTGCTGATGACTGGATTAGGCAGATTGAATCAGTCTTTGAAGTGTTAGAGACCTCTGAGGCAGGCAAGGTGAAGTTGGCAACCATCCAGCTAGAGAAAGATGCAAGAGTTTAGTGGCAATCCCTGAGGAGGACTATGGGCAATGTGCATCTTACTTGGGAAGAGTTTCTTGGAGAATTCAGGAGTCACTATTTTCCCATGGATGTTCAAGAGAATAAGGCTATGGAATCTTTGGGCTTGCAGCAAGGTGGTATGTCCGTGCGGGAGTATGAGACCAAATTCAACTAACTCTCAAGGTATGTGCCAGAAATGGTTCCGGATGAAGGCAAGAATGCGCGGAAGTTTGAGCAAGGGTTGAGGCCAAGCTTAAGGACCCTCATGATACCCCTAGGTATCCGAAGATTTGAGAAGTTGGTCAGGAGGGCTGCCGCTACTGAGTCAGATATGAACCAGATTCAGGCAGTACAGGTCAAGAGGAATAATTGAGCATTGGCAAGAGGCCTGCAGTGCCGGGCAATTTCAGGGGACAACCCCCAGCACAACGTTTCAAACCAACTGGAGCAAATCCTGTTGCAGTGATTGGAAGGGTACCCACCTGCTTCAAGTGTGGAAAGTCAGGCCACTTAGCTCTTGGGTGTACCAAGTCACAGACAAATAAGACTTGTTATCTTTGTGGCAAGGAGGGCCACATCAAGCTATTTTGCCCTCAGCTTCAGCGGGAAGGGTCGAGTCGGAAGCAGCCCAACCCAGGGCAAAAGCAATTCCGGCAGGGGCGAGTGTTCGCTTTGACCGAGGCAGATGCTGATGATGTTGGAAACATCATCACGGGTATGGGAGATGATGTTTAGTTGCTTTGTTGCTTTTCTATTTATGTAAGAAGTGTTATGTAATGAGAGCACTCTTATGTAACAGGAGACATTCAAATAAATGGAATAAAAGCATCAGTTTTATTTGATACGGGATCATCGCACATATTTGTGTCACCCTCATTTGCAAAACGATTGAGAGTCGAACCATAAAAATTTCTAGCAAAATTTTATCTGTGGCTACTCCGTCAGGAGAAAACTTACTACCGACCGATATTATGAAGGGTGTGATCTTGAGATCGGAGGCAGACTCTTTGGCAATGACCTCATTGAGTTGGCAGTTTTGGGGGTCGACATCATTATTGGCATAGACTGGATGTCAGTGTACAGTGCCACTGTTGAGTGCAAGAGCAAGAAAGTTGTGGTGAAGGCACCAGGAGGACCAGTAGTTACATTTCAAGGGAAGAGGAAGTGTAAGCAGTTGGTAGCAGCTTTGTCAGAGCAGAAGGTTCTTGAAGAAGTGAAGAAGATTCCAGTGATCCGGGATTTTCCAGCAGTGTTTCTTGAAGATCTACCCGGGCTTCCCCCTCATCGAGATGTAGAGTTCAGCATCTCCGTTTAGCCAGGGAGTGCACCCATTTTCAAGGCGCCATACAGAATGGCACTGGTTAAGCAAGATGAGATCAAGAAGCAGATTGAATAGTTGCTGAGCAAAGGATTCATCAGGCCTAGTGCGTCACCTTGGGGAGCCTCAGTTCTTTTGGTGAAGAAAAAGTATGGATCGATGAGGATGTGTATCGACTATAGAGAGTTGAACAAGGTTACAGTACAGAAAAAGTATCCAATTCCTCGAATCGATGATCTGTTCGACCATCTATAAGGAGCAGCTATTTTCTCCAAGATAGACTTGCAGTCAGGATATCACCGAGTCCGAGTAAAGAAAAAAGATGTGCACAAGACGGTATTCTGAACCAGGCATGGTCACTATGAGTTTCTAGTCATGTCGTTTGGAGTAACCAATGCACCTGCTATTTTCATGGACATGATGAACAGGATCCTGCGGCCATTCATCGATTCTTTTGTCGTTGTGTTCATCGACGACATATTGGTCTATTCCAAGTCAGAAGAAGAGCACCTAGCAGAGGTACTGAAGAAGCTACAGGAGCACAAACTGTATTCGAAACTGTCCAAATGTGACTTCTGGAAAACTGAAGTCGTCTTCCTGGGTCACATCCTTTTTAAGGAGGGAGTGGCTACTGACCCATAGAAGATTGAGGCAGTGAAAGATTGACCAAGACTGACTACAGTGAAAGAGATTAGGAGCTTTCTGGGTTTAACTAGATACTATAGAAGATTCATTCAGGGCTACGCTCAGACAGCTGTGCCACTCACAGGGTTTACAAGAAAGAGCGTGAGTTTCAAATGGTCGGAGCAGTGTGAAGCTAGCTTTCAGGAGTTGAAGGGAAGATTGACTACCGCTTCCATTTTCGCTTTGCCAAGAGCAGGAGTCGAATATGATGTCTACAGTGCTTCCCATCGCGGTTTGGGTTGTGTGCTGATGCAAGAGGGAAGTTAATAGCTTATGGGTCTAGACAGCTGAGACCGCATGAAAAGAATTACCTAACCCATGATCTGGAGTTAGCAGTGATCATCTTTGCTTTGAAGCAGTGGAGGCACTACATGTACGGGGAGAAGGTCAACATGTACACGGATCATAAGAGTCTGAAGTATATCTATCAGCAAAGGAACTTGAACCTGAGGCATAGGAGATGGTAGGAAGTGTTGGAGGATATCCGACCCGAGATCAAGTATCATCTGGGCAAGACCAATGTTGTGGCTGATGCGGTCAGCAAGAAGTGCAGTTTGTCTCGATTGATCACAACTCAGGAGATGTTGGCAGAGGAGCTTGATCGAGTAGAGATTAAGGTGGTTTTGCAAGGTTTGAGAGCTTCCTTAGCTCAGTTGAGGATTCAACCTACTTTGAGAGACATATTCATTGACAGTCAGAAGACCGATCCAGAGATCCAGAAGATAATGGAGCAGGTTGGCGTTGGCAGGTTGGCAGGATTTCAGGTAAAGGATGAACTGTTGTGGTTTGGAGAGCGGGTGTGTGTGCCAGATCAAGCGGAACTGAAGGAGAGTATTCTTCAGGAAGCGCATGCTACTTTATTATCCGTGCATCCCGGAAGCACCAAGATGTACAAGGACATAAAGAAATATTTCTGGTGGCCAGGGATGAAGCGAGATGTGGCTGAGTTTGTTGCCAGGTGTGTAGTTTTTCAGCAAGTCAAAGCCGAGAATCAAAAACCCGGAGATTTGTTACAGCCATTACCCATCCCGGAATGGAAGTGGGATTGTATCAGCATGGACTTTATCACAGGTTTGCCGAAGAATTCCAAGGGCAATGATGCAATTTGGGTGATAGTCGACCGACTCACCAAATCGGCTCACTTTTTGGTGATGAAGCTTACTTGGTCGATGGAGAAGTTGGCCGAGTTGTATGTTGGTGAGATTGTGAAGCTTTATGGAGTTCGATGCTCATTTCATTTCGCATTTCTGGAGAAGTCTTCAAGCAGCTTTAGGGACGAGGATTGATTTCAGTACGGCCTTTCCTCCTAAAACTGATGGGCAGACTGAGAGAGTCAACAGAGTACTGGAAGATATGCTGAGATGTTATGTGTTGGACTTTGGTGGTAGTTGGGAGAAGCATTTGGCTCTTGTGGAATTTGCCTACAACAACAGTTTTCATGCAAGCATTGGAATGGCACAGTATGAGGCTCTGTATGGAAGGAAGTGCAGGACACTGGTATGTTGGTATGAAGTGAGGGAATGGCAGCTATATAGGCTGGAGATTATGTAGCAGACCTCAGAAAAGATCGAGCTGATCGGGAAGAGGTTAGTCGACGCACAGAGTAAGCAGAAGAGTTATGCCAACAACCGGAGGAGGGACCTAGAATTTACAGAAGGTAACTTTGTCTTTGTGAAGGTGTCTCCGACCAAGAGGGTGATTCGGTTTGGAAGGGGAGAAAAATTAGCCCCGAGATACATATGCCCTTATAAGATATTGAAAAGGATTTAGAAGACAACTTATCGGTTAGAATTGCCAAAAGAGTTGGCCGAAGTGCACAATATCTTTTATGTGTCTATGTTACGAGATTATATCCCAGATCTGAGTCATCATTTGCCAGAAGTGCCAGAGGGTTTGCAATTGGAATTGAGTTATGCAGAGCGTCCAGTAGAGATTGTGGATCATCGAGAGAAGGTCTTAAGAAATAAGACAATACCTATGGTCAAGGTCATTTGGAGGAACCAATTTGTTGAGGAGGCCACTTGGGAATCAGAGGAGATGATGATGAAAGATCACCCTGAACTTTTTAACTAAAATTTGTAAACTCTTTTCTTTTCTTTTCTTTCTTGTCTTTTCTCACTCTTAAGTGTAGTTCTGATGAGAACTATTCTAAGGAGGGAGTGTTGTAACATCCCGTATTTTTATTTTAAATAAAAAATACATTTTCAATTTTTGCACGTATGATGCACGTGCTAACTTTTCCATCTTTATTTTTCTTACTCTCATTTACTGTTTTAGCATGCATAAGTCTTTTTATTTAGCCTTTCTTTAATCCATGGACCTAAGAATAGATTCTAGCCCACCAGACTAACTAATTGATTTAATTAAAAAGCAAGCCCACAAGACAAGCCCATTAATTAAATCTATTTTTTTTAGTTGTGCATGGACACACACATGACATGTAACAATTTTTAATACACATTTTAGAATTATAGAAATTGTATTTAATTTTGTGTATGCGTGTGCACTAGTGCACAATACGTGCACGTGCAAGTGAAGAGAGAGGGGGCCGGTTTTAGAAGAGGAGAGGCCGAATGGGGTTAGAGAGGTGAAGAGATGGGGGTTAGGGAAAGTGAAGAGATAGAGTTAGTGGGTAGTTATTAGGTGGGGGAGATTTTGCATTTTAGCCCTCCTTTTGTCCTATAAATACACCCTTGTTCTCTTCTCATTTCACACCAAAATAAACCAAAATAAAGAGAGGAAAAAGAAAGAGAGTTAGAGAGTATTCTTGTTGCATTGGAGGCATGTTGGAGTGCTCTTGCTAGGAGTAGAAGGATTAGGAGTTGCTTGTTGGAGCTCGGAGTTGTATCTCATCACCTTTGGTTCAAATTCTTCATAAGAGGTGGGCGATCTTTTGCTTTCTAAATATAGGAAATGCATGCTAGTATGTTAAATGAGCAGTGTAGATAAATTTGATGAGATAAATGTTGAACAAATCCATGCTATTGTATGTGCTATGAATAGTAGTAAAATTTTGTTATGATTAAGATTATCATCATGTTAGTTAGAAATGAGAGAAAGAAATAATGAGTTATTGCCATAAAAAATATGCATGTTAATTTATAAATGTAGAATTATATAATTGTATGAAAATTTGTTGAGATTTCTCTTGTGGTAAAAAAAATGTATTTTCGTGACGTTAAATTGATACACATAGAATTCATTAAATACTTGTAAGAGATACAATATGCTATTTTGATTAAAATGAAGAAATGAAATTCATGTTCATTAAAGAGAATGAGATAATTTGAAATATACATACAATGTCCCTTTTTCAGTTTCAAAAGTTGTTGCATTTGTTAGACATACTTGGATTGGCAACTTTTCAATTTCAACACTATGTTTCTTGCCCACAATTAAATCAATTTTACTTACTTGAAAAGATGACTGTTCTTCAGGAGGAAACTTTATGGAATTAAAAACATCAAAAGTTACTTGCTCATGCTGCGTTTGTTCCTCCACGATTTGTTCAATCTCACTTTGCTTTTTAAGCACATTTTGTTCGTCATTTTCTTCTTGTGGTTGCTCAATTTTCCTCCTGCTGCTTAGTGTTGTTGCATTGACATCTTCCGTGGTTGACAACTTTGTTGCTTGGTAGTGTTTTAAAATCATACAAAAAACTTGGTGTGAATATTTGCAAGTATACAAAATCGCAACAAGTAGTATAGTTAAGTGAATAGAGTGTCGAAATTCGTGAATCATTGTTTTCGAGTAAAATCAGTATGAATGAGAAAGTTACAGTCCATTAAAAAGATTAGAACGATCATATGTCGAATTTTGTGAAAAATAACTAATCCCACAACAGTATGAACAAAACTACATTAATGTGTTTCTTAACCAGTAATCACACTTAGGCTTATTGGTTAGTCGGTGCACCACAGAGCGCTACTGTAGCGTACGAGAGGTCTTGGGTTCGAAACTTGTTAGACACATTTTATTTTGTATTTGTTTTATTAAATACAAGACCCGAAAGTTAGCATATGCTTCTTGACAATTAAGTCACATGGGCTTAGTGGCTTTCGGTGTGTGCTTTGGGCGCCTACTGTAGCTCACGGTTGGTCTTGGGTTCGAAACCATATGACCACATTTTGACTTTTTTGACATTTTTAATATTTTAAGTGAGTTATCATGCAAATAAAAATTTGGAAAAATATCTAATTATCCTATAAAATGATATAGAATTTATTTAAAATAGTTTTAGAAATTTTTATGTATATTTTGAGAAATAAAAAGAGGAATTGAGATGGAAAATGAGTTATTGATTTCAAAATTGTTTATTTTGAGTATATGACATTTATTTTTTGAAGAAGAGTAAAATATGGTTATGTGAATTGATTTCTCTTGAAGATATTATACTCTTAATTGATTTGAGAATTTTTATAAACTTTATATTTATTTCTTAAAGGTACGAAAATCCTACCAAAACATAGCCTTATTCCCTAACAAGCCGTGAATCTGTAGGAAGTTAAAAGAAAACAAGTTATCAAAGCTCAAAATGTATTAAAAAATCATGTGTGTGTGTGTGTATATATATATATAAGTTTTGATAGTGGATACAGAAAATCAATTGAAGTAGAGATAGAACATAAAAGGAATGATTTTATTTATTGGATAGTAGTAGCACACATACACTCTTTCTTTTATTCTTGCTAGGAAACTTTATGCTTTCATACCAACCCAAGGCCTCTCCTTATATAGGGGAAGAAAGGCTTAGGATACTAAGGCTTAGGATACTAAAATACATACATATATGAAACTTCCTTAGTAGGAAACTTCCTTAATAAGCATACATGAAGCTTTCACATAAATCTTTATTTACACATTTCCTTCACACATCACCATGCTTCTGTGTGTCCACCTTCTGTTGGATTGACCCACCAAGCTTCTGGCTAGTGCTGGTGCCTTCTTGCATAAATTTGTTGTTGTCTATATGAGCGGGAGACATTATTACTGTATAAGTGATATTCCTGTCATGTGTGTCTTTTCGTTGCTTTATCATGTCATGGAGTTGCTATTGGAGTATATTGGTGTCATTTATGAGCTGATCTATATAAGTTATCATTTTATAATTGTCGATTTTTATCTGTTTGATATCATTTTTAGTTGACTAATATCCTTGGTCTGTTGTATTCCGATGTGCTAATCGACTATGCTATTATTGTTCCCCACCATGCATTCTCTGTCGTTGTCCTTACTGCTGCTGGCTTCGTTGTGGAGTATCTGCTGATTAGGTTCCTCAGAATCATCCATTCCTTTCAGTTCTGGGGTAAAAAATTGCGTTGGTGGCATTCTATACTGACCATCGCAAGAAATTGAGTTATATTCTTCTAGATATTCTTCAATTACATTGTATATTTCATAACATCCCGGACAGATGTAATAATCGTCTTCTACATTAAATGCTAGATTTCTTTGAGTTGCCTCAGCTAATCGTCCTTCTATTGGCAGTAGTTAGTTTTCTTTGCTATAAAAATATTTTTTATGTTCTCGTATGAAGCTTTGTACTTCTTCTATTTTGATGTAGACAAACTTTAAATCAAAATCTTCTTTTGATATATCTGCAAAAAAAATTAAAACACAGTAGTGTGAAAATTATTTTTAGGTTTTGATATTTTTTATAGGGACTTTGATAATTATGTTTCCAATGTTATCAAAATCTTCTTTTGATTCTGTATCATGTAATTTTTTCTATCATCTAAATAGTTGTTCCTTCAGTAGGCTGAGTTTTTCCAAAACACAAGCTTTTTCTGTGTATAGCTTTCAGTATATTAGGAGTTAGTACTATAGATGCTTCATTATCCAGAAGAAGGCTACTATCTCTTCTTATAGAACAAGAATTAGATCTATTAAGAAAAGGTGTTTGTTTTGAAGAAGAATTTTCTTCTTCTGTATTTTTGTATATAATAGTTATTTTATTTTCTGAGACTATAAATGTCTATTCTGGGATTTCTGCTTGTTTAGGCTTTAGTTCATTTATGAATAATGTCATATCATTATTAAAAGTAATATGTTTTTGTCCAATTATTTTAGGTTGAATAACCTTTCATATTCCTACTTCAAATAGTTGTATGTACTCTTTAGATATTTTTGCTTTGAAAGTAGCTACTTCATTAAGGGCTATGCAACTTTCCCATTGAATACTTAGGATTTTTTATCCGGGTTTCATTTATATACCTTTCAAATTAATTGATTAGGTACAAATATCAGTAATGTTTTCATCTGTTAATGCAACAGAAAAACTGGGATGTATTGAAAGCAAATATTCTGTTTGCTAGATTTGATTTAGTTCACCCAATTATAAAATTTAAAGGATCATTAATTCTTTCGTCTCTTACTATCATCAAAATTTGTGTATATATTCCAGCACGAACTTGTGCAATAAATTTTATTTGTATCAATCCTAGATGAAGCTAATTCATCTTTGTATGTCTTTGTTTTACTTTTTTTTACCTTCTCATTACTTATAAGCTTTATTGATTAGAGGTCTTAAATTCCTTTTAATTCTTCATTTTTTAAAAAATGTAAGTACTTTTAGAACTAAACCTTGATATAATAGATTTATCAGTTTTATACACATCCTTTTTTATCGAGATAAGGAATCATTTCTAATAGTTTTGTTAAGTCATCATCGGATATATCATAGACTTCTCCGATACAATTATTGATATCAATATTGGTGGTATCTTCTCTTAGAAAATTTATATTTACTCTGTATTTTGTACTAGATATATGTGTAATAGTACAACAAGTTTCTTCTGTTCACGAATTATTTCTATCGGAAGTTCTTCATATTTGAGTATTAATAATTGAGCAATAATATCACCTTGATGTGTTTGTATAGCAAAATGATTTAAACTTTTGAAGAATATTGAAATTCTATTCCTGTGTTCAGAAGTTATAATTCCATTTATAACAAATAGTTGCGTTTTCGATACCGCATTAGTGTTAATTATTTGCCCATAATATCCCTTAGGGATTATTATTCGTAAGTCTAGTGGGACATCTAATACTGAATATCTTTCTACTATCATGTTTTCAGCTGCTCGTAAATTTAGGGCAGGAGAGCATGTATTGTCTCTTGTAGGTAAAGAGGCTTTGGAAGAAAGTGTTTAACGCCCCGTCCCAATACTCAGACATTTTTTTATTATTTTTAGAATACAAATTAATACTTATAGTAAAACTGTCCACCACAGGATGCCTCTCAAAAGGTGGTTAACTAATTAGGTGACTCTTGGTCATAGGAAATTATATTTATATTTAATTATTTATTGTATACTTCCGATATGGGATAATTTAAACCATTCTCCCAGCTATCTCAAATCCCGTGCACACCCCCTAGGTGCCACATCACCAAATTCCAAAGGCACACAGTGCCTCTACCTTCTTAAACCAAACACCGGGTGGGCCCCAGGTTCGCTGACGTCAGCTTCTCAAATCCAACAGCATACTGCTATTTCAACTCACGTGCCCCCCTCCCCTTCTCTTTCCTACCTTTATTATTATTATTATTATTATTATTATTATTATTATTATTATTATTATTATTATTATTATTATATACATACATATATATATATATATATATATATATATATATATATATATACACACCTTAGAAATTACGGGGTGTTACATACACCCCACCTTTAGAAATCAGCGTCCTCGCTGAGTACGGAGCAAGCACAATCTAGTGCAGGATCCTTCTTTCTAGCCGATGTGGAATGGAGTATCCTACTAGCTTACTGCACTCCTGGATTTGCTATCAGTACGTCCTGCTAGCATACTGCACTCTTGGATTTTCTACCAGTGTACTGACCTCAGCCAGGCATACATCTCCACAATCGGTGTCGAAAGTTGGCTCTGATACCATTTGTAACACTCCGCCCTAATACTCAGACAACTTTTTATTATTTTTAGAAGACAAACTAATACTAATAGTACAACTGCCCATCACAGGCTGCCTCTCAAAAGGTGGTTAACCAATTAGGTGACTCTTGATCATAGACAATTATATTTATATTTAATTATTTATTGTATACTCCCGATATGGGATAATTTAAACCATTATCCCAGCTGTCTCAAATCTCGTGCAGACCCCCTAGGTGCCACGTCACCAAATTCCAAAGGCACACAGTGCCTCTGCCTTCAGAAACCAAACACCAAGTGGGCCCCAGGTTCGCTGACATCTTCTGGCATCAGCTTCTCAAATCCAACAACATACTGCTATTTCAACTCACGTAGGCCACCCTTTCCCCTTCCCTCCCCTACCTTTATTATTATTATTATTATTATTATTATTATTATTATTATTATTATTATTATTATATATATATACTAGATTTTTCCGTGGGCACGTGCCTATGACACATCTTCAGAACAATACAACATATGAAAAGCCTTGTAAACAGTAAATCCATAATTATATAGCTCAAGTTTGAATAGTATGACAATAATTTGTTATAAATAAAAGTCTATGTTTTCATTAGTATATGTTGAAAAATAATTATAAATTGGGGTATAAAAGTCAATGTTTCCATATATATATATATATATATATATATATATATATATATATAGAGAGAGAGAGAGAGAGAGAGAGAGAGAGAGAGAGAGAGAGAGAGAGATACAGAGAAACAGAGTTACAGTTAATTAAATAAATAAATAAAGGAGTTTTTTTTTTGGGGGGGGGGGGGGGGGGGGGTGGAATTTGAGTTCTGGGGGATCGTGAG
The DNA here is from genome assembly GCA_017893485.1 of Hemerocallis citrina. Lineage (NCBI taxonomy): Eukaryota > Viridiplantae > Streptophyta > Magnoliopsida > Asparagales > Asphodelaceae > Hemerocallis > Hemerocallis citrina. The sequence goes on along the minus strand of JACEHZ010000674.1, from coordinate 350,997 downwards.
GTTAGATCTTGGCATTTGATTTTGGGGGGATTAAAGGAGAGCCACTTGATAGCTTTCTTTGTGTTTTATTATATAGATATATATGTCTACCATAGAAATTACGGGGTATTACAAAGTGTTTCTACCTATATAGCATTAGCTATTTTATTAATCATTATCATATTTATTTTTAATGATTCCATTTCCAAGGAGGAATCAGAGTTATAATTGCTTTCATTAACAGTGGATAATTCATAGACAGAAGTTTCTTCATCTGCAGGAATTTCCTCAAGGATTTGGGTATGAATACCACACTCCTGTAAACTATTTATTATAATATTATGAATTTTTTTAGTGCATTCAATTGCATAATGTCCTTTTTTCACATTTGAAACATTTGCATCCCTTTCGGTATTTAGGAAATCTATTTTTATAAACCTTTAGGGTTTAGAATTATTATTTTTTTTCTACTTTTTCTTGAATTCTGGCTTCCATCTTTTTCTTATAATTTTAAATTTTTTGGAAGGTTTATTATAAGATCCATATTTAGGTTCACACCCATATTCCAAATTTATATCTTGATCATATCTGGGACAACATTGCATCCCTAGCTTTGAGTTTTTAACTCTATTTTTTATTTATTTTTTATGTACTTTAACACTTTGACAAAATACTTTAATGGTTTTCATATAGTTTCCTTATTCAAGAAGTTTCCTACTAGCTTACTAAAGAAGCTTCATCTATGTTATGTATGTATGTATGTATGTATGTATTTAGGTATCCTAAGCCTTTCTCCCCTTATATAAGGAGAGGCATTGAGTTGGTGTGAAGGCATAAGGTTTTCTAGCAAGAATAAAAGAAAGAGTGTATGTGTGCTACTATTATCCAATAAACAAAATCTTTCCTTTGATTTTCTGCATCTACCTCCCAAACTGGTATCGGAGCTTGGCAAATAATTCAAGAGTTCTTCTCTTTCAATCAGGTATATTCTCTAAACTACTCTTTGTGTAGTTTAGGTTAGGATGGAGGAGTAATCTCCTTCATGTTGGTTAAGCTAGCTATGAAAATAAACGCTTGTTCTTAGGCTTGTTTAATTTGACCATATAGTAAAATATTTTATCTTTAGGCTGTGTGAGCAAAAGCCATGTTTTAGGTATATGTTCTTAAAACTTTAATTTTTTATGTGAGTTGTGATCTTCATCTTCAAGGCTGTTATAATTTTATAGTGAGTTGTGATCTTCATCTCTAATGCATTTATATAAGCTTGTGGTGCTAGTTGCCCGTAGGGACTTACTTGTGTGTTGCTTATTGCCCTTTGTGGCTTAGCTTGAGGCTGAACCCCGCTATAAATCCACGGTGTGGGAGTATGATGCCAAAGATGTTAGAAATAGTCAAAACACAAAAAAAATAGTATGATGCCGGTGATGTTAGAAATAGTCAAAGCACAAAAAGATATAAAGAAAACTTTTAAATACCTATTACAGTAAAAGATTAGCCATATCAGAAATCTTTTAAATGATTACTACAGTAAGTGCTTCATTAAACAGAAATCCTTTGAAAAAAGATAGTTTCTTATAGCTTAGCTAAACCAACAAGAATCTTTCAAATATCATAGATGACTTCTTATTCTACCCTGTTGTAAAACCAACCATATTATATGGAATAAAAAAATAAAAAAAAGAAAAACATGATCAACCATCTCCTACAATTCTTTTTAGCAATAAACAAAAAATTAATCATCAAAACATAATAGAAAGTGAAAACTTTCTTTCCAATAAAAGTTTATTTGAATTTTCAGAATTAAACCCAGAGTTAACAAACTCTAACAATTCTGGAGGCTATACTGAGCATAAAACCTCCAGCTCTACTGAACCAAAAAATTCTAGCTCAACTGAGCATAAAACCTCCAGCTCTATTGAGCCAAAAGATCCTAGCTCTATTGAGCAAAAATATTCAAAGTTTACTGACTCAAGAAACTTGATTGAGCAAGAAGACTCCATCTGTACTGAGCAAAATAACTTTAAAGGCTCTACCGAGAAAGAAAATATTGAGTTAACAAACTCAAAAATTGACGTTGAATTAATTAACTCTAAAGTTGACAATGAGACGACCCACTCTCATGTTAATAAAGAGCTAGCAAATTCAATGGTCTTCAAACAAAGTTCTGAAAAAGAACCTCTAAACATCAATGTAGTTAATCTTAGCCGAAATGCTGAATTACAAATCCATATTCCTATTACACTTAGTTTTCCTGAATACAAGGAAATTACAATACGCACATTAATTGATACTGGCACGCAAAATCAATATAATACACTCATGTTTTATACCAAAACAATACAGATCAAAATTAACCCATAAAGCCTCTATAGGAAGTTTTAATGGTTCTAATTCTATGGTTACTCATAATATAAAAATCTCCAAGTATCCTTAGAAGACTCACAAAGAAATAAACACAATTGCAAGGATATGACATTTGCTTTGCTTAGTGACCTTGCTGAAGATTGTATTATTGACATGGATAATCTAAGAAAGTTATTGCCACTTCAAATTGAGAAACATTTTTTTCTTACTAAACCATATTTATATCCCTCGAGTACCTTTTACAATTATTACTCATAACTTCTTTGACCTAAACGCAGTACAGCGAGGAGAAATTGAAAATCCCTTAGTGGAAAAAAATCACTAGCAACAACCATATACAAAAAAATACTATACTTATATTCTCAAAAATATTGACACCACAGAACAAATTATACATAATATATTAGAGCCATTGTATAGCAATAATCCTCTAAAACTTTTTGAGAAAGCTCCACGATTTTGTCAACTCGAACTACTACCTGAATATACAAAAAAGAATATTAGAACACCAAGCATAATGGTAAATCAAGAAGATAAATTGGAGTTTGCTAAACAAATAAAAGAATTATTAGATCTAAAACTTATTAGATCCAGTTATAGCAACCATAGTTTTCCTGCCTTCTTAGTCAGGAATCATGCAAAGAAAAAAGGATAAAAGACTGATGAAATCTAAAGTAATCGAAAAAATCAAAAAGCTTGAAGAAGTTCTTGGTATGAAAACAAGAGAATGGACTACTGTCCTAAACAATAAAAAGTAACTACTGCTACAATATCCATTGATACTACTGTATCAAAAAATATAGGAACCACTGTTCCACAAACAAAACATGTCCTTTTGAGGCCACCCACTCAAATAGCATGGAAGCAGAATTCTATCAATCATGTCCTAAAAAAATATTGGTATAACGAAGAATTAAAACATGAGAATCCAGATATTTACAATCATATAAACAATGTTTGAAGAGCATTACACCCAAGTGATAAAACAGGAGCATACCACTTATCACAAATAGAAAATGATAATCCTTCAATTAAAGAAAAAAAATGCAAGAGCAGAATGAAGGATTTGAAAAGGCAAAACACATTGCCAGTAATATGATCAAATTCAGTAATACTTATACCTCATCTTCTTTAAATAGAAAGAAAGATAATCTGATCAGAGAAAACACATCTGCTGACAAACAACTACAAGCTATAATGTCTCAAATAGACATTTGTGACCTTGTAAAGATCAGAAACAAGGAATTTACAGAGTTTGTGAAACTCTTTAAGTTCAAAGATGAGAAATTAGGAAGAATAGAAGGAGACCTTCATCTCCTTGAATGTTTAGATTTATATCAAATAGGTGTATACCCTACAGAAAGATTTATTGAACTTCTCCACAAGACAGGAGAAAATAATTTAGAAGATCTGCTAAAAAATTCCAACCAGCTAGTTAGAGCATCCACTGTCGTTTTGTATAAGTTTTCCATATTTAGCTTTTAGGGTTTAGCTTTTAGCAAAGATCGCTGCTATCGTTATTTTTAAAATTCGATAAACTAATGAATTGGACGGATCTTGTTCCTCCGTCTAACACTTTTTTTGGTTTTTATTTTATTAAAAAAGGAATGGACGGAGCTTCATCCTCTGTTTGAGAACTTTTTATTTGTTTTTATCTGAATTGTATTGGACGGTACTTGTTCATCCGTCTGTTGTTAAAAAAAAATTTAGTCGTTGAAAACATTGAAAAACAATTAAAAAACAAAGAAAAGTCTGGTTTGTTTTCATGTTTATTTAATTTTTTCTTTAAGTTGTTGGCGGAATGATCGTTTTGCCCCTTCCTTCAAAAAATGCCAAAAACGGACCGGACGGAATACCTTCATCCGTCTGGTCTGTTTTAATTATAAAAAAATTTAAAATGGAAATGTTAAATTACATTCAAGCCCCCATTCACCTAATCATATATAAATGCATACCTCTCACGCCAAATCTTCTCATCCATCTACAGATTAAAATGTCCTCTTTACTCAAACTACTATCTTCATATCTGTAACCCCTGTTTTCCATTTTCTTTATTTTTTTGGTGTATTTTTCTTTTTTGTGTATTTATTCAGCTTGTATTTCTTTTTGGACCATGTATTGGATTTTTCTTTTCTCTATATCCATCTATTTGATTTCGTCGTCTTTTTATTTTCTCTTCTTGATTCAATTTGCCAGTCTATTGTTCATTCTTTATTTGATCGAGCTATTATTTTGATCCACTTTATTTTATATTGTTCATGCCCTATTTTATTTACTCTTTTTGTCCCCATTCCTATTGGATCCTTTAACCCATTAAAATCCACTGCCCAAATTAAACCAAATTAACCAATAACATATTCTACCCGTTACCCAAACCCATTATAACCAAAACCCTAATAACCAACTACCTATATATATAACCCATACCCGTTTACCTATACCCTGCCCGTTAACGCCCTTAAACCCTACCATGTACCCTATATATATTCATCTATCTGTTCATCTCCCCCTCACACACCAAAAACCCTAGCCGACACATCCCTCCCGACTATAGTAAAGCTATCCCTCCCGACTGCTGTAAACCCATCCCCCGGCCTCCCTTTCCTCTACCCTGTGTACCCGTTCACCCTCCAACCTGCATCCCGACCTCCCTCTCAGCCCCCTCACTCTCCGGCGTGCCCCAGTGTCACGCCGCCTTACTGTGCTCCCTCCCGATCGCCGCAACACTGCAACACCCAGGCGACAGCCGAAAACCCCTCCCTGTGCTCCTCACGACAAAAACGCCCCATCCACCGTCTTTCCCTCCTCCCTATCATGCCGCAGGACTGCAGCGCCAGCCACCTCGGCGTTCCTCTGCTCTCTCCCGGCGTCGCAATGCAGCCAGCAGCCGCAGATGCGCTATCCCCTTGCCATCATCCCCGTCACCATTTTACCCTCCACTGCTCTGCTTGTGTGTGTGTGTGTGTGTTGGTTCTCGTGAGTTGTGCATTCGTGTGTTTGTGTGATTCATGAGTTGTGTTCGAGGTTGTGTTCATGGTTCATTTGTTTGTTGAGTTCGTTGTCCGGAAATCCATTCGTGTTATTCTTGCTCTTTGCACCGTTTTCGTCGTCGACTATAAGGCAAGTAACTTGTATTAATTTCTGTTGCAAGTACAAGTACTAAATACTGCTTGTAGTGTAGGTTTGTCTTCTAGAGACAATTCTTGTGCAAACCCTTATTATATCTTGTCTCTATGTGTTGATTTTCCGTAGTTGTCTCATTACACACACGGCATGAATATAACTTAGAGATAATCAATTCTTGTATACATGCATATTGTTCGTGGTTATGGGGTGTTGTATGATCTTGTATGCTTGATGTGTTCGATGTAGTATGACTCGTTGTAGACTTGTAAAATACCCTATACCATGTTGCTTGGACATCTAGTACACCATATTTCATGTTTGGTTATGTTTTGGATGAGTTTCATATGAACTAGTTGGTTTCGTGCATAAAGGATATTTTCTGTTTTGCCGGTTCTCTGTTTTTGTTCAGTATTTTAGACCCTATTAAGGTCAGTATATGAAAATTATTTGTGAAGATGAATTATAGATAATTCTATATACCTTCCAGATTTTTTGACATATCTCAGTTTCGATTTTTGAGTTTCAAGTTATGACTATTTTACTACATATGTGTTTAAAATTCCAGATCCAGTTTTATATAAATTCTGTAGGAATAATTATTTTTCTACTGATGTTAAAGATAATATTTTCATCCAATATTTTTTTAGTACAACTAAACCTGATTGGGATTAACCCTTAATGTAATGCCCTGATATTCATTTATGAAAATTATTATTTTTTATTATTTTTGTACGTATTGTGCACATGCAATCTTGTGATATAAATTTTTATAATTATTTTCATTACATAGACAAATGAAGACAAATGAGTACACACACACACACACACACACACACATATATATATATATGTATGTATGTATACTCATTTGTCTTCATTTGTCTATTGATGTGAATATTTGCAAGTGTACAAAATTGCACAAGTAATATAGATAGGTGAGTAGAGTGTCGAACCCACAGGGACTAGATATTTTACTGAGTACCGATATCACTAGATGAATCACTATTTGGAAGATCGAATTTAATTAAGGATAAAACAACTAAATTAAATTAATCTAACTAAATCTAACTAAATTGGTGAAGAGGGAGAGGGTTGTGAAACTATGAAGCTCTTGTACTTTGTTTAATGGTAAAATTAGTTCTAGGGCTCTTGGTTCACCTCGTTTATCACACACACAAATTATTATTCCTTATAAATAAAAATATTATCTTTCCCAAATTGTCGACCAAAATCCTAGAGATATTAACCACTCTATCAACGTAGTCTAAAAATTATTCTCAACTAATTCTTCGCCTATCCATCAAATCATTAATTGAGAAATTGGATTTCTTAATGGTCACGTCCTCCAATATACGGTGTTAATCTTTATTAATCACAAATAACCTGTTCGGTCTCTTTATGATTTGAAAAATCATACAAATGTCTATCCACCATGTTGTACGCATAAATAATAAAAATTAAAACACAATCAGGAAAGATAAAATAATAATAAGGAATTAAAAATTGTGTTCTACAAAACTCGACTACACCTTAGCCTCTAGAACAATAAATTCAGTTCATATTTGTTTGGGATTGCATCTAAAATAAATTTTAGAAGAAGATGAGATACAAAAAATAATAATAATAATAATAATAAATTAATCCAAACCCCTGTCTCAAAAAGCCGAACCCCAAAGAATTCGCCGTCAGCCTTGAAACCCGCCCCTCAGCAGTGGACGCCACGTCAGTTGTCCTTGGATTCCGCGCTGTCACATCTGTGAGCTGTCGCTTCGCCAGGTCAGCCGTCCTTGGAGCACGCAACTACCGAAGTCTGCTTTCTTCGTTTTCCGCGCCAGGAGCCGCACGTGGTCACATGTGCTGCTGCTACCTACCTCTTTCTTTGTTTGTTCTTTCCAGCACGCAAAAGGAGAAGAACGAAGGAGTCGTCAAGTCAAAGAGCAATCGCTGGGTGCACTTCGAATGCTGCGCCAAAGAAGACAGCAGCCCTACTACCCACACGCTGCTGTTTCGCCTTGGAACTTACACACGCCTTCTCTCTCTCTTACTTTTTCTTTTTCTTCTTTTGAGTTATTGTACAACCATCTCCTCTTAAGTTTCTCCTCTCTCCTTTGGTTTGCATTTATAGAGTACGGGAAGAGAGTTAGGGTTTTCACTTTTTGCAGAAAACCCCACTTTTTTTCTTTATTTCCTTCATTTTCTGCCAACCACGTGCTTCTGCATACACAAAATAATACCAGAAATTAGGATTTTTAAATAAAATAAAATTAATTAGTTTAAAATTAATTAAACTAACTACAACTCATATTAGCTTATAAAAATCCTTTTAAAATTATTTGTCACCCTTTTAACTCAACAAAACAATAAAAATCGATAAATCCATTATTTTACTTTGTTTGTTGATTTTTTCCACAAATCTTTACTTTTTGCATCAAAAATATTATTTCTTCAAAAATAATTAATTAAATGAAATCATATAGAAATAAAATGAATTATAGACAATATCAGCGAAAACAAGTCATTTTAATAGGTAAATGAGTACAAATATTTGTATATAAATTCGACACATCAAATACCCCCAAACTTAAGATTTTGCTTGTCCTCGAGCAAAAAGTAGAATCATGAACAAGGGATTAATAATAGTAGACTCAATCCATCACACCAAGAGATCTTATCATGCAAGCATCAAAATTTCAATTAAAAGTATAAACAATTGCAAATAAAGTAAAACTAAGCATACCCACTTTCTCCAGTGCAATTATTTATTCATAATTCCCAACCCAATCGCATTTGTCATGCAATTAATGTAATTGTAGTATGCAACAACTTAATCTATGATTATCCCTTCTCTCTACTACAAACCGAGTAGCAAACTAGAGTTTTTTATTTTTTTTTTTTAATTTTTAATTTTTATTTTTAAAGTCCCTTCTTTAAGTTGTCACTTGTTTTTTTACGCGAATGCAAATCATTTGTGACGAATTCACCCGGTTACTCAACAAGTCACAAACTTAAAGTGCTTTGCATACTCATATTTCAAGTTGCCGTTTTACGTAAAAGTAAACATTTGTGATGAATACCCCTAGCTACTAAGCAACTCAAAACATTGGAGTAGATTGACTTTATTCACAATACATTTTTTATTATTATTATTTTCATTATTACTCTATTTACTTAAACTCTGTTTAGGACTAGATCGAAGGGGATAATCACAAGAAAAAGCATATGCATAATAGCATGACCCACACAATTTTGTAAGGAATTTTGAAACTCAATAATCCTAAAGTAAATAAGTATGCTTAATATTACTTTATAAAAAAAAATTGTTTATCCCAAAAAAATTGTTTCAATGCTTATCACCATAAGGAACTCAAAAGTGTAAAGGTAAGCCTAATTATAATCCTTTTGTTTTGTTTTTCTTTTCAAAAGTAATTAAAAAAAAAAAAAATTGTAAACCTTCCCCCCAAACTTAAATATCACATTGTCCTCAATGGGAAAGGAAAAGAAAAACAAAAAGAATGCAAAAAGTTTAGAATTTCTCCCCTGATTCGTCCTTAAATTTCTGCGCGCGCAGTGTTCAGTGTTTTGGCAATATCTGGAGCTGTAGATGTCCAAATGGGCTAAATTGTTTTTTGCTGGAAAGCTAAGACGATAGGCTACAACTTCTCTTTGAATTAGTTTTCCAGATTTTGACTCCAAACTGCTCAAAAACAGCCATCAATGCATGTGTTCAAAACAGCTCCGCCCGGCGACTTCCAAAATTTATGCAATCCTACAAGATAAAATCAAAAATTAAAATAAAATAAACTAAACTAAAAGGTAAATCAAAACTAAATGCAATAAAATAAAATATGGGTTGCCTCCCAAGAAGCGCTAAGTTTTAAGTCTTCAGCCGGACATGGGGGTGAGATGGTTATGTAACGCCAAGATCCAACAACATTAAAATATCCCTTCTAATTTTTCTCCTTTTGTGTGGATCAGGTTCAAGCTCTAATTTGAGGCGTTTCCTTCTTGATGATGTTGTCTTTGATTTCCCCGCCTCTTTGAATTTATGCTGCAAAAATGAATAAATAGAAGGTTCAGCATCCAAATACATGACATGTTCAAAAATATTTTCTTTCTTAGTTTTAAAAATTTCTACATTTGTTGGACATACTTCAATTGGTGATTTTTCAAATTTTGCCTTATGTTTCTCGCCCACAATTAAATGAGTTTCACTTACTTGAATAGATGACTGTTCTTCAGGAGGAAAATTTATGGAATTAAAAACATCATACATTACTTGCTCATGCTGAATTTGTTCCTCCACACTTTGTTCAATCTCACTTTGCTTTTCAACCACATTCTGTTGGCCATTTTCTTCTTGTGATTGCTCAATTGTCCTCCCGCTTCCTAGTGTTATAGCCTCGACATGCTCCTTGGGATTGACAACTGTATTGTGTGGTAATGTTCATGCAGTTTTTTCATTAAGAAGATTTGAAATTTGACTAATTTGTACCTCAAGATTATGAATGGAAGCCGAAGTTGAATTTGCAACATTTTGGATTGCCAAATCTGTCTTTTGTATGTAGTGCATAAACATGTCATCAAATGTCGGCTTCTTTTCTGGCTGTGGAAAATTTTGAGGTTGTATAACTGCTCCTTGATTGTAGTTCCATGGATAATTTGGGGTGTTTCTCCATCCTTGATTGTATGTGTTTGCATAATGATTGTTTTGCATTTGAAAGTTTGACACAAAATTTTCATGTTCGGCATTTGATGGAGCAGAAGAGTTCCCCACTTGACAAACTGAACTTGCATGATTTCCTGCACAAAGATCACAAATCATATTAGATTGCATAACATTAAAATTCATATTTTCTACTTGTTTAGATAAAATATCATTTTTTGTATATAAAGTAGAAAAAGGATCAAGTTCAAAAACTCCAGCCACTTTTCTTGGCATTGCTCTCTCTGAAGACCACTGGTAATGATTTGATGTCATCTCCTCTAAAAAATCATAGGCTGCTGTGTAAGTTTTGCTCATAAGTGCGCCACCAGCTGCTGCGTCAACCATAGATCTATGTATAACTCCCAAACCATTATAAAATGTTTGCATTTGCAGCCATTTCGGTAGTTCATGATTAGGACACTTTCTCAATAACTCTTTAAACCTTTCCCATGCATCATACAAAGACTCGGTCTCAAAGTGCATAAATGTAACAATATCATTCCTTAGTTTTGTTGTCTTTGCTGGAGGAAAATACTTGGCTAGAAATTTTTGTGCAAGTCCCTCCCAAGTAGTTATACTACCTGGTGGTAGATAATGTAGCCAAGCCTTCGCCTTATCTCGTAATGAAAAAGGAAAGAGTCTCAATCTAATTGCATCATCTGATACTCCATTGTGTTTGAAAGTATCACAAATTTCTAGAAAATTTGAAATGTGAGCATAAGGATCTTCGTGTGGTAGTTCCCCAAAATTGAACAGTCTGTTGAATCATTAGAATCATCGCCGGTTCAATCTCAAAATCGTCAGCTTCAATGACCGGCTTCTTTATGCTTGATTCATAAATCGAGGGCATAGCATAGTCTCTCAAAGGCCTATTCTCATCGTTCCCCATGATAATGTACGTGTATGTCCTGAGATGTAAGTATCGAAAAAGAAAAAAAAATAGAAAAAAATAGAAAAACTAAAAAAAACAAAAATAAGAAAAATAAAATAAAAAAATAAAAGTTAGTCAAAAGAAAATAAAGATGTAAAATAATAATAAAATAAAAATAATTACAAAAATCCAAACTAGCAATAATCTAGCAATTTTCAATATCAATAAAAGAATAACTAGTTCCCGGCAACGGCGCCAAAAACTTGATGTGAATATTTGCAAGTGTACAAAATCGCACAAGTAATATAGATAGGTGAGTAGAGTGTCGAACCCACAAGGACTAGATATTTTACTGAGTGCCGATATCACTAGATGAATCACTATTTGGAAGATCGAATTTAATTAAGGATAAAACAACTAAATTAAATTAATCTAACTAAATCTAACTAAATTGGTGAAGAGGGAGAGGGTTGTGAAACTATGAAGCTCTTGTACTTTGTTTAATGGTAAAATTAGTTCTAGGGCTCTTGGTTCACCTCGTTTATCACACACACAAATTATTATTCCTTATAAATAAAAATATTATCTTTCCTAAATTGTCGACCAAAATCCTAGAGATATTAACCACTCTATCAACGTAGTCTAAAAATTATTCTCAACTAATTCTTCGCCTATCCATCAAATCATTAATTGAGAAATTGGATTTCTTAATGGTCACGTCCTCCAATATACGGTGTTAATCTTTATTAATCACAAATAACCTGTTCGGTCTCTTTATGATTTGAAAAATCATACAAATGTCTATCCACCATGTTGTACGCATAAATAATAAAAATTAAAACACAATCAGGAAAGATAAAATAATAATAAGGAATTAAAAATTGTGTTCTACAAAACTCGGCTACACCTTAGCCTCTAGAACAATAAATTCAGTTCATATTTGTTTGGGATTGCATCTAAAATAAATTTTAGAAGAAGATGAGATACAAAAAATAATAATAATAATAATAAATTAATCCAAACCCCTGTCTCAAAAAGCCGAACCCCAAAGAATTCACCATCAGCCTCGAAACCCGCCCCTCAGCAGTGGACGCCACGTCAGCTGTCCTTGGAATCTGCGCTGTCACATCTGTGAGCTGTCACTTCGCCAGGTCAGCCGTCCTTGGAGCACGCAACTACCGAAGTCTGCTTTCTTCGTTTTCCGTGCCAGGAGCCGCACGTGGTCACATGTGCTGCTGCTACCTACCTCTCTCTTTGTTTGTTCTTTCCAGCACGCAAAAGGAGAAGAACGAAGGAGTCGTCAAGTCAAAGAGCAATCGCTGGGTGCACTTCGAATGCTGCGCCAAAGAAGACAGCAGCCCTACTGCCCACACGCTGCTGTTTCGCCTTGGAACTCGTACACGCCTTCTCTCTCTCTTACTTTTTCTTTTTCTTCTTTTGAGTTATTGTACAGCCGTCACCTCTTAAGTTTCTCCTCTCTCCTTTGGTTTGCATTTATAGAGTACGGGAAGAGAGTTAGGGTTTTCACTTTTTGCAGAAAACCCCACTCTTTTTCTTTATTTCCTTCCTTTTCTGCCAACCACGTGCTTCTGCATACACAAAATAATACCAGAAATTAGGATTTTTAAATAAAATAAAATTAATTAGTTTAAAATTAATTAAACTAACTACAACTCATATTAGCTTATAAAAATCCTTTTAAAATTATTTGTCACCCTTTTAACTCAACAAAACAATAAAAATCGATAAATCCATTATTTTACTTTGTTTGTTGATTTTTTCCACAAATCTTTACTTTTTGCATCAAAAATATTATTTCTTCAAAAATAATTAATTAAATGAAATCATATAGAAATAAAATGAATTATAGACAATATCAATAAAAACAAGTCATTTTAATAGGTAAATGAGTACAAATATTTGTATATAAATTCGACACATCATCTATGAGTATATATATATATATACTCATATATATATATATACTCATATATATACATATATACTCAAATGAGTATATATATACTCAAATGAGTATATATATATATGAGTATATATATATATATATATATATATATATATATATATATATATATATACACTCATATATATACACTCATATATATATATATATATATACTCAAATGAGTATATATATATATATACTCAAATGAGTATATATGTGTGTGTGAGTATATATATATATATACTCAAATGAGTATATATGTGTGTGTGTGTGTGTGTGTGTGTGTGTGTGTGTGTGTGTGTGTGTGTGTGTGTGTGTGTCTTTTCTATTTGTTTTTTTTTTATTAAAGCCCATTTTTAACAAACATAAGTTTTCTTTTATTTTGAGCCTAACTTATTTTTTTTTTAAATGTAGGCTAATTTGGCCCATTAAATAAAAGCCCATGAGTTTATTTTCCTTTTCAATACAACTTGTAATGTAGACAACTTTTACAGATTATTTTTATAAAGAATAAAATGTACAACTTTTAAAATGGGGGACTAAGGGAACACGTGCATCACACTTGCACGTGTTTGTGCACCTTTTTGCATGGCCGGATAGGGACTAGGAGCGAAAAGAGAGTGGAGTTTGTGGGAGGTAGTTTTTGTGATCATGGTTGGTTACTACAACTTTCCCTTGAATCCTAGCCTTTGATTCTTAACTCCTAGATAAATCCTAGCCCTCTATTTGTCCCAAATTTTAGTATAAATACCCCCCCCCCCCTAGCCTAGTTATTCTTGCACTCTTCATTCTCCAAACCTATAGTGAAAGAATACAATTATTAGTAGTGGATGATTAGTAGGAAGTGAGAATAAAAGATTGAGAGTTTGAGTGTGTGCGTGCTTGCATTCAAGGAGGCCTGCTACATCACCATTAGGAGGGCTCGGGTTGCACTTGGGAACTTCCGGTTAGCACATCAAGCAAGGAGGAGGAGTACTCATTTGGCAAGCTCGATCTAGGAGGAGAAGGGCTCTTTCGTTTAGGAGGTATTGTGTGATTTTTCTCTCCAAATAAGGTGGGTGGTTTTCTATATTTCTAACTTAGATGCCATGCTAGGAAGTGATTGAAGTAATGATGCATGAAAGAAACTAATAAGAGTACACCTAATTGCAAAAGGGACTTTCTAGTTGATTAAATTAATGCTTGATAGATTGCATGTTATCTTGTCACGAACCTTAAGTTTGTATGCAAATCGTTTGTAGTTGTGGAAATATGAATTGGAATTGTTGATAATGTCAAGATTAAGTACAAATGCTAGTAAATGAAATTATTGTTTTGTGTGCTTAGATGGACTATCGTGATATGGTTTCGAATGAATAAAATTATCCTATGCTTTCGGGTTTTATGAAAGAGGGAAAATCAGGGAATTAATGTAAAAAAATTTAATACCTAGTTGTGTGAGAAATGTCAAAATGAATTATGAAAAAAGTAATATGCAAATTTAAATTATTGTATGAGAAATGTGTATTAAATTACTGAAAAATTATTTTAAAAATACTGGAGTGTTAATTTAAATTAAAATATACATTCGGGAGATTTACAGGGTTTTTAGTGCAAGCAAAACAAAATTAAGAGCTTTTGAACATCGAAATGTTCTAATGAAACAGAGAGTTGAATTAAATAAAATTCAAGTTGTAGTTGTGACAACCTGAGCCTATAGCTCAAGTGATCGGTGAGCCCTCTGGCGCTACAGTAGCGCGGGCGTGTTGTCTTGAGGTTGCTGGTTCGATACCTGTGTCCACCATTCTTTTGTTTGCGTTTTAAAAATCAAACCAGATCCGAATAGAGAGCATAAAACTCTCTGGCTCTCTTTTATATCGCTGAGCGCAAACAGCCAGTTGGCTAGCACGTGCGGCTGACTTCTTAAAGGTTGCGGGTTCAATTCTGGGTGTAGCCAGAATATAATTTTTTTTCAATTCTATTTTGGGGGCTTTCTTGATGTGTAAAAATTCCGAAAAAAATACCGTTATTATCCTAAAAACATATACGACTTATGAAAATTAATTGGGAGTTATTGGAATGAAATAAAGTGTATTTTGGAAGTAAAAGTGTAGTCAAAACTACGGTTTCAGACTCGTTTAATTTCATAAAAAGTGTGTTTTCACGAGGGAATTAAGATAAGTATTGGAAAAGGAAAATTGATGGAAAGAAAATATAAATGTGAAGTTTTATATGAGTTATTTTTTGCTAAAGAATAGCGTGACAATGGTGATTTTATGAATATTCACTTGGACTAGATGTTTTCGTAAGATGATTTTAATGTGGAAACAAATGTCGGTTATGAAATGCATGATGTATAATAGAACTTCATGTATGATTATTGACTCATGAAAAGATTGGAAATCATGTGATTGAAAAAGAGAAATGTTCTTGAGTTTGACAACTCAGATATGTGAATTTGTGAATTAAAATTGAAAATTAGGGTGTAGCCAAAACTCACACCGGCAAGTGAAAGTGGTAAGATATGATTATTGAAATTGAAAAGACCAAGTTTGGGTCATTGTGAAATGAAAGAAATAAGACCGGTATTAGTGAAAGGGCTAACTCTAAGAGATTGATTTTGTTCATGATTTCATTAAATTAAGAATTAGTACATAGTGAAGAAGTGATGAAAGTGAGAGAAAAACACAAGTATGAGGGCCTCGAGTCTACGATGTGGGTGTGATTCACAGTTTGTCTTCACGATGCGTCGTGACATGACGTGGGTACTACTCCGAAATTATCGGGATCTTGGCGACGCTTGTGGGGTGTTTGGTGACTGCGAGATGATCGTGTGCCATGAAGGAGGCTGAATTGTCCATAGGTTGTCTTCACGATGCGTCGTGACAAGACGTAGGATTCCCCTCTAGTTTTTCTGTACATAAGCTCGTACTCATAGGACATCTAGGATACTTACCGTAGTTACAGTAGTAGATTAAGTCATGACGAGGGATTGAACTCTATAAGATGAAGAACGATTAAGAGGATTGCCCTCGGACCTATGTAGTATGGGATGCATAGAATCCGAACAAGTGTGTATTAGTGTCATGTAATATAAATAACTGCATTAAGGACTAAGTGCACAATCACAACACGACATCAATAGGATATTTCCCTTAGTTTGATATGTGAACAAGTTTGTGTTTGTTAAATATGGAAAATCAATTATACTGTTTCTGGCATAAAGAAGATAGCCGTGTATAATATTCGTCGATTGAATAAACTGACGTACCCACAGTTTTGTATGCAGGATAAATGGCATGATAAAGATTAAAAAAGAATTGATGCTTAGAGATTATTCAAATGTTGTTGTAATTTCATTTATATTAATGTTGTAATTTTGCTTCCGCTGTAAAATGTAAGTGTAAAGATTTCTTATAACTCTGATGTAAAATAAAAAGTTTTAAATTCCTTGTAAAATTGTACGAAAGAAGTGTAAAGATCCTGTGGAATCTCGAATTTAGTTGTATTTTGGAATTCGGGGTGTTACACCTAATTTTTGTGGATTTAATTGATGACTTTTATAAACTATTCTATACTTGCAAACAACTACTATACTTACAGAATTTTCTTGCTGTTCAGTAAAGAACCTTGGTTTCGACCTGATTCCATTTGCTGTTCATAAAAACTTTGTGAATATTAAATGTAGCCTACTGTATCTATTTTATCACCCTTTTGAAAAATCTGAATTTCAATTTATATTTTGTGAGATATTGCTGTTTTAGTACTGCTGTGTTTAAGATTCCAGATTTACAAAACTTTTGTATCTTGCTGCTTTCTGATTTTACTTGGCTATTCTATCTATGTTGAAAAATTATGAAACTTTATTTTCTATTACTAAACATACTAGGAAATACCCCAGATTTTTCATGGATTTAATTACTATGTTTTCATGTTGTTTTCTTGTTTATGAATACAATCTTCTAATTTCTGGCTGAACATGTTTTCTGGATACAAATCTGTTTTAAAACTTTTTTTTGTGAAATACCATATGACTTATATATATTTTCTAGATTCTGTCGAGTGTCTATTTTCCAGATTCTCTGAGGGATCCAGATTTGCATTTTTGTAGCAACGGAAATTCCAGATTTGGTGCAGTACTGTCTTGCTGTCCTGAACTAGAATTTTCGTTGTTCAATCCTTTTATGAGTTGTCTTTCACCTGTACATGTTTATCTCCCGACCTAAACCTGTTACTTGTTCATGCCGTGTTATTTTTGCTCTGTTTTGTGACACGTACATGCCTGCTTAATAATAATAACAGGTAATCAAGCCAGGGTTAAGGGAAAGACCTTAGTAGTGGACAATATAGGTATGTGTACTCAGAAGGGGGCCCGTGTTTCCTTACTTGTTGCCATGTTTCATGATTACATAATTCATATCTGTTATTATTATATGTTGTCATGTTTCATGATTACATGATTCATGCCTGTTATTACTATCTGATTATATGTTGCCATGATTCGTGATGATTCATGCATGTTATTATTATATATTTCCATGTTTCATGCTTCATGATTACATGATTGATGATTGTTACTACTATATGTTGCCATATTTCATGACTACATGATTCATGCATGTTTCGGCTGTCACGATTTCATGACAATGTGATTCGTGCCTATTACCTGTTTACATAACGCCTGAGTATACGACCATATAGAAACCCACCACTAGGCCTAAACATAATTTGCATGTAAGTAGTAACCATGTGGTAAAAATCTGGGACGCATGAAGTGCTACCTAGATAGTAATAATACAAGACTTGACATAATATGATACATGTTACATGCTTACCTGTTACATGATAACTGTACATGCTACTTGACACCTGTTACCTGTTTGCCTACTTGCATGATACTTGGCATCTGATACATGTTACCAGTACCCTGTCAGCATTTTATATTACTTGAACATGTTCATGATTCATGCTAGTTGTTCTATTTTGTTATCATGTCTATTCCATGCTATGTTTGTTTCCACTATTATTCTATATTTGTTATTCTTTTCTTGTACTTGTGCATGCACTACAAGCGGCCCATAACTTGCATTGACGGCAATTTTGTTTTCTTTTTCCTCTTCCTGCAATTTATTAAATTGCAGATTATGGTGATCAGCTGCCCGATGGAGTAGGGGATCTGAGATTTTAGATGCTAGAGTTTTACTATTATTATTTCCTGTTGCTTATTTTGAACAAATGTATCTGTTACTTGAATTATTTTTGTATTCGGCGATGTGACCCGGGATTATTGACTGTTCAGATCTGGTTTATTTAAGATTATTAAATTTTTTTTCAAGTAAATTTTTGTTGGTATTGATTCATATATACAAGCGTGGTTGACTTTTCTTGCTTCCTACTCTGATTATTCCTGTGAAATGTTGTAAAGATCCTGACAGCTTATGGATGATAAAAATCATTCGCTAGGCTTAGTCACGTATCCTTATTCCATATCTCTTTTTGGGAAGCGGGGCGTGACAGTATCTAACAAAAAATAATGTCCATCCGAAGATATATCGGTAGAATAAAATTCACTATTCGAGGCGGATCTGATCATGACAACACCAGTACGGAGGCCGAACCGATGACGGAATCTCGTAATTTTGCCGATCCGAGTTTGTGGAAATTAGTGGTTGATGTCCGCCAACATCTGTATCAGCTTATTACCAATCAGCCTGCAGGTGGATTTTGTAAATTTAGGAGAAATTTGAGTGGTCCAATAAAGGCTTACGAGCGATGTTCCCGTGTTCCATTAGTGAAGCAATTAATCGATCAAAACGGGTGGCAGCGTTTATTCACAATAAATACGGAAAAATCATCAATGAGGCTTATAGAGGCCTTGGTTGAGAGATGGTGGGATACTACACACTTCATTTACCATGTGGTGAGTTGAGATTCACCCCGTTAGATTGGACTATGCTAACAGGGTTATCGATCGGATCCGGTGAAGCCCCTTCATGCAATGATGAAGATTATCCCTTCGAAATTGTACAGTCTCATTTTTTCCTAAGATTACTGGAGCAAAATGGAAATCTTCAGCAATACACAGTTCATTCCTAAAGAAGTATTTCCATAGCAACGTGATCAAAACAGCTCAAGTTGATGATAATCTAGCGTTGACTATCACAAGAGCAATCTTTATGTTCTTTCTTTCAGAGTTTCTTTTCTCCAATGCTGCTTGCGTGATCAGATCTGGTTTGCTTGCAGCACTAGAAGATCTTAATAAAATGGGTTTCCAGGTATGTTAGGTAGTGTTGATTGCATGCACTGGGCTTGAAAAAATTGTCCATCAGCATGGCACGGCCGGTATACCAGACACGTTCGGGAGCCAACCATTATTCTTGAAGCAGTTGTATCTTACGACCTATGATTCTGGCATTCATTTTTTGGAATTCCAGGATGCAATAATGATCTTAACGTGGTCAACCGATCCACATTATTTAAAAATCTTCTTGATGGGTGTGCACCACCCCGAATTTCACTATCAACAATAACAACTACAACATGGGGTACTATTTAGCTGATGGTATTTATCCCCGTTGGCTACCATAGTCAAAACATACTCTTCACCGGATACTCAAAAGAAGAAAAAAATTGCCCAGATGTAAGAAGATTCAAGGAAGGATGTTGAACGCGGATTCAGGGTTTTACAGGCACGATTTGCAATAGTAAAAGGTCCAGCACGGTTCTGGGACGCCGAAAGTCTATCTTAAATACTAAAGACATATATTATTTTACACAATATGATTGTTGAGGACGAACGAGAAGAAGCACTTGAAGATTATGACTACGACCAAAGTGCGGACTCTACCTTCAGTATACCGAGCAGAACTGGAGCTTCAACAAGTACCTCCAGATTAGCACGCAATGTAGAACTACATGATAGACAGAAACATCATCAACTACGATAAGATTTGGTAGAGCACATATGGAACGAATATGGAGATGAGTTTTAGAAAAATATGTTATTTGTGTTTTAGAGTCATTTGCAAGTAATTTATATTTTTAAATGTTTAACTTAGAACCAGTGAGTAAAACATTAGAATCAGTGACTAAAAATATGTTATTTGTATTTGTGTTTTTCATTCTATCTTCGTAATTTATATTCTGTAATGTTTAATCTAGAATCAAGCAAAATGTATGGATCTACTTGGAAGAGACACCAATTTAGTCTTTAATAATTTAAACTGAAATAGAGACTTCTTAATAAGTAGTGGAACACAAAGCAACTACATAACTGAAAATAAGCAGGATACAAGGGATATTGCAACATATATGAAAACAACATTGATACAAAAAACTAAACTATTTGTAACCATGACTTTGCATAATTTCATGTTGTCTACACATGAAATAAGTACGTTGAGTCTCGGGTAAGTTGCTGATGTCCAAACTCATTATGCGGTCTTCCTCTATTCGTTTTTTTCATTTCGTGCTCTTCTTGTTTCATTTTGTGCTCTTTTTTTTATCACAAGCTTCTTTTCTGTTGCCATCGCCAGCCTATCTTATGACTCCTTAAACAAATTATTAAATGTTCTAGTCTCGAAAATCATTTCAGAAAATTGAGCTGATTCAATCGGTCTTTTCCCTTTTCTCTTCTCCGCTTTACGGCCGGGTGGTCAGGAGAGGGCTGGAGGCGAATCCAAATCAGTCGGTATATCTGTATCCCAGTCTTGCATTACTGGCATCCGTATTGTGCTACCGTCTTCACCAGATTGAGAGCTTCGGCCTGATTCGAAGACATGCGTTGTACGTAGCAAAAATTTTGGCTGATCTTTAAGACCTCATAACATTCTTCAAATTTAAATGCTTTTCCGGATGATTGCATGTATTCCACTCTTGCTTCGCGTAGCTATAAAAAATAGTAAATAAACTTGTGTTATAAATTATTATACTTGTATTCAAAATATTTATATCTGGTAAACTATACATACCTTATCAGCCTTAGTTGTTTTGCTTACAGCTATGTTTGTTACAACGCGCAACTTCGCAATGAACAAAGAAACAGATTTAGCAATTGCACAAAAACGACTAGAAATAGGGCCAGCTGTCCGGTCGGTCGGAGTGCCTAATAGAGTTTTAAATGTGGTAAATACTCGATCCCAAAACTGTGTACCGGATTGATCGTTACCGATCAATAGATCCTGAGTAATAGAAACCCAACTTTGGGAAAGAATAACATCTTCATTAGATGTGTATGTCCTACCCCTATTACTACGGGTTTCCATTGCTCAAATTCAATTTATATTTGCAAAATATGAAGAATGAAAGAAACAATAGAAATGGAAGATAGATAGAAAGATAGAGACAGAAAAGCTTAGATAGAAATAAAGAGATAGAGAATCATAGATAGAAAGAGGGAGACAGAGAAGTTTAGTTTTTACATGAGCGGAGTGGAGTACCAAATATATATATATATATATACTGTATTTGAAAATTGTAACCGTTAAAAAAATAATTTTTTAAATAATCAAGTATTGTTGGATTTTTTTTTTAATAATTTAAATTAAATGAGCCGTTGGAGATGAGTACTTGTCACATACGTTAGAGATTAAGGGGTAAATGTGTCATTTTGGTCAAAGCTATATTGTAAAATGGAAGTGAGGGACGGATGAAGTTCATCCGTCTCTCACCCACATAATTAATAAATATGGTTTATTATATAAATTATAAATCGATAAGAGATGGAACACCATCATCCGTCTCTCATCTGTTTTTATTTTTATTTATCCACAGATGGCACTACTTCATCCGTCCGTTCGATTAAATTTCTCAAACGGATGAACTTCGTCCATCTTCTATATTTAGCATTTCGCTAAAGCGGTTGCTAAGTTTAGCAATGAACTGTTCACTTCTATTCTAACTTATGGGTTTTTAGCAAACGACTGTGAACCTATTTTCTAAATCGATTTCCATTTTTTCGGTTTTTAAAAAATGACAGTCGATGCTCTTAAAAATAAATATAACAGATATAGAATTTTGGCATGGTTCGAGCAAATACCACAATTCAAAAGAGCAATTCAATTCGAGATTGTTCATGAACTTTACATCAACCTCTCCAGACCATAAGACTTTTCCAAAACTATTCCCGAAATATGTGCAAAAACTGCCCTATCAAAGAAAAATAAGTTTCATACAATCTACAAGTTTCAAATATGGAGCATCTGGGAAGAGAAACAGTATATTCGTCAGTTCAAGTCTATCCAATTTTGGGAATTAGACATAGTACAAGCCGAGCCAACACTCCAGATAGAAAATGGAAATAATAAAGCATTTGAATCCAGAAATGTAGCGCCCCGAATTTCCAATATAATATCTCAGAAATACATGGCACAATTCCCAGTATCAACCTCACTTGTAATCATAAACATAGCAACCAAATACAAGGAAAATTAAAACTTTTTATTATATCAATTGTTTACAAAGCAAGGCGGAAAATTAACACCTTGAATTACATTTTCTTTCTTTTACAACACATTCTTTTACAATTTGCCTAAGCCATATTATCATTCTACCACATGCATCCAATCCCAAGCTATATGTACCTACCTGTAAACCATGAGGCTAGAAATAACCCTAACCCCCAAAATTACAGGGGTCAGCCATAACGGTGTGAGTGACATCAAAAGAAATACAATGCAAGTAAAACATGAAGAATAAAGTTATAAACAACACATACCAACAGTAGTAACAAATGGAATATGAAATAAAGCATGAAAATATCAAGTGAAACTAGACTAAGTGTCAAGTGTAGGAAAACAGAAAACAAACATGCATAAAACTAAGTCAAGAAAATACGAATGCAATATGATGACTCTCTAATGCATACTTGTTGGATTCTATGCATTCCATACTATATAGGTCCGGTGTCAAGCCCTTATCGTTCTCCACTTATAGGGTTAGATTTCTCGTTATGCAACTAATCCTACTACGGTGACGGAAACAAGATCCAGATTACTCCGTGGGTAGGCCAGATAACCCTCAACACACAAGCATCATGTAAGAATAACCCACAAAAACCGGAGAGTCACCTCCCTGCCGTGTACCCCCCCCCCCCCCTCGCCGCCCCTCGATGCGCAAGTACACAGGCACATCCCGTGAATAGACTCGTCGGCCTTCAACACGCGAATGTACATGTATGTTCTGTGAATAAGCCTGTAAACCCTCGACACGCGAACATACTAAATAGTCCTCTTGAGACGGAACACACGGTCCTGGAATGCATCCGTTGGACTGGACCCCAGGAGCATATACTTACGTTTTCCAAGTTCCATCACTTCTCCACTAGTGCATGTCCTTAGGTTGATTATTATTAAAACACAAATTTGCCCTCTCTAGAGTTAGTGTATCCTGCCAGACTTAATTCCACAACAACAACCCCAAGACCCAACTGGTCATAATTCACAAAATCTCATCTGCCGGTTCACAGGACTGCCACTCAACTCCTAGAGATTCACAAATCGAATATCAACACAAAATCTTTCATTAAAACTCTTAATTTCATCATCAAAACATTTATATCAAGAAAACTTCTTAAATCAACAAAATCCAAGTTTATTCAATATACTCATAAATTTCTAGAATTGAAATAAGATATAAAATCCACTAAATAACTGAGAATCATATTTTGAAGTCATAGAGTATCACAAAACATCAATTCCTTCAAAAACCACATATATATCTCTTTATAAAGTCATAGGAATGTAATTTAAATTCTGTTATAAACAAAATATAACTTTCTGTAAAATACTGTAATCTGTAGTAACAACATCACTTAAAACCGTAGATCAATAATCCATAAGTTCGAAGAACTAACTGTTTAAAGAAACGAAGAAAAACTCAATAAAACAACCCAAAACAGCAGGTGTGGTCGACCTTGCAGTCAACCGTCATGACAGTCGACCTCCATTTTAGTTCAAAAAATGGATAGTCGACCTCGCAGTCGACTGCTAGCTGCCACACAGCCAGGTTTGAAGTTTGTGAATGTTTCGACTGATACATCGATTACACTTGATAAAATTGCAATTTTGTAAAACCAAATTCCTGAGATGATAAAATATGACTTGTATAACATATAAGAGTTTATAAAACAAATCAAAACCACATCAAGATCATAAAAGAGTAGTTTTCATCAAAATCTTCAAAACAGTGGATATAAATATGTATGTGTATATATGTGTGTGTTTGCATCAGTTAAATCATCAAAATTCATCCAATAAGAAGTAGTATAATGTTCAAAATAATCTCAGTATCAAAATAACTCAAATCCAACCGAAAACTTCACAAAACTAATTTCAGCCATACCTATCAGACCCGAAATTCAAAAATCTCAACTCTTACTTCAAACTTGATTCTTTTGAGCCAAAAACTCCCTTTAGAACTTGTTATACCCATACCCCATTGATTATAATAGTTTACTCATGAATATAAGCAATTATAACAACTATTCATCAAGTTTCACTTCATCAAAAACCCAAAACAAAGTGTATGTCTACATACACAATAGAACTAGGTGTTTATTCACTTTTTGCAATAAGCATCATACAACTCAATAAACTCAATCAAATCAGCAAGCATATGAGAGAAAACAACCTACTCATGGTTTCTATTAGGTTCTTTAACAATCTCAAGTCATCTATATAGAATATCAATCATCAATAGCATAGGTTCCATGAAAAGATTCAATTTTTAACTCATCCATCCATTCATAATTCATTATATCAATATACAATTCCTAACATGCTTTCTAATAGATAAATCATCACATTCAACATACTTAGAACAAAAGAAAACAAACATATGTCACTCACCTCAATGAAGAAATCAATCGAATTAATAAAGAATAAGAAAAGGCCCTTCTTTTACAAAATTCAAGATCATCGCTTTGAACTCCAAGAAATTAATAGTAAAACCATATTTTATTTTTGCAGAGGAGAGGGACGGCTGTAGGGGCTCTTTTATAGGTTGAAATTTGGAGTTTATGGAAACATCCCTTAATAAATTATTACTTTACATATATAAACCTTTCTTTAGTAAAGTAATTAAATAAGTTAAATAAATTGAAATAAAACCAAATTCCTTTACTACTGAGTTATCCAACCATCAAGCATAGCTCAGAAATTAAAAAATTCGGATTTGTACTCAAAGTGGTAAATTTGCACAAAAGCCCATCTCTTTGTAATATTTGCAAACATGTCATAAAATATTCATAAAAATCCTAAAAATTCAGAAATAATATCTACTAATACATATTATATTTTCTAATTAAAATTTATGACTTTTACTTTCCAAGAAAAATATTTGCACAAGTTCCAACCTAAATTTCATATTTGCAAAAAAATACCATATTTGTTTAAATCTTTACAAAATAAACTCTAAATATATTTTAAATAAATTTTATCTTTAATAATGATCTTGGACAGTCCAAAAGTCAGTAAAAATGAATTTTCATTATTTGTTTGAGATCCAAACAGCTTTTTACATAAAAGTCCTTCTCTTTCGAAGTATTTATAAAAATAGTTCCTTTATTCAGAAAAATACCAAAATTTAGGATATACTCAATTATAAATAGAAAATTTTATTCATAAATTTAAATTTGGAGATTTGTACCCAAAAAAAATATTTGCACGTGTAAAATTGAAAAATTCGTAAAATAGTCAAATTCATTTAAATAAATTTGAAATTAAAATATTATAAATAAATTAAGAAAACAAATAATTAACCATAAAATTTTAAGAATTCAAAATTTCCTAACTTTGTACATGTGTTGCACGTGCAAAATTGCAATTTCAAGAAAATAGTCAAAATAGTCAACTTTACTAATTTAATATTATTTAATAATGCAAAATAAATAATTTTATTTTGTGAGGAGTTACAGGAAAAGGCAAGTATGAAGCTACCAAAGAATTTTTTCTAGAGTTATAGGAAAAATACAATTTCTGTAAAAATATACAGGTTCAAGATAATATCATCCTTATCGATTGGACAGGTGAAGATAGTCCCAAAAAAGAAAAAGAACAACTTTTTCAAGGACTGAAGGAATCCTGGAAACTAGTTTGCATTGTAACAGTGTCATGTATTCTATCTACGAAGAAAAAGGCCTACAAAAAGTTCAAAAAATGATTTTCCTAGCCCGTACAGTCAACAGCGATTTCATGCAAGAAGGAACCAACACTATCTAGAAGCATAGTGGGAAAATCCAATAGAAGGTGGACAGACAGAAGCGTGGTGATGTGAAATATTTATTAGCTTATTCAAGAAGATTCCTTATTCAAGAAGTTTCCTACTAGCTTACTAAGGAAGTTTCATGTTTGTTATGTATGTATGTATTTTGGTATCCTAAGCCTTAGTATCCGAAGCATTTCTCCCCTATATAAGGAGAGGGCTTGGTTTAGTGTGAAGATAAAAGGTTTCCTAGCATGAATAAAAGAAAGAGTGTATGTGTGCTATAACTATCCAATAAATAAAATCTTTCCTTTGATTTTCCGCATCCGCCTCCCAAACTTTTTTGCTTTGAAAGTAGCAACACTATTAAGAGCTATGCAACTTTCCCATTAAATACTTATGATTTTTTATCCGAGTTTCATTTCTATACCTTTCAAATTAATTGATAAGTTACAAATATCAGTAATGTTTTCATCTGTTATTGCAACAGAAAAACTGGGATGTATATTGAAATCAAATATTCTGTTTGCAAGATTTGATTTAGTTCCCTCAATTATAGAATTTAAAGGATCATTAATCCTTTAAATATATGCTCATTGGGCGGACATTCTTTTTGCACAAATAAAGAAAAGACATTATGAGCTGGTAACCTATACATCAGGAATCCTGGAAACTAGGACTCATTGGAACAGATGTCATGTATTCTTTCTACGAAGAAAATGGCCTACAGGAAGATTTGAAAATGATTTTCCCAGCCCATACAATCAACAAAAATTTCATGCAAGAGGGAACTTGCACTATCTAGAAGCATGGTGGGCCAATCCAACAAAAGGTGGACAGACAGAAGCGTGGTGATGTGAAATATTTAGCTAGCTTATTCAAGAAATTTCCTACTAGCTTACTAAGGAAGCTTTATGTATGTATTTATTTTGATATCCTAAGCCTTAGTATCCAAACCCTTTCTCCCCCTATATAAGGAGAGGCCTTGTGTTGGTATGAAGGCATAATACCTTATGCCTTCATACCAACCCAAGGCCTCTCCTTATACCTTATGCCTTCATACTAACCCAAGGCCTCTCCTTATATAGGGGGAGAAAGGGTTAGGATACTAAGGCTTAGGATACCAAAATACATACATACATAACATACATGAAGCTTTCTTAGTAAGCTAGTAGGAAACTTCTTGAATAAGCTAGTAAATATTTCACATTTCACATCACATGAAGCATGCTTTCACATGAATCATTCTTTACACGTCACCACTTATTAGATAGTAGTAGCACACATACACTCTTTCTTTTATTCTTGCTAGGAAACCTTATGCCTTCACACCAACTCATTGCTCTTTTTATATAGGTGGGAAAAGGCTTAGGAAGCTAAGGCTTACGATACCAATATGTATTTATGTGTGTGTGAGTGTGTGTGTGTGTGTGTGTGTGTGTGAATATAATTTATATATTTACACACACACACACACACACACATATTTATATATTTATATAATTTATATGTGTATGTGTGTGTAAATATATAAATTACACACACACACACACACACACACACACACACACACACACAGATATATATATATATAACACAAAGAAAAGCTATCAACTGGCTCTCCTTCAATAGTAAGAAAATCAATGGTCCAGATCTAAGCTCCCAAAAGACATTTTTCCCCTGAAAAGTTTCTCCCCAAAACTCAAATTCAAATCCCCCCCCCCCCCCCCAAAAAAAATAACTTCTTTATTTATTTAATTATTTCTCTCTCTATCTCTCTCTCTATTATTCTTTTTCTATTTACTCAGAAATTTAGATTTTCAGATTTCATGTTTGTAAATTTTCAGATTTTTTATGTTTTTTTTATTGCTCATGTTACATTGAAAATAACAAATATCTTTTCAATAGTTAAATTTCATCATTTTCCACCATCAAAGTTCTAAGAAGTTGGATATTATACCCTCATTTATTATTAGTTTTCAACATATACTAATGGAAACATTGACTTTTATTTACAACTAATTATTGTCATACTATTCAAACTTGAGCTACATAATTGTTGTTTTACTGTTTACAAGGCTTTTCATATACTGTATCATTTCGAAGACGTGCCGTAGGCACATGCCCACGGACAAATCTAGTTTATATGTGTGTGTGTGTGTGTGTGTGTGTGTGTGTGTGTGTGTGTAAATATATAATGTGCACACACACACATACACATATTATTAGGGTTTGGCCTCACTGAGTACTTAAAGTTGGATAAGAAGAGGATGAGATAAAGAAGCAAGAGAAGACAAGCAGCGAGTAGAAGAATGCAGCATGAAGAGTTGCGGTCGACCGACCTGGGGGTGCGATCGACTGACCTAGTCTGCTGAGAATCCTTCGAGTGTAAAGGTCCAACAGAAGAGAGGACGGTCGACCGACCTTGGGGGTGCAGTCGACCGGTCAGCTCTCGGGTATGGACTTACATGTTGTGGTCGACCGACCTTTGGGGTGCGATCGACCGACTTCGGCGGCTGGTTGTTTTTGGGCTTACGAGTTTAAAGGTCCAATTGCTAGATTTGTGTTTATCTTTTAGGGTTTACTTGGGGGATATATATATGGCCGTAAACTCAAGGGTTTAGTAATCTGAATAGATCAATTTTTGTAATCAAGAGGTGAGTTGTTATCATTGTTCAACTTCAATAGGGGATTGTGCCGAATGTTTCTAATGTGAGAGAGAGAGATTGAGATTTATAATCTCTTTTGTAATCTTTGTATTTCTTGGAGAATAAGAAGTATTGGTTGTCTCTGCATATTGATTGTTTTCTTGTAAGATCTTGCATATATTGTGGTGACTTATTCTTGGTTCATTTAAGTCTTGGGAGTTTTTATTGCTTGTGGTGTGTTTCCACTATTAGCACTACGAGTTGTGGGGTAGATCCTCTGACAAGTGGTATCAAAGCAGTTGGTTCGAGATGGCCGATAACAAGATGAAGATCGAGAGATTCGATGGGAGTGACTTCGCAATGTGGAACATTCAGTAGCGTATCTTCCTCAGAAAGATCTTGATGGTCCGTTGTTTGATGAGAAGCGATAGGTGCATACAAGGATGCGAAGGTCTTGGCAGATTGGAATTGTTTGGATCAGAAGGCGCTGGGACAGATTCAGTTAGGGCTGAGTAGGAAAGCGTTATTTCATATCTCGAAGGCAAAGACCACAAAGGAGGATATGGAGATTCTCATGGATATGTATGAGAAACCGCCGGTATCTAATCAAATTCTTGATCTGAAGAAATTAGTTAATATGAAGTTGAAGAAAGGAGGTTCAGTAGCAGAGCATGTGAACAATTACTGTATGGTTTACAACCAGATGGAAGCTGCAGGTTTGAAGTTTTCAGAGAGGGGGCAGTCATTGTTACTCCTATCTACTTTACCCGATAGTTATGGTACGGTGGAACAGACTATTACAGGCACTATGACATATTCGACGACTCTACAGGATGTGGTGAGTAGCATTCTGAACGAGGAGGTGAGAAGGGTGAGAAATGGAGGATATCCATCATCATCTTCTAGAGATTCTGCCATGTAAATTAAGAAGAGACGTGGGAGATCTAAGAGCAGTCAAAGAAGAAAGGATCAGAGTAGTTCATCTGAGAGTGGGTCGGATGACAACGATGGGGGACATGGGCCTGAGTACTGGTATTGTCACAAGAAGGGTCACATGATGTGCAGTTGCAAGGATTATATGAAGAAGCAGGAGAAACCGAAGAAAGATACCCCAAAGGAAGCTCATGTAGGGATTGTTGAGGATCTATGCTTATCAGCTCGGGAGGAGTTGGGCACTCAAGATTGGTGCATTGATTCGGGAGCTTCTTTTCATTGCACTCTGAGGAGAGAGGTATTTGATGACTATTATGAGGGTTCTTTTGGAGATGTGATCGTGGGGAATGGTCATCGGTGTCCTGTATGTGGGGTTGGTACTGTTCGCGTGAACACTATTGATGATCAAAGTGTTGTCTTCCGGAAGACAAGACATGTTCCAGACTTCAAGGAAAATCTTATCTCGATTGGAACGCTAGACAAGGAAGGGTTGTCTACTACAGTTGGTAGTGGGGAGTGGTATATAGCTGCAGGTTCAATGGTGATTGCAAAAGAGAAACGTGAGGGAACACTGTATTTTCTTAGAGACGTAAGGGGCATTTCTCCTGTAGTTGACTCTCAGGCGGAATCGAGTAGTAGGTTGTGGGGTGCAACCGAGTTCTTTCAATTATGGAGGGGAGGTTACTAATTTAGTGGGAGCTGCTGGCCATGGAAGTGACCCTAGAGGGCAAGACGTTGCTGCGGTGAGGGCACTTTGCGAATTGGCAGTTGAAGCTTCAAGTCGCTCTTGTGTGATAGAAAGCACTGGTATTGATATGCGGGGTGATGTCAATGAGGGTAACTGAAATGGGACTGTAGAGATTGAACAGTCTGTGGATATTGTGGAGGTGTCGTCCACGGAGACTTCTAATGTAGAGGTTGCATTGAGAGGCTTTGAACCATGACCGGTGTTAATGGAGATTTTGTGAGTTGGAGAGTCTCATAACACGAAATCCGACACGGGAAATTGTTTCTCCGGTATTCGTGCTCTATGCGATTGGTGGAGTACATCCTTCATGAGGTGATGAGGGGTGGTTGGTAAACTCCACATGGTGGAGTGGCGGAGGTGCTCTTCATAGGACTGGGGAGTACTTAAGTCTTCCATGAAAGTGGGAGATTGGCAGAGATAATGCGAGGTGAAGATTGCAATAACTTTGAAGCATGGTGTATTTGGTCCAAGTGAGAGATTGTTAGGGTTTGGCCTCAAATACACGTAGTCACTTAGTACTTGAATTTGGAGAAGAAGAGGATGAGACAAAGAAGTAAGAGAAGACAAGCAGCGAGTAGAAGAATGCAGCCTGAAGTATTGCGGTCGACCGACCTGGGGGTGCGGTCGACCGACCTAGTTTGCTGAGAGTTCTTCGAGTGTAAAGGTCCAACAGAGGAAAGGATAGCGACCGACCTTGAGGGTGCAGTCGACCGATCAGCTCTCGGGTCTAGACTTACACGTTGGGGTCGACCGACCTTAGGGGTGCGGTCGACCGACTTTGGCGGCTAATTGTTTTTGGGCTTACGAGTTTAAAGGTCCAATTGCTAGATTTGTGTTTATCTTTTAGGATCTACTTGGAGGCTATATATATGGTCGTAAACTCTAGGGTTTAGTAATCTGAATAGATCAATTTGTGTAATCAAGAGGTGAGCTGTTATCATTGTTCAACTTCAAGAGGGGATTATGCCAAGTGTTTCAAAGGTGAGAGAGAGATTGAGAGTTGTAATCTCTTTTGTAATCTTTGTATTTCTTGGGGAATACGAAGTATTGGTTGTCTCTGCATATTGATTGTGTTCTTGTGAAATCTTGCATATATTGTGGTGGCTTGTTCTTGGTTCATCTAAGTCTTGGGAGTTTCTATTGCTTGTGGTGTGTTTCCGCTATTAGCACTACGAGTTGTTGGGTAGATCCTCTGACACACACACACACACACACACACACACACACACACACACACACACACACACACATATATATATATAAATACATATTGGTATCGTAAGCCTTAGTTTTGTATGCCTTTCTCCACATGTATAAGAAGAGGCCATGGGTTGGTGTGAAGGCATAAGGTTTCCTAGAAAGAATAAAAGAAAGAATGTATGTATACTAATACTATCCAATAAGTGGTGATGTGTTAAGAAAGCTTCATGTGAATAGAGCAGGAGTATGAAAATTCTTAATGTTTATGAGAAATCCTAGACTTGAAGAAGAAAAGTGCCACACACACACACATATATATAAATACATATTGGTATCGTAAGCCTTAGTTTTGTATGCCTTTCTCCATCTGTATAAGAAGAGGCCATGGGTTGGTGTGAAGGCATAAGGTTTCCTAGCAAGAATAAAAGAAAGAATGTATGTGTGCTAATACTATCCAATAAGTGGTGATGTGTTAAGAAAGCTTCATGTGAATAGAGCAGGAGTACGAAAATTCTTAATGTTTATGAGAAATCCTAGACTTGAAGAAGAAAAGTGCGTATCGATTTTTTTAAATTTAATAACAATTCTGTGGTCCAAATATCTAAATATATAATCTGACATTGATCTGCGCATTCTGTATTTTGTTAATTAGGAGCAATAAATCAGCTTACACGAAATCTAGCCTGTGAGTGGGCAAAAGACAACATTCTAACAAATAGTGTTGCACTGGGATACATCGACACACCTCGGGTAGAACAAGTAAGACTTGCCCCTCTTGCTCGCCTTTTGTTAGTAGCTACTTCATCAAGCTTAATATGTATATCACTGAAATGTGGTTTCAAATAGCGATTGCTACCCAGACATATCAGACCAGAAGAATTTAAAATTTTGACAACCGCTACTTCAAATTCTTCAATAAATGGTATGCCCGAACTTGATATCAATACCAAGCTTGTTTGAACATTGTAAACAGGGCCAGCTCCACCCTTAAGGCGGGTGAGTCGGCCGCCTCAGGCCCCGGCATTTTCGCGATTTTAGGGGTCCCAAAATTTGTAATTCCCTTGTAAATATAGGCACGTATTTTGCGCGTAAAAAAATACTATTATTAGGGGCCCCAAAAATATTTATTTGAGTCTTTAAATATTTTTTTTAAATTATTTGGGTTTGAAGACTTGAATTGAATTTGAGACTTTAAATTTGGGTGATTTAAAACAAATTTATATATTTTGCATATCTTGCTTTCAACAATGTGCCATTTTTTTGTATACATGTGTTTTGTTTTTTTTTTTTGTGTGGGGGGCCTCATTTCGGGAATTCGTCTCGGGCCCCCGGAAACTCAGGGCCGGCCCACGTTGTAAAGAGTCTTTATATTACTTAAATTTATTTTCCCACAGGTTGGATGATGAGGAAACTAGAGCAAGAGAAGTGGCACGAACTGCTCTAGGACGCGTTGGTGAGGTTGAAGAAGTTTCATGTCTAGTGGCATTTCTCTGCTGCTTCTTACATTACTGGTCAAGTCATTTCTGTTGATAGAGGAAGAACTATGAAAGGCTAGCAGAGAAAAAATAGTGTAGTATTTGGAATAAAAAGGAAGGTAAGTATTAAAGTGCATGACGAGCTGCTCGTTTGTCAACGAAGCAGGAAACATTCTGACTACATTCTGCAGGGTGGTTCATGATAGTCGTAATTGAAATTCTGAGGCACATGATTCAGCTCTAATAATGCTTATGTATGTAAATGTGTTTGTGAGTCGGGAAGGGAAATGACATCTTTTAATCCCTACTACCTGTTGGTTGTACCAAGTTTGTCCTCGGCTGAGTGGCCAAATAATGTGGCTCGGGCCACCCCTATTCTTAGAGCATCCATAATGGTATTTCTCAAAAATGATAAAATGGCAAAATAAAAAATAAGAAATAGGTTGATAGTCTGCAGTGGTTGTTTGCTATAAATTTCTCAAAAAAATAAGCAGACGGAACATGTTGTCGCGTCCCACCAATTTTTTTTTTAAAAATTGCGTGGGACGGAACATGTTGTTCCGTCTAGTAAGATTTTTAAAATAGTTAGTTATTAATTAGTCATTAATTAATTAATTAATTAGTGATTAAAATAATACTAAAATAATATTAATACTTAATTAATTAGTGTTAAGCCTAATTAAGGGGTCAATTAGCTTTTGAAAGTGACATCTTGGGCCACAAACGGGACATGTTGTCCCGTTTGATGAATTTTGAGATCGAACGAGACAACATGTGTCACGTCCCGCTTCCTAAAATACGAAACACGAGTACGTAACGTATGCCTAGCATATGATGTGAACACCATCCATAAGCTGTACCAGACTAACTCAGCAATAAGAACAACAAAGTACAACCACGCAGGAAAATATAACCACATGAAATAAAGATAAATTCCAATAATAAATGAAACAATCCAACAGTATAAATATCCAACATCTGGGATCAACACAAACTACAGGTCATATAGCCCAAAACAAAGTACAAGTTATAATAATATTCAGAAAATAAATAGCAACAAGTAAAACTAAGCAGCGGAGACTAGATCCATCTTTAGAAACGTTGCTCACCAATTCCTTCAGGAATAGTTCCTTCAGCATCTGTAAAATCTTCATCTAAAAAGAAAGAAAATAGTGCCCTTATAGCAAGTTGTTGGCGGCAAGTAGAGAAAACAAAGGATAAAGGAAAGCATGGATATCAAGGAATAAGGACATGGTCAAAGACAAAGAACAAAGCAAAGAGCAGGTAATATTATCAAAGGTCTACAGTATATCACACATGTAATGAGTGATGTCAGGATCAAGCGAGAAATTCAGTTTATTAAGTATTTTATTAGTCTGCCTAGTGCACATACTACTGCGTCCAATTCTATGGGTTCGACGCAACACACAGTGAACGCTTTAGACTGATGGTGATTCACGGTTCGTGTACTCGGCCCAGTAATAAGTATTTAATGTTCAGTATAAGTGTTTACGGAAAGTGTTTATGGCCATACAGTACAGTCAGTACAGTAGGGCCCGACCGAGTATAGTCTCCGATTGTTCACTACCAAGTCATCCCATATACCCCGGCTTGTTATCAATTTATTTTTATCCTATGTGAGCGTGCAAGAGGGTTTCAATGTTGTACATTACTATGTGTGACTAATTCTAAGCATTACAGACAAAGCATGCAAATACATCATATAAACACATTTCACAAAATCAGGACAGCATGACCTTGCTGTACCAAAATATGGACTATGGTCACTACAAATTAGCAAAATTGAATCCGCCAGAAGATCTGGAAAGTAGACTTCCACATGGTTCCAGCGAGTATAATTAAGGTATATAAAAGATATAGGAACTAAGGTGAAAACTCTATTCTATTCAGGTTTTAAGTTCAGGCAACATGCAGTAGGTTGTGTTCAACTAATTATTTCATATCAGAGAACTCATTAATAAAATCTATAAAAATTCTGAGCGATACCTATACATGTCTAGGTCCAGCATAATTTATTTCAGATTTTTCTTGTACTGTTAACAGGGTCAAATAAAATATATAACATCAGGGTACGCATAAAATTATGAGTCTAAAATTACTAACACAGTTGCAGTAAAGTGATGATAACTATCAGATGACTAATTGGAATTTAAATCTAGACCAGGGAAAAATTATCTAGACATCAAGGGATACATTTTATGTTCAGTAAGTTCTTTCACATTATGTCATTACCATGGCTAAAAATCCGATTCAAAGTGAAACATCAAGCAGTCCAGAAATTTGTCTTAACATGAATAGGCAAATAAATAAATCATATGATCACATATAGCATGTAAATTAATAATCAAGTGAATCCTAGGTGTCAACATGCAATTTCTAAGGTTTAAGATACAATTATCACAGGCATAGCAGTATTTCATCAATCAATTTCAATCTAGAACGTTCAATTTAACATGTCCAAGTTATCAAGTAGTCCTATGCATGAATCTAGTTATTTAAATGTGCATATGCATGAAATAATGGGGACTAGGTTTTAGATCAAAGAGATAGCACGATGTTAAGAGTATGTCAGGTTAGCTCGTGTAAACCCTCGATAATCTTAACGGAATTGTCAAAGGTAGTTTGATAACAAAATGGACGGATCTACTTGCAGAAGATCAATTAAACTTGAACAAAAGAATAAATTAGTTCAAGAGAAGACTTGCCTGTTATATTGCAGATACAATTAATAAGAATAACGGGATCAGAATCCCAGGCGAAACTCCCAAAAAAAGCACGTGCAAAGAACCAACAGCAACAGCAAAAAAGCCTAGAAAAAACTTCACACCGGATCGAGACAGAACACAGAACGGAAAAACTGGATCTGATGCGCCCAGAACACAGAACAACAAATCCAACCAATAGGAGCTCTTCCTCACACCGGATCCGATCCAAACAGGAGACAGTGGATGGGGATTTGATGTGGCCGAACACGAAACAGCAGCGCTCGACCAATGGTTGGTGGTCACCTTCCTTGGCAAAGAGAGAGAGAGAGAGAGAGAGAGACGACGACTGCGATGAGGGGGGGAAGTGGCGTCGGCACCACGGTCGGGAAGCGACGGCGGCGACGGCAACCTTGATGACGGCAAACCCTGTTTTTGGTTGGAAACAGAGGGCGTCGACAACGGTGACTCCGGGGCTCAAATGGCGGCGCTAGGGGACTCCGATGGAGCAGCGAGGGACGACGAAGGCAATGGGGGTGCACGGAGATGGGTTAGGGTGATGGTGAAGAAGTTACGGCAATGGTGAAAGCTTGGGTGATGGGTTTCGGTCGGGGATGGCGAGGGCGATGGGGGACAACGACGGTGAGATGGTGGAGATGAGGGGATGGAGACAATGATGAAGGTGGTGACGGTGGTAAAGGGCGAACGGAGATGGTGACAGGGGTGGGTTTTTTCTCGGTTGGGTTTTTGTTTCGCGAAAACAGAGAGAGGGAAAGAAGGGTGCGAGGAGAGAAAAACGGTGGAGAGAAAGAGAGAATAAATTATTAGGGTTAATTAATAGGGTATTTGTAGGGATCAGGAAATTGGGTTTTGGATTGAGATTATGTGGGTTCTGGGTATCGGTTTTGGCTCCAAAAAGAGAAAAAAGAATGCAATGAGATGAGACAAACACAAAGGAGAACAAATCAAACTCAAAATAGAAAGAGCCAAATTTCAAAGAGAACAGAATCCAACCAAAAGAACACAGATCGATCAAGAGGGAACAAAAGATCCCAAGAAAAGACAAAATACACTATAACAAATGAATGCAAATACAACAAAAAAAAAAAACAAAATACAATAAAATCTAAAAATAGAGCTTACAAATCCTACCCACCTTACAAGAAGAATTTCATCTTCGAAATTCATACAAGAAGTGCATAGGGCAAACCCCAAAACAAACAAAACAAAACAAAACAAAACAAAACAAGCAACCACTACTCAAACAAATGAGAGAACCTCTCTCGAATCTCTTCCTCTAACTCCCAAGTAGACTCCCCTGGCGAGCGAGGATCCCAAGAAACTCGGACCAACTTGATGACTCTATTCTTTAGCACCTTCTCTCGACGGTCTAAGATAGAGACGGGTCGAATTTCACAGGACGAATCTGGCCTCACAGACAAGTCCACATGACTGTCATCTCTGATGTATTTCCTGAGCTGAGAAACATGGAATACATCATGGACACCTGCTAAAGTTGGCGGTAACACGAGCCTGTAAGCTACCTTCCCCACACGTTCCACAATATCGAATGGACCGATGAATCGTGGATTCAACTTGCCTCCACCGCCGAAACGGATAACACCTTTCCAAGGCGATACCTTGAGGAACACATGCTCGCCTGCCTCAAACTCTAGAGGTCTCCGACGATAATCAGCCCACCTCTTCTGCCGATCCTGAACGGCCTACAAATGCTTGCGGATCTGAGCCATGGCATCAACTGTCTTCGTGATCAACTCGGGGCCTAAAAGTTTTCTCTTGCCGATATCATCCCAACAGACTGCCGATCTACACTTGCGCCCATACAAATCTTCGAATGGAGCAGTCTTGAGACTCGCCTGGTAACTGTTATTATAAGAGAACTCGGCTAAGTGAAGATGATCCTCCCACGAACCTCCAAACTGAAGAACGCAGGATTTCAACATATCTTCTAGGGTCTGAATTATCCTTTTTGACTGCCCATCCGTCTGAGGATGGAACGCTGTACTGTAGCTCACCTTAGTACCCAAGCTCCTCTGCAAACTCTCCCAGAGCTGAGACCTGAATCTTGTATCTCTATCCGATACGATGCTGACAGGAACTCCATGCAGACGAGCAACCTCCTGAATGTATTGCTCGGCCAAACTCTCCGTGGACTGACCCACACGGAAAGGAATGAAGTGAGCGCACTTTGTCAGCCGATCCACTATCACATAGATAGCATTATGACCTTTAGGACTTCTCGGAAAAGCTGTCACAAAGTCCATCGTGATATTCTCCCACTTCCATTCAGGGATAGGAAGGGGGTGCAAAAGTCCTGCGGTCCTTTGATGCTCCGCCTTCACCTGCTGACAGATTAGGCACTGGGCGATGAATCGAGCCACATCCCGCTTCATACCATGCCACCAGAAATGTTGTTTCAAGTCCCTGTACATCTTAATACCACCAGGATGAATAGAATACGGGAATAGATGAGCTTCCTCGAGTAGCTTCTACCTGACTTCTCCTCTAGGTATATACAACGAAGAGCCAAACCGAAGCGACCCATCAGCATGGACAACCAAATCAGATCTCAAACCAGTTTGAACCTCACTTTGAAACTCCTGCAATTGCTGATCACTCCTCTGAGCTGCCTTGATCTGCTCTACCAAGGACGACTGCAACTGCAACAACATAAGCTGTCGATCTGATCCGGGAAGCAACACATCTAACTCCAGCCTCCTCATGTCCTCCACTAGTTCCTTTTGCTGGGTGAGGAACATAGTGGCAGACCTCCGACGCAAAGCATCCGGCACCGAATTAACTCTGCCCGGGTGATACTGCAAATTGAAGTCAAAATCTGCCATCAATTCCAGCCATCTTCTCTGTCTCATGTTCAACTCCTTCTGTGTGAACACATACTTGAGGCTCTTGTGATCTGTGAAAATCTCAACTTTATCCCCAAGCAAATAGTGTCTCCATAACTTCAAGGCAAAGATCACAGCTGCAAGCTCCAGATCATGCGTAGGATAGTTCTTCTCATGAGGTCTCAACTGCCTCGATGCATAAGCGACAACCCTGCCTCGCTGCATCAGCACTGCTCCCATACCGCTCCCCGAAGCATCACAAAAGATCAAAAAACCGCCCCAAACTGTCGGGTACAATCAGCACAGGTGCTGACGTCAACCGAAGCTTCAACTCGGCGAAAGCTTCATCACAAGCTTCATCCCAGACGAACTTTTAC
Source organism: Hemerocallis citrina (assembly GCA_017893485.1). NCBI lineage: Eukaryota > Viridiplantae > Streptophyta > Magnoliopsida > Asparagales > Asphodelaceae > Hemerocallis > Hemerocallis citrina. Next base: position 311,839 of record JACEHZ010000674.1, on the reverse strand, counting down.
TCCTTCCTGGTCAAACTGGTCAAGGGTCCAGCGATCTTGGGGAAATCCTGAACAAACTTCCGATAGTAACCGGCCAAACTAAGGAAACTTCACACCTCAGAAACATACTTCGGAATAAGCCAATCCTTGACTGCAGAAATCTTCGACGGATCCACAAAAACACCAGCACTGGAGATAATGTGGCCAAGAAAAGCACCCTGATCTAGCCAGAACTCGCACTTATCGAGCTTCCCATACAGCTGGTTCTCCCTCAAAGTCTGCAGAACCACCCTCAAATGCTCGGCATGATCTTCCTGTTCCGTGAGTACACCAATATGTTGTCGATGAAAACCACGACAAACTGATCCAAGAACGGTGAAAACACACGGTTCATCAGACTCATGAACACAGCCAGTGCATTAGCCACTCTGAAAGGCATCACCATGAACTCATAATGCCCATATCTTGTTCGGAAAGGCGTCTTCGGAACATCCTCTGACTTCACCTTGACTTGATGATAGCCGGAACGCAGATCCAACTTCAAGAACACCGAAGCACCTCCCAGTTGGTCGAACAAATCGTCAATCCTCGGCAATGGATACCGATTCTTGACAGTAACATTGTTCAACTCTTTGTAGTCCATGCAAAGCCTGCGGCTTCCATTCTTCTTACTAACAGACAGAATTGGGGCTCCCCATGACGAAACACAAGGTCTGACAAAACCCTTATCAAGTAGCTCTTGAACTTGCACCTTCAGTTCTGCCAATTCAATTGGTGTCATACGATACGGACTCTTGGAAATATGGGCCGTACCAGGCAGAACATCAATGTTGAACTCCACATCTAGGTCTGGCGACAAACCGAACAATTCCTCGGGAAACACATCAAGGAATTACCGTACAACTAAGGGTGCAACAACCCTATCAGAACATAGCGACGCAAGGGAAACAACCTTAGGGTCCATCGAGTTCTTGACACGCCCTGACGGTGTCTCACCCGCATGGAAAACAAATTCTGGTTGACCAGAAAGCCTGAAAGTCACCTTCTTCTCCCGGTAATCAATCATGGCACAAGAAACACCCAACCAGTCCATGCCCAAAATGACATCGAAACCGGAGTTGGGAATCACAATCAAATCCGCTGAGAAAACCACACCACCAATCAGCAACAGACTCTGCTTACAAACCCTAGAACAGACAACAACACCTCCACCCGTGGTGATGTCCCAAGCTGCAGGAATAGCATCACTAGCCAAACCATGCTGATCGACAAAGCAAGAAGAAATGAAAGAGTGGGTGGCACCCGAATCAAACAACACATGAGCAGGGAGAGAGAAGACTAAAATCACACCTAGAAGAAGATCAAACAAAAGAATAAGGTGCTAGCAGGATATATACACGAATAATAGTACAAAGGAGGGAAAAGAAATAATAGCATGCAGAAAACTGAAAGAAAGAAAAGAAAGTACAACTACTGTTATATATCTGCAACCACTCCAACAGTAACTTCCGCTTCCTCGACTGTCAGGTTATAAGCCTGACCACGACCACCAACCAGACCTCCTCCAGGAGCCACATGCCTCTGATCAAAGACTTGCCTCTGCGGAGGAAGAGGCGGCCTGCCCTAGCCACACGTAGGCGCTCCTAGCAGAGCAGCACCAGTAACTGGTGGAGAAACTCTGCTCCTCAGACAGTCACGAACCATATGCTCATTGCTCCCACACACTAAACACTGCCGGTTGGCCATCCTGCAATCTCGCTGTGAATGCCCAGTCTTATGGCAATAGCCACAAGTCTCAACATTCCTCGTAATAACAGGTGCGTAAGGCTATGCTCTCGCGGGAGGGGGCGAAACTGGCCTCTGAATAGGTCCTCTGGAAGGTCGAGCTGTAATAGGGTGCGAAACAGTCCTCTGAGGAACACTAGATCTGCTAAGGGTCTGCTCTTGGATCCGAGCCGCATCCAGAATATCAGAATAAGCACGAAGCCGAAGAGCAGCCAAACGGTCCTGGAGGGAAAAGCTCAAGCTCGACAAAAAAAGACTAGCCCGAGCCTCATCAGTGGCAACGAGGGTAGGGGCGAAGCGACTGAGCCGAGTGAACTCTACAGCATACTCGTCCACGGAACGGTTTCTCTGAGTTAGGGAAACAAATTGTCGCTCCATCTCTGCCTTGGTGACATTGGGAAATAACTTCGCCATGAAGCTCTCAGAGAAAATGGCCCACTCAATGGTCCGCAGCATCCTCTCGGATTCAAGCCGCCACCAGATATAAGCGAGATCCACCAGCCGGAAGCGAACCACATCCACACGATCCACCTTAGCAACACGAGCGGCGACCGGCAGTTGCTCCGTCCGGATAAGTCATTGCTCGGCTTCCAACGGCGACTCAGTACCCGAAAACTAATCTGGGTGCAGCCTCATGAAATCCGCTACCGTACCAGGCCTAGGTGGCAAAGGCCCAGATGCAGGTCCAGTGACATTCACATTGGCTACCAAAGTGGCTCTCATCAGCTCATTGTGCTTCTGCTGAAGAGCCATCATCTTCTGAATGTCTGGAGAATAGCAGCGTTGTCCGGCTACTGATCCCCAGAGAGAGAAGAAGAATTCCCACGAGCCATAGGCTGAAACACGATCAAATATGGTCAGTACCCAGATCGTATGTTGGTTATTATACAGGTATTCATGTGATTATCGTGGTGTGCAAATCACTGAGTAACCCGGCTAGAGCCAAACTTGACTAATATACCAATCAAAGCCAACCCTCGTAAAGATAGTCATGTTTGATTGATATATTACTCAACCATGGGCTCCGATACCACTAAAAACCCTGTCATGCCCCGCTTTCCAAAATACGGAACACGAGTACGTAACGTAGGCCCGGCGAATGATGTAAATACCATCCATAAGCTGTACCAGACTAACTCAGCAATAAAAACAATAAAGTACAACCACGCAGGAAAATATAACCACATGAAACAAAGATAAATTCTAATAATAAATGAAACAATCCAACAGTATAAATATCCAACATTTGGGATCAAAACAAACTACGGGTCATAGAGCCCAAAACAAAGTACAAGTTATAATAATATTCAGAAAATAAATAGGAACAAGTAAAACTAAGCAGCGGAGACTGGATCCATCTTTAGAAACGTTGCTCACCAATTCCTTCAGGAATAGATCCTTCAGCACCTGTAAAATCTTGATCTAAAAAGAAAGAAAGGAGTTCCCTTAGAGCATGTAACACCCCGAATTCCAAAATACAACTGAATTCGAGTTCCACAGGATCTTTACACTTCTTTCGTACAATTTTACAAGGAAAAAAAAATTTCTTTCGTCAGAGTTGCATTACATCTTTACATTATTACGGTGGAAGCAATTTTACAATAAATTACATGAAATAATATTTAAAATAGTCTTGCGCAGCATATATACTTCAATTGTCAAGCATCCTTCCCCTGCATATAAAACTGTGGGCGCGTTAGTTCATTCAACTGACGAAATATTATACACGGCCATCCTCTCTATGCCAGAAACAGTATAACGATTCTCAATACTTAGCAAACCACAAACTTATTCACAAACACAATTAAAGGGACTATCCTATTGATGTCATGTTGTGCTGTGCATTTAGTCCTTAATGCAGTTGTTATATTATATGACACTAATGCACACTTGTTCGGATTCTATGCATCCCATACTACATAGGTCCGAGGGCAAGCCCTTAACCGTGCTTCATCTTATAGGGTTCAATCCCTCGCCACGACTTAAACTACTACGGTAACTACGGTAAGTATCCTAGATGTTCTATGATCTACGAGCCCATGTCCAGGCAGTCTGGAGGAGAATCCCATGCACTGATATGACGCATTAAGCAGGCAGACTATGGCCAATTCAACCGCTGCCATGGAACGATGGCACCACCCGCAGTCACCAACACCCCACAAGCGTCGCCACCGGGACGATAATTCCGGAGTAGTGCTCACGCCATGTCATGATGCATCAAGCAGGCAGTCTGTGAATCACTCTTACACCACCAATCCGATGGTCCTCATACTCGTTTTTTTTCTCTTACTTTCATTACATCTTTACTATGTATCTAGTCCTTAGTTTATTAGAATCATAAACAAAATCAATTCTCTAGAGTTAGCCTTTCCACTATACCGGTCTTAACCATTTATTCAACACGACCCAATCTTGGTCTTTTCATTTCAAATTTCAATTCAATTCATTTCTTTTCAATGCCGGTATGAGGCTTAGCTACACTCTAGTTCTCAATTTCAATTCACAATTACACAAGAATTGAGCCTTTCAAGCTCATAAGTTCACTTTTCATGATTAACAGTAGATTTTCTTTTTCATGTTCATAGCATTCATATTCTTAAAACCTTTCATAATTCAACAGGATATTTCACTTCACTTCATGTACAATTTCATGCAAAGGCAAATAAAATTCACTTTTCTAATTTGTCACATCCAATCTTCATTCTTTCCATTATCACATTACTTTCAAACACAATATATATTTATTTTTATCACGAGGCAATTTAAAAATCTGAGGCGTTAAAATAGTCTGGACAGTCGACTCTCGAAACATAGCCGGTCGACTGTTCATTAGGAATTTAAAAGACTCAAGAAAAATGGTCGGGATAGTCGACTGCTAAACTTGGTCAGTCGGCTGTTCTGAAAAGATTCAAAAACTCGAAAAGGATCAGGGCAGTCAACTGTTAACAAGACCAGTCGACTGTTCTGCAGTGTTTTAAACTCGAAAATACAAGGTACGGGGCAGTCGACTGTTTAACAAGACCACTCGGCAGTTCTGCAGTGTTTTAAACTCGAAAATACAAGGTACGGGGTAGTCGACTGTTTAACAAGACCAGTCGGATGTTCAATAACAAAAATTAAAATTTTGAAATCATTTCTACTTTCTTTTTGATTAACACAAAAATTTTGGTTTGGATTACAATATATTCATTTCCCGAAACTAACATACAACTTTATTTAACGACCATCACAACATGCATAGTTTACTAAATAATCTTAATAATATAGAGATTCTTACGATCAGTATTTTCCACACAAGCACGACTTATAAAACAGTACTTTTCCCATAACCACAATTTTTCCACAAAGATAAACATTTATTCCAATTTAGCATGCTAAATTAAACCAAAATATCATACCATCAATCATATCATTCAATCAAATTCACCCATTCATTTCATGCAATTTCACTTGTATTCCATTTTTACTTTGATAATAGTAGTAACAAAGAGCAATATTTTCACTTGTTTATTCTTACATAATTAGCACAAAACCTAGCATGGTATCTAAATTAGAAGCCATGAGAAACACCCACCTTTTTGAAGTAAAACGAATAGAAAACTCCTAAAAATCTCCTAGAATGCACGAATAGATCCTTCTCCTCCTAGGTGTAGTAAACCGAGCCTCTACTAGTGCAATTCCGGCCTTCTTTTGGATGAGCACCTACACACAGGAACCTCCTCAATCTTTTTCTCCCCAAAACTCTCAATCTTTTCTCACTCTAATTCTTTTCTCTTTTTAATCAATTTTCTAATGTACTAAAATGAGAATAACTAGGGGGTATTTATACATAATTTTGGGTGGATTGAATGGCTAGGATTAGATCAACTAGTTAGGGATTAAAGGGTAGGATAAGTTTGGAAGTTGCCATAACCACCCATGACTTGAGAAACCACCTCACCACTACTCCCATCTCTCCCTCTCTCTTGATCCAATCCGGCCTACTCCCATGCACAATGAGGCACGTGCTAGTGCAATGCACGTGTCTCCAAGGCACCCCTAGCTCCTAGTTTACATGTTAAATTATTTAATGACCCAAAAGTTAGTCTACACTACAAATCATACTAATTCAAAGAGAATTAAACTAAATGGGCTTACTATTGGGCCAAAAGATCATGGGCTCAAGAAAATTAATTAAATTCATTATAATGGGCTAGAATTAGGCCTAGGATTTTATTTAGGCTTTTTTAAAAAATAGGCTTTTAGGAGAATAATTGTTTATACAAAAAAATGAAATTTTATATAAAAATAAATAAATAATATAAACATGAAATTTGCACGAATTAGGCCTAGGATTTTATTTAGGATTTTTTAAAAAATAGGCTTTTAGGAGAATAATTGTTCATACAAAAAAAATGAAATTTTATATAAAAATAAATAAATAATATACACATGAAATTTGCACGTGCAAAACACATGAAAAACAATATTTTTATTAAAATGAAAGTTTAGGGTTTTACAACACTCCCTCCTTAGAATAGTTTCGTCCCCAGAACTACAATTAAAGAGTGAAAAAACAAAACACAATAAGAAAACAAGAAAATACAAATCAAACAAAGAGCTCAGGATGATCCTTCATCATCCTCTCCTCAGATTCCCAAGTAGCCTCTTCAACCAACTGGTTTCTCCAGACTACCTTGACCATCGATATCGTCTTATTCCTCAAGACTTTCTCTCGACGATCGACAATCTCTACCGAAAGCTCAATGTAACTCAGATCCAACTGCAAACCCTCTGGTACTTCGGGCAAATGATGACTTGGATCTGGAATGTAACCTCTCAGCAGAGACACATGAAAGACATTGTGCACCTGAGACAACTCTTCCGGCAACTCAAGCCGGTAAGTAGTTTTTCCGATCCTTTTTAATATCTTATACGGGCCTATGAACCTCGGGGCTAACTTTCCACCTTTTCCAAATCGGATCACGCCTTTGCTGGGCGATACCTTCAGAAAGACAAGGACACCAACCTCAAACTCAAGGTCCCTCCTTTGGTTGTCTGCATAGCTCTTCTCCCTACTCTGAGCATCCACCAACCTCTTCCTGATTAGTTCAATCTTTTCAGAGGTCTGCTGCACAATCTCAGGCCCAAACATCTGTCGTTCCCCAACTTCGAACCAACAAACAGGCGTTCGACACTTCCTGCCATACAAAGCTTCGTACGACGCCATCCCAATGCTAGTCTGAAAACTATTATTGTAGGCAAACTCTACCAGAAGTAAGTGCCTTTCTCAACTGCCTCCCAAGTCTAGTACACAACACCGAAGCATATCCTCAAGAATACGGTTGACACATTCGGTATGCCCATCGGTCTGGAGATGAAAAGCAATGCTGAATTCCGTCTTGGTACCCAAAGCTGTCTGAAGACTCCTCCAGAAATGCAAAGTAAACCGCGCATCTCGATCAGACACAATGGTCAGCGAAACACCATGAAGCCTGACGATCTCACCAACATACATCTCAACCAACTTGTCCATCAAAGCAGTGAGTTTCATCGCCAAGAAATGAACAGACTTGGTTAGTTGATCGACTATAACCCAAATTGCATCATTGCTCATTGAACTCTTGGGCAAACCCGTGATGAAATCCAAACTGATGTTATCCCACTTCCATTCTGGAATAGGTAACGGTTGCAATAGACCTCTAGGTTTCTGATTCTCGGCTTTGACTTGTAGACAAATCTCACACCTCGACACAAATTCAGCCATATCCTGTTTCAAACCTGACCACCAGAAATGCTGTTTACTGTCCTTATACATCTTAGTACTTCCAGGATGTACAGACAAAAGAGTAGCATGTGCCTCCTGAAGAATACTTTCTTTCAAGTCCGACTGATCCGGAACACACAGCCTCTCTCCAAACCACAGCACTTCATCCCTGATTTGAAATCTGGGCAACTTACCAGCACCAACCTGCTCCTTCATCTTCAGAATCTCTGCATCTTTCTTCTGACTTGCAATAATCCTTTCGTTCAGCATCGGTTGAAGCCTCAACTGAGTTAAAGATGATCCCAAGCCTTGCAGAACAACTTCAATACCAACCTGATCCAACTCCTCTGCTAGCTGCCTCTGAGTTGTAATCAAACTCGCCAGACTGCTCTTGCAGCTCAGTGCATCAACAACAACATTAGCCTTCCCAGGATGATACTTAATCTCCGGACGAATGTCCTCAAGTACCTCCAGCCATCTCCTTTGCCTCAGGTTCAGATCCTTCTGCTGATAGATGTACTTCAAACTTTTATGGTCTGTGTACATGTTCAGCTTCTCACCATACACATAATGCCACCATTGTTTTAAGGCGAAGATAATTACAGCTAACTCCAGATCATGAGTCAGATAATTTTTATCATGCGGTCTTAGTTGCCTAGATCCATAAGCGATCACTTTTCCTTCTTGCATTAAGACACAATCAAGCCCACGATGTGAAGCATTGCTGTAGACATCATATTCAACACCTCCCCTAGGTAAAGCCAAAATGGGTGCAGTGGGCAGCCTCTCTTTCAATTCCTAAAAGCTTGCCTTGCACTGTTCGGTCCACTTGAAGTTCACATTCTTCTTGGTTAGACCAGTGAGTGGCACGGCTATCTGAGTATAGCCCTGGATAAATCTCCTGTAATATCCAGTTAGCCCAAGAAAACTTCTAATTTCCTTCATTGTAGTAGGCCTTGCCCAATCTTTCACTGCCTCTATTTTCTGAGGACCAGTTGCCACTCCCTCCTTAGAAAGGATGTGGCCTAGGAATGCCACTTCAGATTTCCAGAAATCGTACTTGGACAACTTGGCATACAACTCATGCTCCTGAACCTTCCTCAAAACTGCTGCCAGATGTTCCGTGTGCTCCTCCTCCGACTTGGAGTACATGAGAATATCGTCAATAAATACCACGACGAAAGAATCAATGAACGGCCTCAAAACTCTGTTCATCATGTCCATGAAGATTGCAGGTGCATTCGTCACTCCAAACGACATAACTAAGAATTCGTAATGCTCGTGTCAAGTTCTGAATGTAGTCTTATGCACGTCTTCAGCTTTCACTCGAACTTGATGATATCCCGATCGAAGATCTATTTTGGAGAAAACAGCTGCTCCTTGTAAACGATCGAACAAGTCATCAATTCTTGGAATCGGATACTTATTCTGAACAGTGACCTTATTCAAATCTCGGTAATCGATGCACATCCTCATCGAACCATCCTTCTTCTTAACCAAAAGCACCGGCGCTCCCCAAGGTGACGCACTCGGTTGAATGAAGCCTTTCTCCAATAGTTCCTCAATCTGCTGTTTGATCTCATCCTGCTCCACAGGTGCCATCCTATACGGTGCCTTGGAAATAGGTGCACTCCCTGGCTGAACAGTGATGTTGAACTCCACATCACGATGCAGAGGTAACCCGAGCAAATCTACCAAGAACACAGTTGGATACTCCCGAACCACAAGAATTTGCTGCACCTCTGCAGGAATCCCTTTCTTCTGGCTGATAGCAGCAAGAAAATCTGAATATCTCCTTTTCCCTTGGAAAGTGACTTCAGGTCCTCCTGGAGCCTTCACTGTTACTGTCTTGGTCTTACACTCGATGCTTGCACTGTACACCGACATCCAGTCAATGCCAATGATAACATTGACTCCCAAAACATTCAGCTCGATCAGATCGATCCCGAAAATTCGATCTCCAATCACGATCTCGCAGTCAGCATAGTATCGATCAGTGGTTAGAGTCTCCCCTGACGGAGTAGCTACTGCTAAAACTTTGCCTAGAAATATCATCGGCCCGACTCCTAAAACTTTAGCAAATTTAGGTGATACAAAAGTATGAGAGGACCCAGTACTGAACAAAACAACAGCTTTCTTTCCATTCAAAATGAGTTCTCCTGTTACAGAACATATACTCGTTACATAACAGTTCACTAATTAACGGGAAAAGAGACAACAGAAAAGAAAGAACATTCCTACACTCCCCCACTCGTACCAGTGATGACGTGATCCACCTCATCAGCGTCAGCTTCAGTCAAGGCAAATACTCGCCCCTGCTGGTACGGCTTCTTCCCGGCCTGCTGAGTGGGTCCCCTTTGGACAACATCCTGCAACTTAGGGCACTGGGATCGGTAGTGACCTGTCTCCCCACAATTGTAACAAGTCACCACAGGAGGTCTTACCTATGCATCTTCTTTCGTACAATTTACACTTCTTTCGTACAATTTTACAAGTAAAAAAAACTTTTCTTTCATCAGAGTTGCATTACATCTTTACATTATTACAACGGAAGCAATTTTACAATGAATTACATGAAATAATATTTAAAATAGTCTTGCGCAACATATATACTTCAATTGTCAAGCATCTTTACTCTGCATATAAAATTGTGGGCGCGTCAGTTCATTCAACTGACGAAATATTATACACGGCCGTCCTCTCTATGCCGCAAACAGTATAACGATTCTCAATACTTAGCAAACCACAAACTTATTCACAAACACAATTAAAGGGACTATCATATTGATGTCGTGTCGTACTGTGCACTTAGTCCTTAATGCAGTTGTTATGTTATATGACACTAATGCACACTTGTTCGGATTCTATGCATTCCATACTACATAGGTCTGAGGGCAAGCCCTTAACCGTGCTTCATCTTATAGGGTTCAATCCCTCGCCATGACTTAAACTACTACGGTAACTACGGTAAGTATCCTAGATGTTCTATGATCGACGAGCCCATGTCCAGGCAGTCTGGAGGGGAATCCCATGCACTGACATGACGTATCAAGCAGGAAGACTATGGCCAATTCAACCTCCGCCATGGAACGATGGCACCACCCGCAGTCACCAAACACCCCACAAGCGTCGCATCGGGATGATAATTCCGAAATAGTGCTCACGCCATGTCATGACGCATCAAGCAAGCAGTCTGTGAATTACTCTCACGCCATGTTGTACATTACTATGTGACTAATTCTAAGTATTACAAACAAAACATGAGGCAAACACATCATATAAACACATTTTACAAAATCAGGACAACATGACCTTGTTGTACCAAAATATGGACTGTGGTCACTACAAATTAGCAAAACTAAATCAGCCGGAAGATCTAGAAAGTAGACTTCCACACGGTTCCAGCGAATATAATTAAGGTATATAAAAGATATAGGAACTAGAGTGAAAACTCTATTCTATTCAGGGTTTAAGTTCAGGCAGCATGCAGTAGGCTGTGTTCAACTAATTATTTCAGATCAGAGAACTCATTAATAAAATCAATAAAAATTCTGGCCGATACCTATACATGTCTGGGTCCAGCCTAATTTATTTCAGATTTTTCTTGTACTGTTAACAGGGTCAAATAAAATATTGAACAGCAGGGTACGCAAAAAATTATGAGTCTAAAATTACTAACACAGTTGCAGTAAAGTGATGATAACTATCAGATGAAAAATTGGAATTTAAATCCAGACCAGGGAAAAATTATCTAGACATCAAGGGCTACATTTTATATTCAATAAGTTCTTTCACATTATGTCATTAGCATGGCTAAAAATCTGATTCAAAGTGAAACATCCAGCAGTCCAGAAATTTGTCTTAACATAAATAGGCAAATAAATAAATCATATGATCACATATAGCATGTAAATTAATAATCAAGTGAATCCTATGTGTCAACATGCAATTTATAAGGTTTAAGATACAATTATCACAGGCATGGCAGTATTTCATCAATCAATTTCTATCTAGCACATTCAATTTAACATGTCCAAGTTATCAAGTAGTCATATACATGAATCTAGTTATTTAAATGTGCATATGCATGAAACAATGGGGACTAAGTTCTAGATCAAAGAGATAGCACGATGTTAAGAGTATGTCGGGTTAGCTCGTGTAAATCCTCGATAATCTTAACGGAATTGTCAAATGTAGTTTGATAACAAAATGGACGTATCTACTTGCAGGAAATCAATTAAACATGAACAAAAGAATAAATTAGTTAAAGAGGAGACTTGCCTATTATATTGCAGATACAATTAATAAGAATAACGGGATCAGAATCTCGGGTGAAACTCCAAAAAAAGCACGTGCGAAGAATCAATAGCAACAGCAAAAAAGCCAAGAGTAAACTTCACACTAGATCGGGACAGAACACAGAATGGCAAAATGGATCTGATGCACCCAGAACACAGAACAGCAAATCCAACCAATAAGAGCTCTTCCTCACACCGGATCTGATCCAAACAAGGGACAGCGGTGGGGATTTGATGTGGCCGAACACGAAACAGTGGCGCTCGACCAATGGTTGGTCGTCACCTTCCTTGGTAAAGAGAGAGCGAGAGAGACGGCATCTTCAACGGCGACTGGGACGGGGCAGGGGTGAAGTGGCGTCGGCACCACGGTCGGGAAGCGACGACGGCGACGGCAACCTCGAAGACGGCAAACCTTGTTTTTGGTTGGAAACAGAGGGTGTCGACAACGGCGACTCTGGGGCTCGAATGGCGATGCTAGGGGACTTCGATGGAGTGGCGAGGGACGACGGTGAAGAAGTTACGGCAATGGTGAAAGCTTCATGATGGGTTTCGGTCGGGGATGGCGATGATGATGGGGTACAACGATGGTGAGATGGTGGAGACAAGGGGTTAGAGACGATGATGAAGGAGGTGACAGTGGTGAAGGGCGAACAGAGACGGTGACAGGGGTAGTTTTTTTTCGGTTGGGTTTGGGTTTAGCAAAAACAGGGAGAGGGGGAAAGAAGGGTGCGGGGAGAGAGAAACGGAGGAGAGAGAAAGAGAATAAATTATTAGGGTTAATTAATAGGGTATTTATAGGAATCAAGAAATTGGGTTTTGGGTTGAGATTATGTGGGTTCTGGGTATCCGTTTTGGCTCCAAAAAGAGAAAAATGAATGCAATGAGGTGAGATGAATACAAAGGAGAACAAACCAAACTCAAAATAGAAAGAGCCAAAATTACAAAGAGAACAGAATCCAACCAAAAGAACACAGATCGGTCAAGAGGGAACAAAAGATCCCAAGAAAAGACAAAATACACTATAACAAATGCATCCAAATACAATAATCAAAAGAAAACAAAATACAATAAGATCTGAAAATGGAGCTTACAACATGTCTCGTCCCGTTTAATTTTTTTATTTTAATTAAGACGGAACAACATGTTCCGTCTGATCTTTAAAAAAAATTATAAAAAATTCTGGAAGAAACAATATGTTTCGTCCGATGAGATTAAAAAAGCAAAATAAAAATTGGGACAGAACAACATGTTCCGTCCCCTATATTTTGAGAATCTTCATTTCGTTTCTCAAATTTGAGAAGCGACTGTAGCGATTTTGCCAAAATATGGCAAAATAGCAAACGAATGTAGACTCAATTCTCAAAATATGGGAATTTGACAAAAATAGCAAACGACTGTGGATGCTCTTAAGATAAAGGATCCAGGGTGGAATTGTAATCATTTTAGAAAGGAACCTGAACTCGATTATGAATTAGCCATTGCAGGCAAGGCTGTAAAATAAAAACGACCGTACGTCGTCCGTCCCAGTCCGGCTCAAGAAATGGCCTGACCATGGACTTCCGAACTGTTATACGAACCGAACTTGAAAAAATTATTAGGTCCGATGCTTTATCGAGTCCGGTCTGAGCCCAATCCGTCCGAACAAACATAGCATTCTGCTTTTATAACGAACCGAGCCCGGACTATAAAAAATTTGTCCGACCTGGACCAAGCCGGACAATTGCCCGTCCGAGTAGAATTTCGGTCCGAGCTTGAACATATGGTTGTCCGGTCCCGTTCGGTCCGATTTACAACCCTAATTACAGGGGGGAAATATATGGCAGAGAATCCAGATCCGATGGGCTTGGATGATTAATAAGTTTTGTTTTGTGTCGTGGGTCGGACAATTGGGATGAAGCTTCAGTTGGTGGTGACAGCTTTTTATGCCTGTGAATGGGAGCATGTACGATGCCAAAAAAAATTTTAAAAGAAAGAAAGAAAGAAAGAGAGCATATTCACTATTATATTATATTATATCTATATCTTATAACTAATAGGAGAGAGAGTCTATCATCTTTCTCATTTCTCTATTTTTAAATAGAGAAAGGAGAGGAATAGTAGGGATTCATATTTAATTAACACGTGGATTACACATGATTTTATTAAAAACCAAAACATTATAAAAAAAATCTCAAACCCTCAAACACAATCTCTTCCACTCCCACTTTCCAATTCTTTTTCACTATAGTTATATTTCATTTTTATGTTCTATTTATAGTTCTTTGACTTATTTCTTATTTTTTTTACTTGCAAAGTGCTTATGTTTATGTGTCTCCTGAAAAATACACTGATTATTAACATACTTATTTCAGAAACTAAGTGAGGCTGAATTAAGGGGAATGGAATAAAAAAAAGTCATATAATGAGAAGTTGCCATATAATCTATACAAATATCAATTTTAACGAACACAAATTTTGTCGTGTTAACATATACAAGATTTTAGTTTTCATGTACTACTATATTTTTTTCTCGATAATCAATAAACTACTATATGTTTTACTCAAGTGTTGAAGTGTATACCTTTGTTCCCATTAAAATTGGTTACTCATTGGTTGGAGTCCTTAATGTCATGATTCATGCATTGGTTAATTATTAGTTTGATTTTTTTTTTTAATTTTCTTCTATCTTTTGTATTAAAATATTGTATACGAGCTTGCACTAATATATAGAAGGTTATATAGCTTCACAACACTAAGATATGGGGTTAGTTTTACATTCCTCATCTATACAATATATTATGCTAAGATCACTTTTGTTACAAGGATTTTTCTCAATTTCTCTTTTCAAAACAAAAAAAAAGAGAAGGCAATACCCCACTATTTCTCCACACAATTTATGAAATAGAATCATATCCGTTAATCAAACCTTAAAAATCGTGCAATAATGTATAGATGTTATTAGATGAACTATTCGTAAATGATTTGCTATTTTTTTTTTTTTTTTTGAAAATTATGTGCAATATTGTTGGAAAGTTACACACAACGAGAATTGTTGGAATTGTTGGAAAGTTACACACATCGAGAATTTTAGGGTTTCCTTTCAATTGAATAACAAATATAGAATGATGTTGGTTTGGAAATGTGAATTGGTTAATCTACATATTTGTCATATTTTGATACAGCTAATTATCAATTATTGTTCCCTCCATGCGTTTCTGATGTTGATTATATTTGATTTGAGAGGGAATGGTAGCTTTGAGAAGGAAGACTGTTTAGAACCACGTGGTCGAGAATGGGATAACAAAGTACATCAAAGAGTCCGAGAAAAGCCACATACCAACTTCGATAATTATTTGACTTTTTTTTCATTTCCTTTCAACTGAATAGAAGTATGGAATGGTGTTGGTTGGTTTGGAAGTGTGAATTGGTTAATCTGTAGATTTGTCATCTTTTGATTATATTATGATTGAAATAGTTACGATGCATCTCTAAAATTTTGAGTTCCATATAATTTTATGAGTCACTCAAATTATTTTAGTCTATGCAATTTGCACAGAGTAACACAAGTATATATATTATACTAATAGGAGAGAGAGTCTACCCCCTCTCTCCTTTCCCTATTTTAATATAGAGAAGGGAGAGTAAAAATACGGAGTCATATTTAACAAACACGTGCACTATGCATGTTTTTTATTTAAAAAAACTAGAATATAATAAAAACCTTAATCCCTCAAACATAGTCTCTTCTCCTCTCATTTTTCTAACCTCATAAATTTTCACGGCTCTCATGTTTTTTATATAAAAAAACTAGAACATAATAAAAACATTAATCCCTCAAACATAGTCTCTTCCCCTCTCATTTTTCCCAACCTCATAAAATTTCACGGTTCTTCCCAAACTCAACCTCATCCCTACTCCCCCCCCCCCCAACAACTTCAGTAATATTCAATTGTATAACATTATGGTTTGGGAGCGATTCTCTAAACTATATGCTTATAGGAGGATGAAATGAAGATTTCAGTAATTACGGTACGAATGATATTCATAAGTTTCTCTCAAATCTCTCAAATTTTCTGGGAGTTCTATATAATTTTATGAGTCCCTCAAAACTAATTTAGGTTGTGCAATTTGCACCGGTAATACTAGTTAAACAATAATGCAGAGTGATTAAATCTTTAATTTGATACAGTAGGTGTTACCGCTAAATTTGGTGTGGGGGTAAACAAACAGTATTTGTGGATTCTTAGAAAAACTTGAATAGCAAACCTGGAAGGCTGGAACCTGTTCCGCCGGAGTTTGACCGTTGACTCCCGCCATTCACCTGCAAAAAGTGCGAGACACCGGGGTTGATCCCGGCGACGCACCCTCCGACGCTCAAGTCAGTAATCAGGAATGATTAAGAGAGAGCGTAAATTAGCAAAAGATTGACTGATTTCCTCTTAACGATGGTAGATGGGGAGTATTTATAGTCGTCTTAGGGATCAGATTAGGAATGTAATCCCCGTGATCTGATAAGGAATATAATCCCCGTAATCAGATTAGGAATGTAATCCCTAATTCCCAGTGAAAAGATAGATGTGAATCAGGACCGTTGATTAGTATTAACAGAGCCCTTGATTTTATCCTGCTGGACAGGGTTTGCTACGTGTTAGAACCCGCACCCAGTTGGAGATGGATCCGTTCACGGGTTAATGGATCTTTGGGAAGGAGACCCAGTACCCACTTCGGACCCATTTGTAGGTGAAATTACCATTTTACCCCTGAGCTTTAAGATCCGTGCCCGATTTGGAGGGTTCCAATTTAACCCTATTTTTAGCCATATCACGAGCTCCCCACTCCCGAAGACTGAGTTTGATCAGCCTTTGAGGAGTATTTTTACTGTTTCCATGGCTTGCGGGGTTGTATCGGAGTCCAACAGGGTGTTTTGAATCTTTGTATGAGGCAGTATGGTAATTTTTCAAGTTGGCCACACGCTCTAAGCTCTTCTGGATATTTGGTGATTTTTATTTATTTTTTCGGATTATTTATTTAATTTTGCGAAGTATGAATTCGTCGTTCGGGGGTCTTAACGAACTGTTCTGGGCAACAATTGTTCATTCAGGGGCTCAAAAATATACCCCCAAATTTATAATTATTTTCTAGAATTTTTAGTTAATTTTTCTGAATTTTTAATAATTTTTTTGCAACTTGTAAATAAATAAAACGATTAAAATAAATAAAAACTAATTTTTAATACCTATTTATGGCGTGGCGCGATCTGGGCCCTCCATCAGCCTCGAGCACGATTTTCTGGGGGATCGGACGATCCAAATTGCTCGGCAGGTAGTTTCTCCGTATGAGAGGGTCGGTGCCTCGGCTCCTCGGCTCGGCTCCTCGGCAGCTCGGCTCGGAGCCTCGGGATCTGCCGAGCTACGTGGCACAAACCTGAGCGTTCATTTCGATACAGATCCCCACAAAATGCTATCTTGTCGTTTAGTGAACGTGGCAAGATCTGAGCCGTCCATTACGTCGAGCACGCTTTTTGATAAGATCCAACGGCTGAGGAGGGTCGGCTTCATTTTTCTCCATATGTGGAGGTCGGTACCTCGTCCACTCGGCTCGGCAGCTCGGCTTGGTATTTTGGTGGTTCGACCGAACTACTCGGCAGGCCGGCTAAGTACTCCGGCAGATTGATAGCTCGGCCAGGCACTCCGGTGGGTCGGTAGTTCGTCTTCTGTACTTCGGTAGTTCGGCTGATCGACTAGGTACTCTGGTGGGTTGTTCAGTTCGACCTAGTAGCTCGAAGGCTCGGCCAAACTGTTCATTAGCTCGGCCAAGCACTCCGGTGGCTCAATCCTTTGTCCCCTGCATCAGTGGCTCGGCGGGCCAGCCAAGCTGTTCGGTAGCTCGGCTCGGAGCACAGGGATCTGCCAAACTACGTGGCACGATCCTGGGCATCGATTATGGCACAGATCCCCACAAAACGCTATCTTGTCGTATAGTGGTCGTGGCATGATCTGAGCCACCCATCGTGTTCTGGCTCGAACTTTGAGGCGATCCAACGGTGAGATTGGTTCGGCCGAATTTTTCTCCATATGCGGAGTCGGTTCCTCGTCCCTTCGGCTCGCGAGGGTAGCAGTTCGGACGATATCTCGGAGGTTTGGATTGAGCGCTCAGATCACATGGCGAGATCTGAGCCGCTCATCTCGGCGCGTATCACGAGGCTGGGGGTCCAGATCATGAGAAAATGTTATCGTGTCATTTTGTGGGCATGGCGTGATCTGAGCCGCCCATCGTGTTTCAATGCGAGTATTGAGGCGATCCGACGGTGAGATTGGTTCGACCGAATTTTTCTCCATATGTGAGGGTCGGTACCTCGTCCCCTCGGCTAGTGATGATGGTCGCTCGGTGGCTCGTCGGGGCGCGACTCGCCGATTTGCGGAGTTAGTGAAAGGACGGGCTTGAAACGTCGTAACTCTCCGTTTTGGCACTTTGCTTTCTCTTAGTGGGCCTTTAAATGCCCAAGTAAGCCCAAATGTCGCTTTTGAGGTTATAAATTCTCACCCCCTCACCCCTGAGCTCATTTCTCACTTTCACTCCCAAGTTTTTACTTTTACTCTTTGTGTGCTCTGCTAGCGGCGATTTCAGCTCTAAGGCGGTTGCGTCAGCTGTCGCGTGGGCCAGGCGATTTCTGGTGAACTAGTTCCGACCGTGAACGTCACTTCAAGGCCACATCACATCAAGGTCAGTTTATTTACCTTAACATATTTAGAGATGTCAAGGGCGCACACGGGGAGTGAGGCCTCGTCCTCGGGCGATAGTGGCGCCAAGGAGAGGAGGCAAGTGGTGAGCCGAAGAAAGGGGAAGGAGGTGGTCGGACCTTCCGTGGTCGAGGAGAAGATGAAGAGGGTAGTGGCCCGATCTCCTGTAGTCGAGGAGATCGTGGAGACTGAGAGGCGAGCCCCTAAGTCGGGCCGGTACCCTAGTGTGCTGTCCGGCCACGCCAGAGTTAGGCAGTACGAGGGTGATCTCTTGAAGAAGGCGATCGTCGGTCGGTCAGCGGTCTACGAGGAGAACAACCCGAGGGAGGTTACCGAGGTGGACGAGATTGCCTCGGTATAATCCAAGAAGGACCTGCTCTGGATCAGAAAGGGGTTCGCCATCCCCCCAGAGTACAAGCTGATCCTCCCCGGCCCTGGGATGCGAGCAAACTCCGAACTGTCGCCGGATACGTGTGTGTTCGACTTCGACTCTCTGAGCGCCGGCTTGCGCTTTCCTCTGCACCCCTTCGTGTTAAGGGTTCTTCAATGGTATTGCCTGGCACCGGTGCAGTTTATGCCGAATACCTGGCACCACGTGCTCGCCTTCTTGCTGTAGTGCCGCGTTGCCAAGGTCAAGCCGGACGTGGTGGTCCTTCGGAGCTTGTATCGAATCCACCGGAATTCAAAGGCCGAGCCTCGCTACTATCTGTCACCACAAAGAGGTGTTAGGCTCATAGAGAATCCGGATTCGATAAAAGGTTGGAAGGAGAAGTTTTTCCTGTTGAAGGGGCCCTCGACTCGGTGGACGGCAGAGGTGCCGAAGTTTGCCAGGGTCGACCCAGTGCTGACTGCAGCCGAGGAGGAGGAGGCGGCAAAGCTCATTGCCCTCCCCATGTTGAGCTGGAGAGAAATGACGGAGGAGGTGCTACACGGGTCGGGCCTTAGTCCTATCGACCCGAGTACGCTCCCGACATCT
The DNA here is from genome assembly GCA_017893485.1 of Hemerocallis citrina. Lineage (NCBI taxonomy): Eukaryota > Viridiplantae > Streptophyta > Magnoliopsida > Asparagales > Asphodelaceae > Hemerocallis > Hemerocallis citrina. Next base: position 292,336 of record JACEHZ010000674.1, on the reverse strand, counting down.
TGTTGCATATATATATATATATATATATATATATATATATATATATATATATATATATATATATATATATATATATATATATATATATATATATATATTCTTTAAGTTTCTTGCTCGTTTTTCTAACTTGTCGTTTGTTTTGTGGTTCGGAACAGAAGCGCCGAAGATGGATTTCATGGGGATGTTGAATGAGCGAGGCAAGGTTGCCGATGGAAGGAAGAGGAAGAGGCCGAGCACGGAGGCTTCGTCCGGCCGACCCTCTAAGGCTCCTTCGGCAGTCGCCCAGCCTACCTCTGCTCCTGAGGCTCCATCAACAGCGGTGGTTGTCTCAGCGGACCCCTCGGCTCCTGCTGCATCTGCCGCAGCCGGTGAGATCTTCTCCGTCTCGGCAGCGCTGGCGCTCCAGGCCCCACCGCTGACGACTCAGGCCGAAGAGATCCTGACCGAGCAGCACAAGAAGCTGTTCGTCCCCGACTAGCGGGTGAAGAACCATGACGGCTTCCTCGGGGACTCGCAGATGTGCATGTAGGCCGTCAAGCATCTGGCGACCCCAAAGGATCGAGCTACATTGAAGGCGGGGATGACTGGCGATGACACCTACGAGGTCGCTCGGTCGCTGGTGTCGGTAAGCTTTGAATCATTATTTTCTAGAATTTCTAAGTCCATTGTTCGGTTTTTGCTTCGATCTGACTCTACTTTTTCTTTGGCAGGCAACTTGTCACTTCGGCCACCTCATCCAGGAGTTCGCCGAATAGGAAAGGGAGTTGAAGGCCCTCTGTGATAAGGATAGGGCGGAAAAGGCGAGGGCGGTCAGGCAGCTCGAGGCAGAGCAACGTCGCTCGGATGGCTTGGCGGTTCGAGTCGCCGACCTCGAGGCGGACCTGGAGCGAGCGAAGGAGCAGCTCGCCGCGGAGGTCGCCAAAGTCTCTAAGGCGGCCGAGGAGTTGGCCGAATCGACGAAGGCCCTGGAGGCGGTGAAGACGGAGAAGGACGCCGTGGCGGCAGTGATAAGGGCGGAAGTCAAAGCCAAAGCGAAGGAGCACATGGCTTCCAACATGGAGAAGTCCTACGAAAGGGTTCTCGACCATGTCCAGGCTTGCATCCCCGGCTTTCAGAGAGTCAGGTACCGGCTGTGGCCCGGTGCTGCGGTAGACGGCAAAGAGGAGGAGGGCGAAGACGAGGAGGAGGGCGAAGAGGACGAGGAGGTGCCTGTCGACCCTGAGACTGTGGCGGTCGACCCCCAAGCCGGGGCGACGGGGGGCGAGGGACCGTCTGGCGAGGCGCCCGTGACTGAGCCGCCGCCCCAGGTGGACCCTTGATCTCCTCGTCTTTTGTAATTTTGTTTTTCTTCTTTTAGAATGTAACGCCTTTTTGCGGACTGGCCATCACCTCTCTATGAATGAAAACTTTGTTTTGAATCTGTCCAAGTGTTTGGCTCGGATCTCGTTTTAAGTTCATCAAAATGTTGAGTGTTGGCTTTTGTCTTTTAGATCGTCGAACTTGCTTCGGACACCGCAGCGGCTCGGCACCGTGCCCAACTATTTAAGCAGTCTTGCAAAGCTCGTCTCGAGGGCGAGATCGAGCTGATCCGGAGAGTGCTGTTCAATGTAGAGAAGAAGAACAGCGAGCTGCTGGCCGAGGTGCATCACTTGTGGATAACCGAGGAAGAGCTCTCGGCGAAGGAGGAAGAGTTGGCCTTGGCACTGGCCGAGCGAGATGAGCTCGCAACGAAGGTTGAGCAGTTGCAGAGGGTTACGGTCGACAAGAGTATCGAGGTGACCAGTTTGCGTCGTATCATATCTGACAGCGCTGAGTACCCGGGTTCGGCAAAACTCCCTCGGTTAAAGATATCGGTGAAGGACGACACTCTGAAAGATAGGATCGTCGAACTCGAGGAGGAAGTTGCTCGTCTTAAACCTCAGCTCGTGAGGATTAACGTCCGCAGCACCTCGTGTACCCGCAAAGAGAGCGAGCGAGGGATCTCTTTCTATGAGCGAGCGACTCGTCCTCCCGTCGGGGTCGGACTGCGGCCGATGCCCAAAGCGGCGTAGCGGTTTCGTCAAGTGGCGCCTCGGTCGGAGCCACGGTTAGAGTCAGTAGCGAGGAGGCGTCTCAATTTGTCGGCCTAGAGACGAGCTCGCAGGCTAAGCGACGTCGTCCCCGAGTGTCTCTGAATCGGAATGTCCCTGTCCCGAAGAGGCATTGAAAGAGTCGTTATATTTTTGAATCTTTGTAGCTCCTTATTTTAGTAGTTTTGCCTTGTAAAATTATCAAGTTGTTTTAATAAAACTGGAGTTCGCCCGCCCGTTGTTGTGCCGTAGTTATTTTACTTTTGAACCGATCCATAAGAACCAAAAGTTAGCTGTAGAATTCTCGTACTAACTGTAGGAATTTTGCCGAGGTTACTTTGCACTTCGGTAGCTTGGTAGCTCGGATTTCAAACCCGAGCTTCGTGGCTAAATCGGGATGGCTGATCATGATCCTGGCGCGAATCACAAGGCAAGAGGCTCAGATTTCGAGAAAACGTTATCTTGTCATTTTGTGGAAACGTGGTGCGATCTGAGCCGTTCACCATGTTCTAGTACGAATTTTGAGATGATCCGACGGTGAAACTGGTTCGGCGGTATTTTTCTCCATATCTGGAGGTCGGTACCTCGTCCACTCGGCTCGGTGACCCAGGGCACTGAGGAAGCTCAGCTGAGCCGAGTGTTGGACTCCGAACTCGTCGTTAGAGTTATTCAATGGTTGTGGGAGCAATTCCGAATGGCGAACCACTTCTAGCTCGCTTAAGAGCGAGCTTGCGAAGCAGAGTCGAGCCAAGTGTTGGACTCCAAATGCGTCGTTAGAGTTATTCAACGACTGTGGGAGCAATTCCGAATGGCAAACCACTTCTAGCTCGCTTAAGAGCGAGCTTGCGAAGCAGAGTCGAGCCAAGTGTTGGACTCCGAACTATCGTTAGGGTGAAGTGTAATGCCCCGATTTTCATTTAATGAAAATTATTTTATTTTGCACATAGTGTGCACGTGCAATATTTTTGGTAGAATTAAATCTTATAATTATTTCTATTATGATGAGTATAGATATTTATATATGTGCTCTTTAATTATTTTTATATAAAGCCCTTTTTCAAATAGATAAAAGCCTTTCTTTTTAAAAGCCCAAATTGAATTTATTTAGTTTCTTTTATAAGTTATTATTTTGGCCCATAAACTAAAGCCCATGAGCTATTTTTATTTTAAATACAACTTGTAATGTAGAATACAATTTAAAGATTATTTTTTTGTAAAATATAATGTACAAATTTTTGGAGGCAAATGCATGCATGTGCATTGCACGTACACGTGCAATATGCACCATTTAAGCATGGCCGGTTTTGATCTTTGGAGGGAGAAAATTCAAGTGGATTCATGGGTGGTGGTTACTTGATCATGGTTGGTTATTGTAACTCCTTCTTGAATCCTAGCCTTTTAATCCTAACTCCTAAGTTAATCCTAGCCTTCCATTTTCCTAAATTTTTAGTATAAATACCCCCCCCCCCTTGCCTAGTATTCTTATGCTAATTATTTCCTCCAAACCTATAGTTTAAAAACACATTACTAATAGTTTAACAAGTGAGTTAAAAGATCGAAAGATTGTGTGGATTTGTGCTTGCATCAAAGAGGAGGCCCGCACTAGGAGCTCTCGGGTTAGCATTGTGGAGGCTTGTGTGCGCGTCGACAAGGAGGAGGATCGTTCTTTTGCAAGGACATTGGTTTAGAAGGTGTTGCTAAGTGTATTCTCTCCAATTAAGGTGGGTAAATTTTCTATATTTCTAATTAGAAAGCATGCTAGACTTGAATTGAAAGAATGATGCATGAAAAAGATCAATAAGAGTACACATTTAATTGGAAAAATGACCTATCGATTGATTGAATGTGGATATGCAATTGTATGTGGTTCTATTATTAAAATTTAAGTTGTGTGCGAATTAATTATAGCCATGGATTGTTTGAAGAAAACTTCATCGTTAACATTTATGCAAGAACTAGTGGATTGAAAATGTCACTTTATGTGCTTAAATAGACTATTGTGATAATGTGTATGAATGACTTAAAAATATAATTTGGGGGTTTGTGAAATGATTAAAAACAGAGAATTGATAATGAAGATTGCTAATAAAGGGATTAGTGATGTTAAATTAGATAAGAATGTCGAAAAAGAAATGTGTTAATAGTAGTATATAAATTTAACCAAATTGTATGGTAGATATATGGTTAATTATTGGAAAAATTATTTTTTATATACTGGAGTATAGTTTATGATGGGAATAATTAATATGGAATTTCTACAGCAAGTTTAGTAAAAAACCAAATCAAATGAGAGCTTATTGAACATCGAAATGTTTTACTATACAGAGAGCATCGATTTAAATTAGATTTCGGGTTGAACTAAGACAACCTGAGCTTATAGCTCAAGTAGTCGGGATGATCCTAGTTGCTACAGTGGGTTCGGTGTCTCATGTTGCTGGTTCGAATCCCCTTAGCACCATACTTTTATTTCGTATTTTTGAAAAATAAAAATAACTGCAGCCGAGAGCATTTGGTGCTCTCAGCCTCTCTTCATAACGCATAGTGCGTTCAGCCTAGTGGCATGTGCCTTCGGTTGGTTTCCCTGTGGTCGCTGGTTCGATCCTTGGTCTCGGCTGTGTTGTGTTGTGGGAAAAAATAATTTTTTGGGGGTTTTGATGATTAGAAAATTATGAATAAAATATGATTATTATCCTAAAAATATGTGGGATTTATGAAAAATAAATTGGGAATTATTTTGAGACCAAAAGTATATTTTAGAACTATGGTTCTACACTTGCATTTTTATGAAAGTTGTACTTTGCAAAAGGACTTGAAATGTAATATTAGAAAAGAAATATGAATAAGAAAGGAACTATGTGAAGTGATGTGAATTATTCTCATTGGAGAATAGTGTGACAAATTATGAAGTGTGAATATTCATTTTTGATCGTATAACTAGTAATGTGGTTTTTAATGTGAAAATGATGTTTCATGAATTACATGATGAATAATTGAATTCCATGTATAGTTATGGACTATTGAATAATTTAGAAATCATGATTGGAAAAGAGAAATATTTTTGAGTATGATAACTCAACATGTGAACTTATGAATTGAAATTGAAAATTAGAGTGTAGCCAAAACTCACACCGGCAAGTGAAAAATGATGAATTACGATTATTGACATTGAAAAGACCAGGTTTGGGTCATTGTGAAATGAAAGAAATAAGACCGGTAGTAGTGAGAGGGCTAACTCTAGAGCTTTGATTTTGGTCATGATTTCATTAGAGTTAAGGATTAGTTACATAGTGAAGATGTGATGAAAGTAAGAGAAAAACATTGAGTATGAGGGCCATTGGATTGACGGCGAGAGCGTATCCCAGGATGTCCCATGATGAGTCATGATAGGGCGTGGATACTGCTCCAGAGTACCGTCCCGGTGGCGACGCTCGTGAGGTGTTGGACGACTGCGGGTGGTATCATGTCTATGGTAGGAGTTGAATTACCACAGGATACCTGCATGATGAGTCATGTGTCAGTGCGTTGGGATTCCCTCCAGGGCGCCTAGACATGAGTTCGTATGTCAGAAAACATCTAGGATACTTACCGTAGTTACAGTAGTAGATTAAGCCACGACGAGGGATTGAACCCTACAAGATGAAGAACGATTAAGGGCTTGCCCTCGGACCTATGTAGTATGGGATGCATAGAATCCGAACAAGTGTGCATTAGTGTCATATAATATAAATAACTATAATAAGGACTAAGTGCACAATCACAACACGATATCATTAGGGTATTCCCTTTGGTTTGATATGTGACAAGTTTGTGTTTGTTAAATATGGAAAATTAGTTATACTATTTCCGGCATAGAGAGGATGGTCGTGTATAATGTTCATCGGTTGAATAAACTGACATACCCACAGTTTTGTATGCAGGATTAATGACATGGTAAAGATTAAAGAGGAGCAGATGCTTAGAGACTATTCAATGTTGTCGTACATTTATTTCAATGTTGTAAATTTACTTCCGCTGTGCAATGTAAAGTGTAAAGTTTCATGTAAACTCTGATATAAAATGAAAAGTTTTAAATTCCTTGTAAAATTGTACTAAATGAAGTGTAAAGATCCTGTGGAATCGCGAATTCAGTGTATTTTGGAATTCGGGGCGTTACATGAAGAGTAAAAGCAGAGAGACATAATCAATTTTACAAGTAAAATATGAATAAAATTGTTTTTTATTGAAAAATAATGGTCGGCCGCTTCTAAGTTGCGAGCCGTTATTACATAGGGAAAATAAATGGAAAAAATTCAAGTAAAAGGAGAGGAACGGTTCGACATCCGAGAATACTTAGAGAGGCGTTAAAGCACTTTCTTGGTATTTCAAAAGATGGTCGGCATTCCAAGTCCTGGGGATCTCTCTGCCTTCGAGGTCCTCTAGACGATAAGCTCCAGGCCGAACTACTTTTGTGATCTTATATGGTCCCTCCCAATTTGGAGCTAGCTTACTCTTCTGACTGGGGAAGGAGATAGCTAACTTTCTGAGGACCAGGTCCCTTTCTTTGAGGTCGGTGGGACGGACTTTCTTATTGTACGCCAACTCGATCCTCCTCTGATAGCTCTGTTGGCGGATTGACGCTCTTTCCCGTAGCTCATCGATCAAGTCTAAGTTCGCCCGAAGTTCTCTAGCATTCTGTTCTTCTTCGTAGGCAGCAAGGCGAGTAGAAGGTATTCCGACTTCCAAAGGGATCACAGCCTCGGACCCATAGGTAAGGTTGAATGGTGACTCTCCTGTGGGGGTCCGTTTCGTGGTGCGGTAGTTCCGCAGCATGTTAGGGAGCTGATCGACCCATAAGCCTTTAGAGCACTTATTCAGCCTCTTCTTAATACCGGAGAGGATCTGTCGGTTAGCATTCTCTACTTGACCATTCGACTGTGGATGGGAGACGAAGGAGAAACGTTGCTGGATGGCAAGGTCTTCACATAGAGCTCGAAATGCAGCCCCAGTAAATTGGGTTCCGTTGTCTGTTATGAGGACTCGAGGGACACCGAATTGGCAGATAACGTTCTTCCAGAAGAACTGAAGTACTTTGTTCTCGGTGATTGTGGCCAAGGGCTGGGCCTCTATCCACTTCGAGAAGTAGTCGATTGCCACGACTAAGAACTTGAGCTGGCCGGGAGCCGGGGGGAATGGCCCTAGTAAATCCATCCCCCACATTGCGAAAGGGATAGGACTTGATAGGGAGGTGAGTTGCGCTTGTGGGAGCCGACGAACGTTGGAATACTTCTGACAAGAGCTACATTGCCGAACGTGTCGTTCGGCGTCTTAGAAGAGAGTAAGCCAGAAATACCCATAATTTAACACCTTCCGGGCTAGGGATCTGGACCCCGAATGTGCCCCGCCGATGCCTTCGTGGAGCTCTTGCAAGGCATAATCGGCTTGTTTGGGGGAGAGGCATCTCAAGTATGGCCTGCCGTCTACTTGCATGAAGGAGCGTTTGTACAAGACCCCCTCAACTAGGGTGTACCGCTCCGCTCTGGTTCTCACTTGGCGAGCTTCCTTGGGGTCTTCGGGGAGGAGCCCATCCCTTAGGAATTCCATCAGTGGTTTCATCCAATTATCTTGCAACAGGACAGGCAGCGACTCTGTCGAGTCGGGAGTTTCATCTTCTATACTTGGTTTCAAGAGTACCTCAATTAAGACGGTCTGCTCAAAACCTTGGAAGGAGGAAGAGGCTAGCTTGGAGAGGGCGTCGGCTTGGGAATTCTCTTGTTGGGGAATTCGCTGAATGAGTGCTTCTTCAAACTAAGCCATCCGATCGTCTGGTGCTTCATACTCGCCCAAGACTTGATTTACCACTAGCTGAGAGTCACTAAAGATTTGGAGGCGCTGCGCCTTTGCTTTTCGAGCCATTCCAAGACCGGCTATGAGGGCTTCATATTCCGCTCCATTGTTGGAGGCCTTGAAGTTGATACGGAGGGAGTATTGGAGGATGAAATCATCTGGGCTTGCCAGAATGACCCCGGCTCCGCTTCCCTCGTTGCAAGAGGATCCGTCTACAAAAACCGACCATATAGGAGGTCCGTTTGTTTCCTGGCTGACCTCGGGAATGGTACTCTCAACGATTAACTCTGCTAAGGCCTGGGCCTTGATTGCGGTCCGAGGCTGGTATGAGATGTCATGCTGGCTTAGCTCGATGGACCACTTCATGAGGCGACCGGAGGTCTCCGGCTTGTGAAGGACTTGTTTCAGCGGTTGGTCGGTAAGAACGACCACCGAGTGGGACTGGAAATATGGGCAAAGCTTTCTTGCTGCCATAATCAGGGCGTACGCCATCATTTCTGTCCTTGGGTAGCGGAGCTCGGCATTCCGAAGCACCTTGCTCACATAGTAGATGGGCTTCTGAGCCCGGTCTTCTTCCCTTACCAAGACGGCACTAAGGGTCTGTTCGGAAGCAGCTAAGTAAAGGTAGAGGGTTTCACCGGGAATAGGCTTGCTGAGGAGATGAGGGTTGACGAGATAGGCCTTTAGCTGGTCGAACGACTCCTGTTGCTGTTGTCCCCATTCGAAACCCTTAGCCCCCCTAAGAGCTTTAAAGAAGAGGAGGCACTTTTCTCCCGACTTCGAGAGGAAATGCCCGATGGCGGCGAGGCGCCCCGTCAGCTTCTGAACTTCCTTGACGTTCTTGGGAGGAGCCATGTCCAATATGGCCTTGATCTTCTCGGGGTTAGCTTCGATTCCTCTTTGGCTGACTATGAAGCCTAGGAATTTCCCCGAGGACAGTCCGAACGCACATTTGTTCGGATTAAGCCTCATATTGTGCTTTCTTAGTACATCGAACGCCTCCTGCAGGTCGACCACATGATCGGCCCCACGGATGCTCTTCACAAGCATGTCGTCAACATATACCTCCATATTGCGGCCGATCTAACTTTGAAAGACTTTGTTAACGAGGCGTTGGTAAGTGGCACCTGCATTCTTCAATCCGAACGGCATCACCCTGTAGCAGTAGAGGCCCTGGTCGGTAACAAAGAAAGTCTTCGGGATGTCCGGGGGAAACATACGGATTTGATTGTACCCAGAGAAAGCGTCCATGAAGCTGAGGAGCTCATGGCCCGAAGTGGCGTCGATCAGGGTGTCGATGCTCGGAAGAAGGAATGTATCTTTGGGGCATGCCTTGTTCAGGTCGGTAAAATCGATGCAGATCCTCCAACTTCCGTTGGACTTCTTTACCATGACTACATTGGAGAGCCATTCAGGGTTGAGCTCTTGTATGAACCGAGCCTTTAGGAGCTTGTCTACCTCTTCTTTGATAGCTTTTTGGCGCTCGGGAACGAACTTGCGCCTCTTCTGTTGGACCGGTTTGGACCCCGGTGCAACGCTGAGGTGGTGGACTAGGAGCTCTTCGGAGATTCCTGGTATGTCGGCGGCGGACCAAGCGAAGAGGTCGCGGTTCCTCCGAATGCACTGGACTATGTCGGAGCATAGGGCAGATGGGAGGGTCTTGCTAATAAAGAATTTTCGGCTCGGATCCTGCTCAGAGAAGAGCACTTCCTCCAATTCATCCACCGGCTCGGACGTTGGTCGGGGGCTCTCCTAGAGGATTTCTAGAGTTTCGAGGGAGAGGACTGGATCCCCAGTCGAAGTCATATAGCACTTGCGGGCTACTTCTTGGCTGCCCATGACTTCCCCCACTCCTACCCGGGTGGGAAATTTCATCTTGAGGTGATATGCCGAAGGAACGGCTTCTAGGACAGCTAGGCCGGGTCGGCCTAGGATCACATTATACGCAGCTGGGACATCAACGACAATAAAGTCCATCTGCTCCGTTCGGGTGGTAGGAGTTTTGCTAGCAGTTACGTCGAGGGTGATTACCCCTTCAATAGTTACTGGCACTCCCGTGAACCCATCGAGCGTGTAGTCGGCGGGTTTGAGTCGGTCTCGGGACAGCTTGAGCCCTCGGAAGGCTGAGAGGAAGAGGATGTTTACGGAGCTTCCGTTGTCCACTAGGATCCTCTCCACCATGAAGTTCGCCATATGAAGGTTGATAACAAGTGCATCACAATGGGGGGTCCTGACCCCTTCGAGATCTTCATCTGAGAACGTGACTGGGACACCGAGGTCTTTAGGGGGAGGGGTGCCATGAACTAAATTAACCTCTCGGATGAAAGCCTTTCAAGAGGAGTTGGAAGAGCCTCCCATGGGGCCTCCATGAATAAGATGTAGGATGCGATCTTCCTCGAAATCAGGAGTTTCATCACGTTGCTCGGGACGCTTGTTAGCCCCCCGAGGCAGAGGGGAGGAGAGATCGGTTCAGTCTTTCGCTCTTACAAATTTAGCCAGCTGCCCCCTCTGGATGAGGGCCTCTATCTCGTTCTTCAGCGCCCGACAATCGTTGGTGTCGTGGCCGTGATCCCGGTGGTAACGACACTACTTCTCTTTGTTCCTCTTCTTGGGAGGGGTGTTCATCCTCGGAGTAGGAGGTATGACCCCTTCCTTCTCAACTTCCATTAGAATGGTGGAGATATTGGCGGTGAGAGGAGTAAATTTCTCGAACCTGGGGGGAGGGCGGCGCTGACCGCCATTGTCCTTCTGAAGCTTCTTGGTACCCTCTTCTTCTGTTGCCTTTCTTTTTGTCCCGGAGGTAGACCCTCCAAAGCCCGGGAGATATTTGGCTTCCTCAGCCCGAATGTACTTCTCGCTCCAAAGAAGGAGGTCGGAAAAATTATGCGGGGGCTTCTTGGCAAGGGAGGAGCGAAGGTTAGAGTCGAGGACGTTGGATTGGAAGGGCAGCAACTGATTGGTCGAGGAAGGCGATGGATCTGACCTCTGCAGTGAACCTCCTCACATAGTCCCTCAACTTCTCTCCCTTCTCCTGGCGGAGGTGGAGTAACGAGATGCTGGTCTTCTCCGTGCGTCTGCTACTCACAAAGTGGGTGATGAAGAGGGTTTCGAACTGTTCGAAGGAGAATATGGAAGATGGGGCGAGGCGGGAGTACCATTCCCGAGCCGAACCCTTAAGAGTGGGGGGAAGGTCTTGCACAGCAAGGCATCGAAAGCTTGGTGGATTAGCATGAGGGTCTTAAAGCTTTCGATGTGGTCCACGGGGTCCGACTCTCCCGAGTAAGTTTCGAACTACGGTGGCTTGAAACCTCTTGGGATAGGAGCCTCCATGATGGTCCGGGAGAAAGGAGGTCTGCTCGGGCAGATGGTCCTTCCTCTTAACTCTTCATCTTTGTCTATTCGGCCGATGCACCTCTCCATCTCGTGGAAATGGCGGTAGAGAGCATCGTCCCTCCGACGGTAGTCAAACGAGCCTCTGGACTCGTCTTCATGGGAAGGGGAGCGGGGACTACGACGACGGTAGCTCTGGGAGCGGCAAGGGCTAGGCATGTGTTGTTGGTAGCTAGGAGCCGGAGGAGGAGTTATGGACCGATGGCGAGGACTTTGGACCCGTGGAGGGGTAGGAGCCCTTTGGGCATTGTTGTTGTTGGGTCGGAGGTTGAGGGCTTGCAAAACAGTCGCCTGAAACTGCTGGAACTCGGCACGAGTGATGGGTGCCTTATCGTTCCTCGGATGTTGCCGACCGGTAGGAGAATGGGGTCTTCTCCTATGGTGCTCGGGGGACTCTTTCCTCCCATTTCGGGCGGGGGACCTTCTGTAGTCTCGGGGATGAGAAGATCGCTAATTCGGACGTTGCTGGCGGGAGGCTCCCTCTCGGGCCCACTTTTCATCCAAACGGCGGCGAAGATCCTCATCCTTCTGCCGATTGAGAATGGTATTGCGAAGGTCGGAAACTCGGGAATTGTGGGAGGCCATAGAATCCGTAGAGGCATTGTGTATTGAAATACGGTCCTGTTGGAGAGGTTGCTTCTACGGGTTGGGGCACGAGGTCCCCGCACCGACATTCTGAGGACCGGAGGGACCCTTAGGAGGTTGCTGATTCTGAAGAGGAGGCTGGTCCTGTTGGAGAGGGTCCTCGGCTTGAAGAGGAAGTTGCCCCTGCTGCTGAGGGGGTTGGATGAGGACTTCCTGTTGCTGATCAACGGGGTTGGGTCCACGGTTGGACCCTCTGGATCTTACTTTCCTAGGAGGCATGGCTGGAGAAGATCTGACCAACGGAAAGAGGGGAGGCTGCTATTCGTTTGCTTCCCACAGACGGCGCCAATCTGTTACCGCTAAATCTGGTGTGGGGATAAACAGACAGTATTTGTGGATTCTTAGGAAAACTTGAATAGCAAACCTGGAACCTGTTCCGCCGGAGTTTGAACATTGACTCCCGCCGTTCACCTGTAAAAAGTGCGAGACACCGGGGTTGATCCCGGCAACGCACCCTCCGACGCTCAAGTCAGTAATCATGAATGATTAAGAGAGAGCGTAAATTGGCAAAAGATTGATTGATTTCCTCTTAACGATGGTAGATGGGGGGTATTTATAGTCGTCTTAGGGATCATATTAGGAATGTAATCCCCGTGATCTGATAAGGATTATAATCCCCGTAATCAGATTAGGAATGTAATCCTTAATTCCCAGTGAAAAGATAGATGTGAATCAGGGCCGTTGATTAGTATTAACCAGAGACCTTGATTTTATCCTGCTAGACCGGGTTTGCTGCGGGTTGGAACCCGCACCCAGTTGGAGATGGATCCATTCGCGGGTTAATGGATCTTTGGGAAGGAGACCCAGTACCCGCTTCGGACCCATTTGTAGGTGAAATTACCATTTTACCTCTGAGCTTTAATATTCGTGCCCGATTTGGACGGTTCCGATTTAACCCTATTTTTAGCCATATCAGTAGGAATAATAGTCAGGTGGTGTTTTGACAAATTAGAGACTTAATTTTGTGGTTAGGTGGTTCAAACTCTTTTATCAGAGAACGAGACTTTGATTCCATTAAAGTAGCACCTAATTTTTCATTTTTTTAAAAAAATAACTTGTTTTTTATTTTGAATACAATTTCATTAATGCCCTTAATTAAGTTATACTACATATTTTTAAAAATTTGAATATCAAACCCCATTGTTTTTTAGTGTAACATGTCTAAGAGCATCTCCAACCATGCTAGCTATTTTGGCTAGCTAGAATAGCCAAAATAGATAATAAATGGATAATTTGGCTAGCGAAAAAAACTCACACTCCAACCATGCTATCTATTTTGGCTAGCCATAAATATTTTAATTTTTATTTACTCATAAATAGTTACAATAATATTTAGAAGTACATTTTCATGTCCTTCTCAGCATATATACTTACTTCTGAGCACATAGTGATCAAATAAGATTATGCTTATCAAATAACATGAATTAAATCTGAGCATAAATATTTACTTCTAAATACTGACATGAAGTGCATATTATAAATATAGAAGGCAATGCAAGTCTAACAAGGTGTCAGGTATACTTGTAAATTCTCAAGTATACTTACTTCCAAATTGTCTGTTTACCTATCAAATGGAGTTAAGCATATATAATGCAGTAGTATCTATAATATGCACTTCATGTCAGGTATACTTACTTCTAAATTTCATGATATGCACTTCATGTCAGGTATACTAACTTCTAAATTTCATGATATGCACTTCTAAATTTCATGAAATGCACTTCATGTCAGATATGTATTTCATGATAAACCATAGAACTTAGGAGAGTTCCAATCTGTTATATATATACACACAAAAAAACTTAAACAAGAGTTTGAGTTTCCTAAATATATATAATGCATTGTATGGGATCATATCAATAATGACTCTGTTTTGTGCTTCCTAAATAGTCCGACTTTGTTGAAGCAATCTAATTATTCGATGTGATATTATAAGAACTTGTAGTTTATGATCTGAAAGCAATTCTGATGAATCCTTCACAGACTAATTTTTTGTTTGGAATTGCTGTATGTTAAGTTCTACACAAACTTTCCTACCTTCCCTGTGGGTACTAGTTAACCGAAATGTGCAAAGTTCATGCAATATCTTTATCTGTATATCTAATGTAGATGTTAATGCTAAAAAAAGGGTAGCTGTTATTATCATAACCGAATCTTATGGCCAAAACCCAAAAGATTTGTAATTTTTTCATTATTTGTAAGGTAAGTAAATGCTGGAAGATGTCCTGGTGGTGAGGTGAGGTTATTCTGATACTAGCTGAAAGATTTCATGCATTGATTTGAGAAGAGTAGGAATGTTTATAATCAGTATCCTTGAGTAATTTTCGAAGTATCTCACATCTGGAGCAATTGCCTAGTTATTATCTCTGTTATATATTTTTATCAAGAGTTTGTATATACACAGTGACTTCATAATCACTTAAGTATAACACAGTGAATCAAAACTTTAGTATCATACCTGACATGAAGTGATTAAAACCATAATGAAGTGATTAAAACCATACATATTTTGGTTAAAACCATACAATTAGATATCAGCATGTCAGGTTGAAGTGATTAAAACCATATCATACCTGACAGGTTGAGGTGATTATAACACAGTAAATTCATAATCACTTCATGTCAGGTTTCAACAGAGTATTTTGTTAACATAAATTCATAATCACTTCAAAATAACATAAATTCACTGAATCAAAACTTTAGTATATACACAGTGACTTCATAATCACTTAAGTATAACACAGTGAATCAAAACTTTGGTATCATACCTGACATGAAGTGATTAAAACCATAATGAAGTGATTAAAACCGTACATATTTTGGTTAAAACCATACAATTAGATATCAGCATGTCAGGTTGAAGTGATTAAAACCATATCATACCTGACAGGTTGAGGTGATTATAACACAGTAAATTCATAATCACTTCATGTCAGGTTTCAACAGTGTATTTTGTTAACAGTAAATTCATAATACACTAAAACTTAAACAACAGTGTATTTTGTTCTACCTGCCTATAGTCTGATTCTCAAGTTTCACCTACAAGTCATAATGCTCATGTCACAAAATCTAAACAAACCCCACCAACCTTAAAATCTTTTCTCTATGGATTCACCCATAAGTCTCAAGTCTCTTTAGCTGCCAATTATGACATAGCTAATTTTCTTAATTAGCCTCTCCCAAATCACCAGTACACAACCAAAGCCACAAAGATGAAACTGAATCACATAAGATTCAATGGTTTTTTCACACACACTATACCATCCATAGATGCATTAGATCATGACAGGTACACATACTACAAAATCAACAGTAACAATATGAAGAAGATGAACAAGATGAATAAGATGAACAAGATGAAGAAGCAGCAATCTACTAAAGACAAATTGTAATTTAGATAAAATTTTAAACATGAAATTGTCCACATAACAAAAACAAAAAAAATCAAAATAAAATTTTTTACCTGATGAAGAAGAAGAATCCAATCAACAAGAACCCAATGAACAAGAAGAAAAACCCAATGAATGACTAATCTACCAAGAACAAATTGGAGAAATTGAAGAAATTGAAGAAAACCGGTGTCGATTTAAATAAGCGGGAAAGAAATCTTACCGTTTTAGACCATCTTGATCTTCGGCATAAGCTATATGGCGAGCGGATCCCGCTCGCCAGATTTGGCGAGTGGATTGCGAGGGAAATTCAAATCGCCAGGATAGCGATCTATTCGGCGATTCCATTGGAGAAGATATTTGGGGATTTAGGTCGCTATTTTGGCTAATTGGAAGAATAGAGATTACGGTTGGAGATGGTCTAAAACAGTAGAAAGATAGAAGATCCTATGACAGAGAATGAGAAACTTGTAAAATAACGAAATATTGAAACCTAAACAACTGTGAATTCAACTTTGTCCAATTTGACGCTATAAAACCAACAAAAAAGATAAATGTGATTCATGTCATTAATAAAGTTATACTATATATTTTTAAAATTTTGAATTTCTCACCCATTGTTTTTTAGTGTAACATGTCTAACACAGTAGAAAGGAGAAACTATGACAAAGAATAAGAAAGTTGTAGAATAATGAAATATTGAAACCTAAATTGATGAATGCAACTTTGTCCCATTCGACACTATAAAACCAAAAAAAAAAAATGTGATTCAAAAATCAATTTAGCTTGAGAAGGGGCAACCAATCTATTTTCATCATAGTATACAATAAGCAGGGTAACATATATCCACAAAACCTAACATGTATTTTTTGTATAAGCAAAAAAACCGTCCAACAGTAGAGGTATAAGACCACAGCAAAAGAAAATAATGCCAATATGAGTGAATGGCGTAGCACCCTACATTAATTTCCATGAACTAAAAGGAGCCCTACAATCAATCAATAAGAATCTCTCAAAAGATCGCTCAGGATTTTACATAGCAAAAGCTGAAATGCATTTCATCATATCAAAACTACAGCAACGGCAGTGAACCTGATATAAGCGTCCTTACTAAATAAGAGCAAAAAAACATGTAACAGTATCAATCATTTTTACACCACACTTTTTTTTATCTTGCTTAATTATCTACACACGAGGAAAAGGATACCCCACCTTAATTGGCTGACGAGGCATCCTTTCAGCTAAAATATGCAAAATCAATACAACAACATACACAAATAAAGGGGACGCATACCCCAGGCGTGCCCCAAAAAATAAAAACACAGCTAAAAATGTAGACATGAAAATTATATTTTTTTTTATAGAAATGTAGATGATGTGGGTATAGATGACGTGGCCCAATTAGGGCCGTCGGATCTCCTCAGATTTCGCTCATCCCCGATAATCAGGTCAACAGATCCAACATGCCTTCTACCACTTAAGGCTCACAGACAAACGGGTCTGACCTGGCCCATTAGGATCAAATACTTGTTCGCCTCTGCCTATAAATACCAGGCCCCCTCCTCACTGCTAAAAGTAATCAAAATTTCTCCACCTAAACTCTGGCCGCTTAGTCTCTTTTCCACTGACTGACTAGATCGTCGGAGGGCCTGTCGCCGGAATTTCTCCCGGTATTTCTAGGCCTTTTGCAGGTACCCCCGCCGTCCGAACTCCAGCTTCTCTTCCGAACCGACTTCTAGGAACAGACCCGAGCCGAGGTCGAGATCTGTCCCTTCCACTTCACAAATTACAAGAATTCACACTTGTTGCTCTCGCACGGAAAACAGACAGCATCAGGTTGGCGTCGTCTGTGGGAACCGACCGACTCGATCCTAAACTCGGATCTCTCCTGAAGCCAAGCCTCCAATGGCTCCCAAAGCCCGAAGAGCGCTCACCGCTGGACGTCGTCCAGACCCCCATCCCTTTCACAGTCGTGTGAAAACTCAGGGATCTAACAGGAAACCAGTCAATGGCACAGCGGGACCCAGTCCGAGCACTTCTCGCTCGGTTGCCAAAGAGTTACGGCATATCAACAACCACCTGCAACCCGGAGATGACCTTCGGCTCCAGATCAGCCGGTCAGTCCCTTCCGACTCCGCTCCGACACATAGCACTCTCCCATCCCAAAGTCGGGAGCACAACCGCACTCACTCCCCGAGGGATGGGCCACTTCCGCCCGGTCAGGGCGAACAAGCTCCAGTCACGAGAGCTGAGTTCCGAGAGCTCCGAAAAGAGATCTTCTGATCCCTTCAGAGGTGGCCCCGGGTTCGAACAACAAAATGTCGACCTGAGGCTCAAAAAGGGTCGGGGTCCCGAGTCTCACGGTTCGTCCCAGCCACCACAGCAGAACAAAGCCATCCTCCACCGCCTCCATGAGATGGAGAATCGCCTTGCCCGCATTAACGATGAAAGACCACAATCCGGCCGAGCGCACAAGCCGAGCTGAAATCCCTGTTTTCAATTTTCTGTATTTCTTGGTGTATTCTTTTTTTGTATTTATTCAGCTTGTATTTTTTTTTGGACCGTATACTGGATCCTCTTTTTCAATATAATTATTTTATTTGTTCTTTCGTCTTCTTAATTCAATTGTTCGCCATTGTTTCGTCTATGTTTGATCGTGCCATTATTTTTTATTCTCGCTATATTTATTCATGCCTTACTTTATTTGTTCATCTTACTTCCATCTCACCTTTTTTTGGATCTCCCAATTGTTTTCTATTCTATTTAAACCCTATTGAATACCCTACACTTAAATCCATTACCCAATAATCCCCAAACCCAATTACATTTCACTAATACCCAACAACCCATAACATACCCATTTACACCCCCTGTTAACACCCCAACCCCTCAGCTGCCTGCCAACCCTAATCCTAAACTTTATCTCACCTATATATATATTCCCATATTCAATTTCTTGTTCATCACCTCCTCTCCTAGCCGCTCTCCCTCTCTCTCTCCCGATAGCACCCTGCACCTCGTTCACCCTGCTCCCTACCGACTTCAGTCCCGACCACCTGCAGCAAGCCACGACACCTCGGCGATCCCCCTCCCTGTGCTTCGCTTCCTTATCGCCAATAGCCCCAGGCAACGCAGCAGCAACTCCGGGTCCTCGCTGCTCATCCCCTTACCTGCTCTCTCGTCGACTAGCAACAGCCTGGTCACCTTATGTCGTCCCTCCCGAAGCTAGTTGCACCGCTCTCCCTGCATCACCAACAACAGCCGCAGCACCCTGTTGCAGTGCCGCCAGTCCTCCACCCTGGTGCTCCTCCAGACTACAGCGCTAGCAGACCCCCGCCGTCGCCCCGTTTGGCCAGCCCTCACGACAGCCAGTGCTCCTCGACTTCTCTCTGTCACTCTCTGTGGGCATGTGTGTGCTTGTGTTCTCGTTGGTTTGTGGATTCGCTAGTGGTTCGTGGGTTAGTTCGTTGTATTGTGTTCGTGCCGAAAATTCGTTCTCGTTAATCTTGTTCTTGTTCCATTCTCGTCGTCGGCTATAAGGCAAGTAACTTGTATTTTTTTTGTGTAATACAAGTACTAAATACCGCCTGTAGTGTAGTTGTGCTCTAGAGACTATTCTTGTGCAAAACCCCTGTTATATGTTGTCTCTATTGTGTTGACCTGCTCGTAGTTACCTCATTTCACACATGACATGAAATAACTTAGGGATGACCACTTCTTGTTGTGTACATGCATGTTGTTCGTATGATATCGTGTGCTTGGTTGTGTTAGTTGTAGTATACTTGTTGTAGACGTGTAAAATACCCTATACCATGTTGTTTGGACACCTAGAATACCCTCACGTTTGGTTATGTTTTGGATGAGTTTCATATGAACTAGTTGATTTTGTGCATGAAGGATATTTTCTGTTTTGTCAATTTCCCATTTTTATCCAGTATTTTAGACCCTATTAAGGTCAGTATATGAAAATTATTTGTGAACATGAATTATAGATAATTCTGTCTACTTTCCAGATTTTCTGACATATCTCAGTTTCGATTTATGAGTTGTGAGTTATGGCTATTTTACTACATAATTTTCATATTGTTCAGTAAAGATACATAATTTCAACTTTATACTGTTTGTTGTTTATACAAACTTTGTGAATAGGAATTGTAGCCTAATGTATCTATTTTATCACCCTTTTGACGGATCTGAATTTTGATTTATATTTTGTAAGAAATCGCTTTTTTAGTACTGCTATGGTTATGATTCCAGAATTACAGAACTACTGTATCTTGTTGTTTTCTGATTTTACTTGACTATTCTATCTATGTTGGAAAATTATGAAACTTTATTTTCTGTTACTAAACATACTAGGGAATATCCCAGATTTTTTGTGGATTTAATTAGTCTGTTTTCATGCTGTTTTCATGTTTATGAATACAAACTTTGGATTTCTGGCTGAATGTGTTTTCTAGATACAAATCTGTTTTGAGTTATATTTTTTTGTGAAATAACATATGACTTATATATATTTGCTGGATTCGGCAAGAAGTCTATTTTCCAGATTCTCTAACGGATCCATGTTTTTCATGTTTGTAGCAATGGGAATTCCAGATTTAGTGCAATACTATCTTGTTGTCCTGAACTACAATTTTCGTTGATTCTATCCTTTTTATGAGATGTATTGCACCTGTACATGTTTATGTTTCAACCTGAACCTGTTACTTGTTTATGCCAAGTTGTTCTTGCTCTGTTTAGTGACACATACATGCTTGTTTGATAATAATAATAAATAACCGAGCCGTAGTTAAGGGAAAGATCTAGTAGTGGAAAATATAGAAATGTGTACTTAGAAGGGGACCCGTGTTTCCCACCGGTTACGTGTTCATGACTACATGATACACGATTCTGTTTACCTGATTACTCGACTGCACGCTTCCCTATAGGAAGGTGTACTTGGAAGAGGACCACTAGGTTCGACCTATACCTGTTTACCTGATTACCTGACTACACACTTCTCTATAGGAAGGTGTACTCAGAAGAGGACCACTAGGTTCTACTTGTTCCTGTTCCTATTTACCTAATCACTGAGTACACGGCCCTATAGTATTCACTACGAAATCTAAATGTAACTTGTTTGAATGTAGCAACCATGTAGTAAAAGTTTGGGATACATGAAGTGCTACCTAGATAGTAATAATACAAGACTTAATATGACATAATACCTGTTACATGCTTACCTGTTACATGATTACTTGCACATGCTACTTGACACATGTTCAGTTGTTTATCTGTTACCTGTTTATTTGTACATGCTACCTGTATACTTGTATACCTGAATACCTATTTACCTACTTGCTTGACACATGATACATGTTACCTGTACCCTGTTAGTATATCATGTTACTTGATTTTGTTCATGATTCATGTTAGTTATCCTTCTCTGTTATATCTATTCTATGCTATGTTTATTTCTGCTGTTATTTTATATTTGTTTACCTTTTTCCTGTACTTGTGCCTGCACTACAAGCGACCCGTAACTTGCATTGACGGGCATTTTGTTTTCTTTTCCTCTTCTTGCAATTTATTAAATTACAGATTATGGAGCTCAGCAGCCCGATGGAGTATGTGATATGAGATTCTATATGTTGGAGTTTTTACTATTAATATTTCCTGTTTGCTTATTTTGAATAATTATATCTGATACTTGGATTTTTTGTATTTGGGCTGTGTGACCCAGGATTATTGACTTGTTCAGAGTTGGTTTATTTGAGATTATTAAATTTGGTTTCAAGTAAATTTCTGTTGGTATTTTGATTCATATATGCATGTGTGGTTGGCTTCTCTTGCTTCCTACTCTGATTATTCTTCAGCTTGTTGTAAAGATCCTGACAGGTTATGGATGATGAAAATCATTCACTGGGCTTAGTCACATATCCGTATTCCGTATCTCTTTTTGGGAAGTGGGGCGTAACAAGGTTTTTAGCGGTATCAGAGCCTAGGTTTGGATAATGTATTAGTTTGACTGATATATTAGACAAGCTTAGCTCGACCTGGAATTGGCTCAACAGTACACAGACCATGCATACATAAATGAATTATAATCAACTTTGATCTGGATGCTAATTGTTTTTGATCTTGTACAGACCATGGCTCGTATAGGTTGTATTTCTCATCCCCAGGAAGATCAGCCCGGGCTTGAGGCCGTTACCAATGTGTTGGAACGGTTGATCAATATGCAGCAGAACCACAGTGACCTGGTGATGGCTGCTTTGGCTCAGGTTCTGCCTCCCACTGTACCTACGCAGACAGCTCTCCCTCCATGTCCAGGTGCAGTCACAAATTTCATGCGACTGCATCCAGATAGATTCTCCGACACCGAGATGCCTTCGGAGGTCGAACAGTGGTTGATCCGGACTGAGAAGTTGCTTTTGGCGGTAAGAGTTGCCGATGCTGATAGAGTGGATGTGGTAGCCATCTAGTTGGTGGATCTGGCTCATATTTGGTGAAGGACTGAGTCCGAAAGGCTCGAGCGACCGATTACTTGGGCCACGTTCACTAGGAGCTTCTTGGAGAAGTTCTTCCCTTGCAACACTCGAGTGGAAATGGAGCAACTGTTCCTAGCCCTGAAACAGGTTGGTCATTGTTTTATTATTGGAATTTTGTTATATACTAGATTTTCCCGTGGGCACGTGCCTACGGCACGTCTTCGGAACGATACAAAACATGAAAAGCCTGTAAATAGTAAAACAACAATTATGTAGCTCAAGTTTGAATAGTATGACAATAATTAGTTGTAAATAAAAGTCCATGTTTCCATTAGTATATGTTGAAAAATAATTTTAAATGGGGTATAAAATTTAACTTCTTAGAACTTTAAGTGTGAAGTTGAAGAGATATTTACTATTTTCAATATAACATGTGCGGAAAAAAACCATTAAAAATTTGAAAATCTAAATTTCCAAGTAAATATAGAAAGAATGGGAGAGAGAGATAGGGAGAGAGGGAAAGAGATAAATATGAAAAAGTGAAGAGAGAAGAGAGAGATAGTAATAAAGTAATAAGTTTTTTTTGTTTTGGGGGGAAAATTTTGATTTTGGGGTTTGAAATTTTGGAGGGAAAATATGTTTTGTGAGGTTTGATCTAGGCCTTTGATTTTGGGGGGATTGATTGTGAGCCACTTGATAGCTTTCTTTATAATTTATTATATAGATTATCCATACAATGTTGTAACATGAGGCTATCTTGAAACATGGCTCCAGGTCTGTAGATGAGTATGCACTAAATTTACAAGACTTATTCGTTTCGCAGCCGTTCTTGTGGCGAACAAAGATGGCAGGGTTCATAGATTCACATTGGGACTTGAGCGAGACATTAAGGTGCAGCTTGTCTCCCTTCGCTTGAGTACATATGTTGAGGCTCTTAAGGCAGCTCGAGCTTAGGAGCAGGCTCGTGGTGGGCTGGCTCCTTCCCAATGGACTATTCTGCACTCTGCTATTGCTAGGCCTTCTGGTGGGCCAGTTCGGAGGCCTATCCCAGCCCATCCTGTCAGGGCAGCTCCTTACTCTTCTGCTGGTTTCCAGAGGGTTGGTTTCTGCGACTTCTGTCAGTTGGCTGGGCATGATCGCAGGGAATGTAGGTGCGCCAATTGCCAATGCTTCAGATGTGGCGCTACTAACCATTCAGTGTGAGATTGTCCGCAGCCACAGCAGCAGTTGGCTCTTCTAGCCAGGGGTCCAGTTCAGCAGGTTGCCCCAGCTCGTGGGCCAGTCAGGCCACCGCTTCCTCCTAGCACCAGATTGTTGGTCAGAGGACCGCTGCCCCTAGGAGAGGTCAGACTTTCAACCTGACTGCTGCAGATCCTGAGTCAGCAGAGGGTGTTGTTGCAGGTATATTTTGGCTTTTGTTGTTTTTGTTGTTTTCCTTGGTTTCTTTCTTTCCCTTGCATTATTCTTCCTTGTTATCTTTCTGCATTTTGTTTTTCCTCACCCCTGTGCATCGATTCTTTTTCCATATCTCTTTTGATTCTATCTTAGATGTTTTCCTTGTTTCCTCTTTCCCTGCTCATGTTCTCTTTGATTCTGAGGCAACCCATTCCTTCGTCTCTTCTCGGTTCGTGGCTTGCCATCGGTTGGAGTGCAGAATCATGTCAGAGGCTTGGGACATTGTGACAGGTGGTGGAGTTGTCATTTGTTCTCGGGAGTGTGGCAGTGTTCCGTGGTTATTGGTGGTGCAGATTTTAAGGCCAACCTGATTGTGATTGGGAATTTAGGATTCGACGTCATTCTCGTTATGGATTGGTTGGGTGAATCCCACGCCATTATTGATTGCTGTGCCAAGAAAGCTGTGTTCCGAATCCCAAGTCGCACAGAGTTTGAGTTCCATTTCGGGGAGATGTTCCTTGATCGAGCTGAGACTACAGTTGATCAGGAAATTTGTGCGATGGAATTGCATTCAGGCTGTGAGGCTGTGCCTCTGGTAGTGTGGAATTTCCTGGATATTTTTCCAGAAGAGTTGCCTGGCTTACCCCCTGATAGGGATGTAGAGTTTGGTATTGAAGTTCAGCCTGATACCGCATCGATATCGAAGAGTCCCTACACGATGGCACCGGTTGAGTTAGTAGAGCTTAAGGTGCAGATTCAGGAGTTGCTGGATTTGGGGTTCATCAGACCCAGTGTTTTGCCTTGGGGTGCTTCAGTCCTTTTCGTCAATAAGAAGAATGGTAGTCGTCGACTGTGCGTGGATTATCGGGAACTGAACAGTATTACTGTAAAGAACCGGTACCCATTGCCCAGGATCGATGATTTATTTGATTAGTTGAGCGGAGCTGCTGTGTTCTCAAAGTTGGATCTTCGTTCTGGGTATCATCAGGTCAAAGTAAAGGCGACTGATGTATAGAAGACTGCATTTAGGACCAGATATGGGCACTATGAGTATCTTGTGATGCCGTTCGGGGTCACGAACGTGCTTGCTGTATTCATGAGTCTTATGAACATGGTCTTTTCCCAGTTCCTGGATAGATTTGTGGTGGTCTTCATTGATGTCATTTTGGTGTATTCTCGGAATCGGGAAGATCATGCTGAGCATCTTGGTTGATTCTGCAGACTTTGATAAGAATCAGCTCTATGGAAAACTCAACAAGTGTGAGTTTTGGCTCGATAGGGTCACTTTCTTAGGGCACATTACCTCGAGCGATGGTATTTCTGTGGATCCGTCCATGGTTGAAGCTGTGAAGGATTGGCCAGATCCTAAGTCAGTTTCTGAGGTAAGGAGTTTCCTTGGTCAAGCTAGCTATTATCGGAAATTCGTCCAAGATTTTTCGAAGATAGAAGGACCATTGACTAAGCTGACTGGGAAGGATGAGAAGTTCTGTTGATCTGAGGCTTGCAGTGAGGCTTTTGCTGAGTTAAAGAGCAGATTGACGTCAGCGCCAGTGTTGACTATTCCAGATGGTTCAGGCAGATTTGTAGTTCACTGTGATGCTTTGGGTAAGGGTCTTGGAGAAGTTCTGATGCGGAAGGGCCGAGTCGTTGCTTATGCATTGAGAGATTTCAGGCCGCATGAGAAGAACTATCCGACTTATGACTTGGAGTTAGCGGCAGTGATCTTTGGTTTGAAGCTGTGGAGACATTATTTACTTGGGGACCGAGTGGAGATCTTTACAGACCACAAAAGCCTCAAGTATGTCTTCACCCTGAAGGAGTTAAGTATGAGGCAAAGGTGTTGGTTGGAGCTTATGGCTGATTATGACATCAGTTTGTAATACCATCCTGGTAGAGTGAACTTGGTGCCAGATGCTTTGAGCACGAGACCGGCAGCTATGTTCCTGACTCAGCAGAATGATTTGGTTGAGCAGATGCGGAGGTTGGAGTTGGATGTGTTTTTGCCGATGTAACACCTTGCCCCGAGCTCGGACAATTTATACAATTTAGAAGAAAAATTAGATACTATGTAGTACAACTGCCCACCACAGGCTGCCTCTCAAAAGGTGGTTAACCGAATTGGTGACTCTTGATCATAGGCATTAGTATTTATTAATATTATATTCTTGATCAAATCCCAATATGGGATTATTTAATCTTACCTTTTTCTTTTTTTTTCTCTTTCCGGATGAAAGAGAAGTCAAAGAAGGTAGGCCCCCATGAATGATGACGTCATCAACATGTCTCCAAACAGCATTTCCTGCTATTTTGTTCACAGATCGTGGGCCCCCCATCCATCCATTATTTCAATACATTTACATAATTACCATTACTCCATTTATTCACACACACACACACACACACACACACACACGCACACACACACACATATTTGAAAATTACACACACACACACACACACACACACACACACACACACACACACACACACACACACACACACACATATATATATATATATATATATATATATATATATATATATATATATATATATATATATATTTGAAAATTACGGGATGTTACACCCCCCCTTCAGAAATTTGCGTCCTCGCTTAGCACGGGGCATGCACAATCTAGTGCAGGATCTCCTTTCTAGCCGATGTTGAATGGCGTACCATGATTCTGCTAGCTGTATAGTACCCTGATTCTGCAGGTTGTACAGTCACCTACCTGGGCGACTTGTCCCCAACCTCGCTCCCTCTAAGGCATACTTACCAGTACATCTGCTAGCTCCATCCCAGGCATAACCACCACTCTGTACCCACTCTCGGTGTGATAGTCGGCTCTGATACCATTTGTAACACCCCTACCCCGAGCTCGGACAATTTATACAATTTAGAAGATAAATTAGATACTATGTAGTACAACTGCACACCACAGGCTATCTCTCAAAAGGTGGTTAACCGAATTGGTGACTCTTGATCATAGGCATTAGTATTTATTAATATTATATTCTTGATCAAATCCCGATATGGAATTATTTAATCTTACCTTTCTCTTTTTTTCTCTCTTTCTGGATGAAAGAGACAGGTCAAAGAAGGTGGGCCCCCATGAATACTGACGTCATAAGCATGTCTCCAAACAGCACCTCCTGCTATTTTGTTCATAGATCGTGGGCCCCCCATCCATCCATTATTTCAATATATTTACATAATTGCCATTACTCCATTTATTCATTCATATATATATATATATATATATATATATATATATACACTCTTTGAAAATTACGGGAAGTTACAGCCGAGTTCTGTTCGGAGTTGTTCGGTGCTCGGAGTTGTTCGGTGCTTCAGCTTCAGTCGTCTCTTATTGATCAGATCAAGGAGGCTCAGGCTGGTGATGAGCAATTGCAGGGTTTTCGAGCTGAAGTTGAGTCTGGTTCCAAAACGACCATGGTTATACATGCTGATGGATCGCTTTGTTTTGGGTCAAGATTATGTGTCCCGAAGGGTGAAGTTCGTCAGAGGTTGCTTGAGAAGCCCACCAATCGTCGTACTCTATCCATCCTGGAGGTACTGAGATGTATCGGGATTTGAAGCTTCATTTCTGGTGGCATGGTATGAACAAGATTGTGGCTCGATTTGTATCTCAATGTTTGATCTGTCAGCAGGTTAAGGCATAACATCAGAGGACCGCTGGACTTCTTCAGCCGCTTCCCATTCCAGAGTGGAAGTGGGAACACATCACTATGGATTTTGTGACCGCTTTGCCGAGGAGTCCTAAGGGTCATAATGTCATTTGGGTGATTGTCTACCGATTGACGAAGAGTGCTCACTTCATTCCCTTCCATGTCGGATAGTCTACTGAGAGCCTAACTGAGAAGTATATGCAAGAGATCGTCAGACTTCATGGGGTTCCAGTCAGTATTGTATCCGACAGGGATACGAGATTCAGATCTCAGTTTTGGGAGAGTCTTCAGAATAGTTTGAGGAGTAAATTAAAGCATAGTACAGCTTTTCATTCTCAGACTGATGGACAGTCAGAGAAGACCATCCAGATTCTTGAGGACATGTTGAGGTCTTGTATGCTGCAGTTCGGTGGATCATGGGAGGACCATTTGCATCTCGTAGAGTTCTCATACAATAATAGCTTTCAAACCAGTCTTAAAGCTACACCGTTCGAGGCACTTTATGGGCGGACGTGTAGATCACCAGTGTGCTGGGATGACATTGGTGAGAGAAAGTTGTTGGGTCCAGAGTTGATCACCAAGACAGTTGATGCGGTGACTCAGATCAGGAAGTACTTGCAAGCAACTCAGGATAGGCAGAGGCGATGGGTAGATGTCCATCAGAGAGTTTTGGAGTTTGAGGTTGGTGACCATGTTTTCTTAAAGGTATCGCCTTGGCACGGTGTCATTCAGTTTGGTGGTAGAGGCAAGCTCTCCTAGCCGCTCTCCCTCTCTCTCCCGATAGCACCTTGCACCCCGATCACCCTCCTCCCTACCGACTTCAGTCCCGACCGCCTGCAGCAAGCCACGACACCTCGGTGATCCCCCTCCCTGTGCTTCGCCTCCTCGTCGCCAACAGCCCTAGGCGATGCAACAGCAACTCCGGGTCCCCGCCGCTCCTCCCCTTACCTGCTCTCTCTTCGACTAGCAACAGCCCAGTCACCCTGTGTTGTCCCTCCCGAAGCCAGTCACGCCGCTCTGCCTGCGTCGCCAATAATAGCTGTAGAACCCTGTTGCAGCGCTGCCAGTCCTCCACCCTGGTGCTCCTCCCGACTGCAGTGCCAGCAGATCCCCGCCTTCGCTCCGTTCAGCCAGCCCTCGCAAAAGCCAGTGCTCCTCGACTTATCTCTCTCTCTCTCTGTGGGCGTGTGTGTAAGTGTGTTCTCGTTGGTTCGTGGATTTGTTAGTGGTTCATGGGTTTGTTTGTTGTATTGTGTTCGTGCCCGGAAATCCATTCCCGTTATTCTTATTCTTGCTCCATTCTCGTCGTTGGCTATAAGGTAAGTAACTTGTATTCTTTTCTTTGTGTAATACAAGTACTAAATACCGCCTATAGTGTAGTTGTGTTCTAGAGACTATTCTTGTTCAAAAACCCTGTTATATGTTGTCTCTATTGTGTTGACCCGCCCATAGTTGCCTCATTACACACATAACATGAAATAACTTAGGGATGACTACTTCTTATTGTGTTCATGCATGTTGTTCGTATGATATCTTGTGCTTGGTTGTGTTAGTTGTAGTATACTTGTTGTAGACCTGTGAAATACCCTATACCATGTTGCTTGGACACTTAGAATACCCTATTTCACATTTGGTTATGTTTTGGATGAGTTTCATATGAACTAGTTGATTTTGTGCATGAAGGATATTTCCTGTTTTGTCGATTCCCCATTTTTATCCAGTATTTTGAACTTTATTAAGGTCAGTATATGAAAATTATTTGTGAACATGAATTATAGAGAATTCTGTCTACTTTCCAGATTTTTTGACAGATCGCAGTTTCGATTTATGAGTTGTGAGTTATGACTATTTTACTACAGATGTGTTTAAAATTCCAAATCTAGTTTTATATGAATTCTGTATGGTAATTTAATTTTCTACTGATGTTAAAGATAATATTTTAATCCAATATTTTGCTGGTTGCAACTAGACTTGATTGGGATTAACCCCTAATTTTTGTGGATTTAATTGATAACTTTTACAAACTATTCTATGCTTGCGAACAACTGCTATACTTGTAGAATTTTCATACTGTTTAGTAAAGAACCTTAATTTCGACTTGCTTCTATTTGCTATGTACAAAAACTTGGTGAATATAAAATGTATCCTACTGTATCTATTTTATCACCTTTTTGATGGATCTGGATTTTGAATTATATTTTGTGAGATATCGTTGTTTTAGTACTGCTGTGTTTATGATTCCAGAATTACAAAATTACTGTATCTTGCTGTTTTCTGATTTTACTTGACTATTCTATCTACGTTGGAATATTATGAAAATTTATTTTCTGTTACTAAACATACTAGGAAATACCCCAAATTTTTCGTGGATTTAATTAGTAAGTTTCATGATATTTTCCTGTTTATGAAAACAAACTTCTGATTTCTGGCTGAACGTGTTTCTGGATACAAATCTGTTTTGAGTTATGCTTTTGTGAAATACCATATGACTTATATATATTTGCTGGATTCGGCCGGAAGTCTATTTTCCAGATTCTCTGAAGGATCCAAATTTGCTGTCCTGGACTAGAATTTTCGTTGATTCTATCGCTTTTATGAGATGTCTTGCACCTGTACATGTTTATGTTCCAACCTGAATTATTACTTGTTTATGCCATATTGTTCTTGCTCTGTTTTGTGACACATACATGCTTGTTTGATAATAATAATAAATAACCAGGTCGGGGTTAAGGGAAAGATCTAGTAGTGGAAAATATAGAAATGTGTACTTAGAAGGGGGCTCATGTTTCCCACCTGTTACGTGTTCATGACTACATGATACACAATCATGTTTACCTGATTACCCGACTGCACGCTTCCCTATAGGAAGGTGTACTCGGAAGAGGACCACTGAGAAGAGAAGAAATCGCCAAGTCACAGCTTGTTGGGTGCACTTCGAAACCCGCGCCGAAGAAGAAACAGGCCCTACTGCCCACACATGCTGCACTTTTTCTCTCTTTCTCTTTTATTACTTTTGTGTTATTGTACAGCCGTCACCTCTTACTTTCTCCTCTCTCTCTTTGGTTTGCATTTATAGAGCACGGGAATAGAGTTAGGGTTTTCACTTTTTGCAGAAAAGTCCACACTCTTTCTTTATTTCCTTCCTTTAATTGATCTGAATTTATTTATTTCTCTTTCTTTCTTTTCTGCCTTTTCTGCCCACCACGTGCTTCTGCATACACAAAATAATACCTAAAATTAGGATTTTTAAATAAAATAAATTTAATTAGTTTAAAATTAATTAAACTAACTATAAATCATATTAGCGTATAAAAATCCTTTTACAAATTATTTATCGCACTTTTAAGTCAACAAAACACTAAAAATTGATAAATCTATTATTTTACTCTGTTTGTTGATTTTTTCCACAATTCTTTACTTTTTGCATCAAAAATATTATTTCTTCAAAAATAATTAATTAAATGAAATCTTATAGAAATATGATGAATTATAGACAATATCAACGAAAACAAGCCATTTTAATAGGTAGATGAGTACAAATATTTGCATATAAATTCGACACATCAAATACCCCCAAACTTAAGATTTTGCTTGTCCTCGAGCAAAAAGAAGAATAATAAACAAGTGAATAATAATAGTAGACTCAACCCATCACACCAAGAAATCTTATCATGCAAGCATCAAAATTACAATTAAAAATATAAACAATTGCAAATAAAGTAAAACTAAGCATACCCACTTTCTCCAGTGCAATTATTTATTCATAATTCCCAAAAAAAAATCGCATTTGTCATGCAATTAATGTCATTATAGTATGCAACAACTCAATCTGTGATTATCCCTTCTCTCTACTACAAACCGAGTAGCAAACTAGAGTTTTTTTTTTTTTTTTGAAATTTTTTTTTTTTTAATTTTTAGTCTCTTCTTTAAGTTGTCACTTGCCTTTTGACGCGAATGCAAAACATTTGTGATGAATTCACCCGGTTACTCAACAAGTCACAAACTTAAAGTGCTTTGCATACTCATATTTCAAGTTGCTGTTCTACGTAAGTGTAGACATTTGTGATGAATACCCCTAGTTACTAAGCAACTCGAAACATTGGAGTAGATTGACTTTATTGAATTTTTTTTTTTTTTTTATTATTACTCGATTTACTTAAACTCTGTTTAGGACTAGATCAAAGGGAATAATCACGAGAAAAAGCATCACATTTGTTTTTTATGTATAATAGCATGACCCACACAATTTTGTAAGGAATTTTGAAACTCAATAATCCTAAAGTAAATAAGTATGCTTAATATTGCTTTAAAAAAAAAAAATTGTTTATACCAAAAAAATTGTTTCAATGCTTATCACAATAAGGAATTCAAAATGTGTAATGGTGAGCCCAATTATAATCCTTTTGTTTTGTTTTTCTTTTCAAAAATAATAAAAATAAAAATAAATTTGTAAACCTTCCCCCCCAAACTTAAATATCACATTGTCCTCAATGGGAAAGAAAAAGAAAAACAAAAAGAATGTAAAAAGTTTAGAATATCTCCCTTGATTCATCTTTAAATTTCTGCACGCGCAGCGTTAAGTATTTTGGCGATATCTGGAGCTGTAGATGTCGAAATGGGCTGATTTTTTTTTTTGCTGGAAAGCTAAGACAATTGTCTACAACTTCTCTTTGAATAAGTTTTCCAGATTTTGACTCCAAACTGCTCGAAAACAGCCATCAATGCAGGTGTTCAAAACAGCTCCGCCTGGCGACTTTCAAAATTTATGCAATCCTACAAGATAAAATCAAAAATTAAAATAAAATAAACTAAAATATAAATCAAAACTAAATGCAATAAAGTAAAACATGGGTTGCCTCCCAAGAAGCGCTAAGTTTTAAGTCTTCAGCCAGACATGGGGGTGAGATGGTTAAGTAACGCCAAGATCCAACAACATTAACACATCCTTTCTAATTTTTCTTTTCTTGTGTGGATCAGGTTCAAGTTCTAGTTTGAGGCGTTTCCTTTTAGATGATGATGTCTTTGATTTCCCCACCTCGTTGAATTTATGCTGCAAAAATGAATAAATAGAAGGTTCAGCATCCAAATACATGACATGTTCAAAAATATTTTCTTTCTTAGTTTCAAAAATTTCTGAATTTATTGGACATACTTCGATTGGTGATTTTTCAAATTTAGCCTTATGTTTCTCGCCCACAATTAAATGAGTTTCACTTACTTGAATAGATGACTGTTCTTCAGGAGGAAAATTTATGGAATTAAAAACATTAAAAGTTACTTGCTCATGCTGAATTTGTTCCTCCACAATTTGTTCAATCTCACTTTGCTTTTCAACCACATTTTGCTCGCCATTTTCTTCTTGTGGTTGTTCAATTGTCCTCCAGCTTCCTAGTGTTATAGCCTCGACATGCTCCTTGGGATTGACAACTGTGTTGCTTTGCAATGTTCCTGCAGTTTTGTCATTAATAATATTTAAAAATTGACTAATTTGTACCTCAAGATTGTGAATGGAAGCCGAAGTTGAATTTGTAACATTTTGGATTGCCAAATCTGTCTTTTGCATGTAGTGCATAAACATGTCTTCAAGTGTCGGCTTCTTTTCTTCCTGTGAAAAATTTTGAGGGTGTATAACTGCTTCTTGATTGTTGTTCCATGAAAAATTGTGGGTGTTTCTCCATCCTGAATTGTATGTGTTTGCATAATGATTGTTTTGCATTTGAAAGTTTGACACAAAATTTTCATGTTCGGCATTTGATGGAGCAAAAGGGTTCCCCACTTGACAATCTGAACTTGCATGATTTCCTGCACAAAGATCACAAATCATATTAGATTGCATAATATTAAAATTTATATTTTCTACTTGTTTATATAAAATATCATTTTTTGCATTTAAAGTAGAAAAAGGATCAAGTTCAAAAACTCCAGCCACTTTTCTTGGCATCGTTCTCTCTGAAGACCACTGGTAATGATTTGATGCCATCTCCTCTAAAAGATCATAGGCTGCTTGGTAAGTTTTGCTCATTAGTGCACCACCAGCTGCTGCGTCAACCATAGATCTATGTGTATCTCCCAAACCATTATAGAATGTTTGCATTTGCAGCCATTTTGGTAGTTCATGATTAGGACACTTTCTCAATAACTCTTTAAACCTTTCCCATGCATCATACAAAGACTCGGTCTCAAATTGAATAAATGTGCAAATATCATTTCTTAGCTTAGCTGTCTTTGCAGACGGAAAATACTTGGCTAAAAATTTTTGTGCAAGTCCCTCCCAAGTAGTAATACTACCTGGTGGTAGATAATGTAGCCAAGCCTTAGCCTTATCTCGTAGTGAAAAAGGAAAGAGTCTTAATCTAATTGCATCGTCTGATACACCATTGTGCTTGAAAGTGTCACAAATTTCTAAAAAATCTGCAATGTGAGCGTAAGGATCCTCGTGTGGTCGTCCCCAAAATTGAACAGTCTGTTGAATCATTAGAATCATCGCCGGTTTAATTTCAAAATCGTTAGCTTCAATAATCGGCTTCTTTATGCTTGACTCATAAATTGAGGGCATAGCATAGTCTCTCAAAGGTCTGTTCTCATCGTTCGCCATGATAATGCCACTGTATGTCCTGAAATGTAAGTATGGAAAAAGAAAAAGAAAAAGAAAAAAAAATAGAAAAACTAAAAAAAAACTAAAATAAGAAAAATAAAAAAAATAAAAGTTAGTCAAAAGAAAATAAAAGATGTAAAATAATAATAAAATAAAAATAATTACAAAGGATCCAAATTAGCAATAATCTAGCAATTTTCAATATCAATAAAAGAATAACTAGTCCCCGGCAACGGCGCCAAAAACTTGATGTTGATATTTGCAAGTGTACAAAATCGCACAAGTAATATAGATAGATGAGTAGAGTGTCGAACCCACAGGGACTAGATATTTTACTGAGTACCGATATCACTAGATGAATCACTATTTGGAAGATCGAATTTTATGAATAAAATCAACTAAATTATTCTAATCTAATTAAAACTAATTAAATTGGTGAAGAGGGAGAGGACTGCGAAACTATGAAGCACTTGTACTTTGTTTAATGTTAAAAATAGTTCTAGGGCTCTTGGTTCACCTCGTTTATCACACACACAAATTATAATTCCTTATAAATAAAAATATTATCTTTCCCAATTGTCGACCAAAATCCTAAAGATATTAACCACTCTATCAACGTAGTCTAAAAATTATTCTCAATTAATCATTCGTCTATCCACCAAATTATTAATTGAGAAATTGGATTTCTTAACGGTCACGTCCTCCAATATACGGTCTTAATTTTTATTAATCACAAATAACCTGTTCGGTCTCTTTATGATTTGAAAAATCATACAAATGTCTATCCACCATGTTGTACGCATAAATAATAAAAATTAAAACACAATCAGGAAAAATAGAATAATAATAAGAAATTAAAATTTGTGTTCTACAAAACTTGGCTACACCTTAGCTTCTAGAACAATAATAAATTCAGTTCATATTTGTTTGGGATTGCATCAAGAAAAATACAGAGAGAGATGAGATACAAAAAAATAATAATAATAATAATAATAATAAAAATAAATCCAAACCCTGTCTCAAAAATACCAAACCCAAAAGCCTTCTGGGTCGAGCCGTCAGATCGCACGTCAGCGTCGTCTGCGTCGAACCGAGCGCAAGCTAGCAGGCAAGCCTGTCACGCCTGTCTGCGTCGAAGTCGTTAGCGCGTCAGATCGTCAGGAGCTGTCGCTGTCAAGTCGTGTGGGCCCGCTGTCAGTCGAAGGGTAGCGCCTGCTGCTTCTTCTTGGTTCAAATTTCGCTACAGTGCCCTGGGCCCACGTAAAAGAAGAAGAAGTAGCCCAGTCAAGCACGTGAACACTGCTGCTCTTTGTTGGGTGCACTTCGACAGAGAGAGAAGAGAAGAAATCGCCAAGTCACAGCTTGTTGGGTGCACTTCGAAACCCGCGCCGAAGAAGAAACAGGCCCTACTGCCCACACATGCTGCACTGTTTCTCTCTTTCTCTTTTATTACTTTTGTATTATTGTACAGCCGTCACCTCTTACTTTCTCCTCTCTCTCTTTGGTTTGCATTTATAGAGCACGGGAATAGAGTTAGGGTTTTCACTTTTTGCAGAAAAGTCCACACTCTTTCTTTATTTCCTTCCTTTAATTGATCTGAATTTATTTATTTCTCTTTCTTTCTTTTCTGCCTTTTCTGCCCACCACGTGCTTCTGCATACACAAAATAATACCTGAAATTAGGATTTTTAAATAAAATAAATTTAATTAGTTTAAAATTAATTAAACTAACTTTAAATCATATTAGCGTATAAAAATCCTTTTACAAATTATTTATCGCACTTTTAAGTCAACAAAACACTAAAAATTGATAAATCTATTATTTTACTCTGTTTGTTGATTTTTTCCACAATTCTTTACTTTTTGCATCAAAAATATTATTTCTTCAAAAATAATTAATTAAATGAAATCTTATAGAAATATGATGAATTATAGACAATATCAACGAAAACAAGCCATTTTAATAGGTAGATGAGTACAAATATTTGCATATAAATTCGACACATCACTTGCTGTTTTCTGATTTTACTTGACTATTCTATCTACGTTGGAATATTATGAAAATTTATTTTCTGTTACTAAACATACTAGGAAATACCCCAAATTTTTCGTGGATTTAATTAGTAAGTTTCATGATATTTTCCTGTTTATGAAAACAAACTTCTAATTTCTGGCTGAACGTGTTTCTGGATACAAATCTGTTTTGAGTTATGTTTTTGTGAAATACCATATGACTTATATATATTTGCTGGATTCGGCCGGAAGTCTATTTTCCAGATTCTCTGAAGGATCCAAATTTGCTGTCCTGAACTAGAATTTTCGTTGATTCTATCGCTTTTATGAGATGTCTTGCACCTGTACATGTTTATGTTCCAACCTGAATTATTACTTGTTTATGCCATATTGTTCTTGCTCTGTTTTGTGACACATACATGCTTGTTTGATAATAATAATAAATAACCAGGTCGGGGTTAAGGGAAAGATCTAGTAGTGGAAAATATAGAAATGTGTACTTTGAAGGGGGCTCATGTTTCCCACCTGTTACGTGTTCATGACTACATGATACACAATCATGTTTACCTGATTACCCGACTGCACGCTTCCCTATAGGAAGGTGTACTCGGAAGAGGACCACTAGGTTCTACTTGTACCTATTTTCCTGATTACTTGACTGCACACTTCCCTATAGGTAGGTGTACTCAGAAGAGGACCATTAGATTCTACTTGTTCCTGTTCCTGTTCCTGTTTACCTGATCGCTGAGTACACGGCCCTATAGACTCCACTACGAAATCAAAACATAACTTGTTTGAATGTAGCAACCATGTGGTAAAAGTTTGGGACGCATGAAGTGCTACCTAGATAGTAATAATACAAGACTTGACATGACATAATACCTATTACATGCTTACCTGTTACATGATTACTTGTACATGCTACTTGACACATGTTCACCTTTTCATCTGTTACATGTTTACCTGTACCTACTACCTGCATCCCTGTATACCTGAATAACTGTTTATCTGCTTGCTTGACACATGATACATGTTACCTGTACCCTGTTAGCATATCATGTTACTTGATTTTGTTCCTGATTCATGTTAGTTATCCTGCTATGTTATATCTATTCCATGTCATGTTTGTTTCTGCTGTTATTTTATATTTGTTTACCCTTTTTCCGTACTTGTGCCTGCACTACAAGCGGTCTGTAACTTGCATTGACGGGCATTTTTTTTTCTTTTTCTCTTCCAGCAATTTATTAAATTGCAGATTTTGGAGACCAACAACCCGATGGAGTAGGTGATATGAGATTCTAAATGCTGGAGTTTTTGCTAATAATATTTCCTGTTTGCTTTATGGGTTCTCCGGCATCCCCGTCCAAATCGAGGGAATCGTCGCACTTGACGTGACCATCGGCACGGCCCCGACCCTGCGGACCGAAGCATTGGGCTTCATGATGGTCAATATTAAGGTCGCTTATAATGCTATCCTCTACAGACTCAGCCTGTGCACACTCTGCCTATCACTTGAAGTTGAAGTTTCCCACCGATCACGGGGTCGGTGTAGTCAGGGGTAATCAAGAGACGGCACGTTCGTGCTATATGACCGCAGTAGGGGGCAGAGTCTTTCCCCTTGACATGGTAGAACTCCCGTCCAATAGAGGCTTGGAGCCCGTAGACGTACTGGAGGAGGTCTAATTCTCCGAAGGAGACAAGTCCAAATGGTTCTGGATAAGCCAATCTCTGACCCCAGACCTGAAGCTGTCATTCATCAAATGTATTCATCGAAATGTCGACCTCTTTGCCTGGACGCCGTTCGACATGTCTAGGATTTTCGAAGACATCATAATGCACAAGCTAAGAGTCCTCTCGGACTCGAAGCCGGTCCAACAGAAGTGATGTAAGTTCACCCCTGACAGACAGCAGGCAGTGAGGGAAGAAGTGGGTAAGCTCCTCTCGGCACGGTTCATACAGAAAGTCAGCTATCCAGAGTGGCTGGCCAATGTCGTAATGGTGAAAAAGACGAACGGAAAATGAAGAATCTGCATTGATTTCACAGACCTCAACAAGGCCTGCCTGAAAGATCCATTCACTCTTCCGAACATCGATGCCCTGATCGATACAACATCGGGGCACGAGCTACTCAGCTTCATGGATGCCTTTTCAGGCTACAACCAGATCAGAATGTTCCCTCCGGATATACCGAAGACCGCCTTTGTGACCGACCATGGCCTCTACTGTTACCGAGTCATTTCCTTCGGGCTGAAGAACGCCGGCGTTACATATCAAAGGATCGTCAACCGGGTCTTCAATGAGCTGATAGGCCGGAACATGGAAGTTTATGTTAACGATATGCTCGTCAAGGGTCGTAGAGGACAGGATCATGTCACGGACCTCGAGGAGGCTTCCGGGGTCCTGCGATCTCACAATATGAGACTCAACCTCTCTAAATGCGCCTTGGGCGTCTCCTCAAGAAGGTTTCTCGGATTAGTGGTGAGCCAGCGCGGCATTGAGGCGAACCCCGAAATGATTTATAATTGACATGGCCCCTCCGAAAAACATCAAAGAAGTCCAAAGGCTCATGGGTCGACTAGCGGCCATCGATCGTTTTCTCTCCAAGTCAGGAGAGAAGCCGCTCTCATTCTTCAAGGCCCTCTGACGGGCGGAAAGCTTCGAGTAGGCAGATCCTCAATAAAAGGCGTTTGACCAGTTGAAGGCCTACCTGGCCAACCCCCTGCTCCTCAGCAAGCCCGAGCCGCGCGAACCCCTCTTTTTCTACTTGGCCTCCACGGAACACATGCTCAGCGTCGTGTTAATTAGAGAGGGGGACGGGGTGCAGAAGCCCCTCTATTATGTCAGCAAGGTCCTGCACGATGCCGATGTCCAATACCCCAAGATGGAAAAGTTTGCCTAAGCATTGGTAATGGCCGCACGGAAACATAGACCATACTTTCAGGCCCACCCCATCCGCGTACTTACAGACCAGCCTCTCAAAGTGGTCCTCGACAATCCCGAGAACTCTGGCCGTTTAATCAAGTGGTCAATCAAGCTTAGCCAGCATGACGTCAGCTACCATCCTCAGATGACCATCAAGGGTCAGGCTATCGCAGAATTCATTACGGAGTGCACCATCCTCGAGTCCCCTGAAATTCGGGAGGACGTCCTGGCATGGGACGTCTATGCGGACAGATCATCATGCGAGATAGGGAGTGGAGCTGGCGTCATCCTTAAGGGTCCCGACAACTTTATCCTCTAATATTCACTTCGGGTAAATTTTCCAGCCTACAACAACGAGGCGGAATATGAAGCCTTGATCATCGGGCTCACACTGGCCTACCGAGTAGGCGCAAGACGGATACGGGTCTTAAGTAATTCCCAGCTCGTTGTCAGTCAGATCACTGGGGAGTATGAAGCCCGCAACACTAGGATGACCCAGTACCTGGCACGCGCGAAATAGCTCCTGGAGCTCTTCGAGCAGGTGGATGTCCGACGGATCCCAAAAGAACAAAATAGTCACACCGACTCCTTGTCCAAACTCGCATCTTCATCCCTCGGAGGATTAGACTGTCCTAGTCGAGGTCCTCCCCAAACCTAGTATCGAAGCACCTGAAGTCCTGTGCCTCCTCTCTGTCGAACAAGACGAGACATGGATGGATCCAATACTAAAGTTCTTGATCAACGACGAGCTACCGCTGGACCGTGCTGCAGCACGGACTACAAGGATCTGGTCTGAAATGTTCGCCCTAATTGAGGATGTGCTCTTCAAGCGCTCCTACATCAAGGCTGACAGAAGACCTTATCTCTGTTGTCTGAAACCAGATGAAGCTAAGTATGCTTCGGAGGAGTTACACGAATAAATTGGGGGTTGCCATATGGGCAGCAGGTCGCTAGCAAGAAAAGTGCTCAATCACGGCTACTACTGGCCCACTATGTTGCAAGACGCCTAGGACATGGTCAAAAGATGCGGCCCCTGCCAAAGGTTCTCTCCCATTAGACGCTCGCCCCAAGCCGAACTAAAATCACTCACCAGCCCTACCCCCTTTGCCATATGGGAGATGGACCTGGTCAGTCCTTTCAAAAGGTTACGAGCCAAAGGTGATTCCCACTCGTGGCCATTGACTACTTCACCAAATGGGTCGAGGCAGAACCCCCGGTAACGATCACAGACCTTCAAGCCTAATAATTCTTCTAGAAACACATCATCTTTCAATTCGAGATCCCACACGTGCTAGTCACCGATAACGGAACCCAGTTCGCCAGTAACTTTTTTTGAAAGTTTTGTGAAGACCTCGGAATTCAGCAGCGCTTCTCATCAATCTCTCACCCCCATTCGAAGGGCCAAGCGAAAAACGCCAACCGCCAAATTCTTGACGGTCTCAAAAAATGGCTAGACCAATTCCCTAAGGGTCTCTGGGTCGAGGAGTTGTCGAGCGTCCTTTGGTCACACCGTACGAATAAGAGAATCCTGATGGGTGAGTCCCCGTTCAACCTGGCATAAAGGACCAAGGCGGTCATTCCTCTGGAAGTTGGTCTCCCCTTTCCTAGGTACATGGGCATCGACAAGGAATCAAACTCAGGCAACCTCAGGGCGAACCTGGACCTCATAGACGATGTCCGAGAAAGATCCATCAGTCGACAGGCCATGTATCAGCAAAGAATTGAGAGGTTATACAACAAGAAAGTCTGTTTGACCAATATCAAGGAAGGTGACCTCGTGCTCAGAAAGCTCGCAATTTCCCAGCCCACAGCCAGAGACAAGCTAGCCCCCAATTGGGAAGGCCTGTATAAGGTCTCCCCAATGGTACATCCTAGTACATACCAGCTCAAAGACCTGGGAGCAGGGTAGTTAAGAGGCCCTGGAATGTTGAGCACCTCGTCATGTTCCAAGAGGGAAAGTAAGGGAGAGCCTACTATTGTAATGGGCACTGCGCGCCAATTCCCCTGTAAACAAACATGATATAAACACAGGAGATTTTGTTTAAAAAATCGAAGTTTGTGGATTTCTCATTCCTCCCTCAAGTCCTCGCTGCTCGGCTTGGAATTCGACCACCTACGAGGGATTTCTCAATCCTTCACGTCCATGCCGCTCAGCTTGGACTGCGACCACCTACGAGGGATTTCTCAATCCCTCACGTCATCGCCACTCGACATGGATTGCAACCGCCTACGAGGGATTTCTCAATCCCTCACGTTCTCGCCGCTCGGCATGAACATCGACCACCTACAAGGGATTCTTCAATCCCTCAAGTCCTAGCCCCTCGGCTACTAACGTCCTCACCCCTCGGCATGAACTTTGACCACCTATAAGGGATTCTTCAATCCCTTAAGTCCTAGCCCCTCGGCTCAGACCCTGGCCACTAACGTCCTCGCCACTCGGCATAGACTTCGACCACCTATGAGGGATTTCTCAAACCTTCATGTCCTTACCGCTTGGCTTGGACTTCGACCACCTATGAGGGATTCTTCAATCCCTCAAGTCCTAGCCCGTCGGCTCGGACCTTAGCTACTAACTTCCTCGCCCCTCGGCATGGATTTCGACCCCCTATGACGGATTCTTTAATCCCTCAAAACCTAGCCCCTTGGCTCGGACCTCAGCTACTAACGTCCATGCCCCTCGGCATGAACTTCGACCACCAATGAGGGATTCTTCAATCCCTCATCCTAGCCTCTCGGATTGGACCTCGGATACTATCGTCCCCATCCCTCGGCATGGACTTCGACCACCTATGAAGGATTCTTCAATCTTTGTCCTAGCCCCTCGTTTGGGACTTCGACTTGCTATTTACCCAAGTTTCAATTTGATTTGCTGTCCTCGCCCACAGTGAGGACCTCCGAGCTTCGTGCTCCAAGCTGACCCCCCTTTCACCCGCTGGCAGCCAGGGGTAGAGCAACCTTCATCGCCGCTACCCCTAACTATCATAGGGTGGTAGGAGAGCCACCGGCCATAAGAACCCTCGGACAATTTATACTTTCAACACGGACCTTTGGCAAGTGCCTCAGGCCCCACACATCGATTTGACCCCCCTTTCACCCGCTGGCAGCCAGGGGTAGAGCAACCTTCATCGCTGCTACCCCTAACTGTCAGAGGATGGTAGGAAAGCCACCGATCAAAGGGACCCTCGGTCAAGATTTTTACTTTTTGACACTCGTCTTCGGTAAGTGCCTTGAGCCCTGCACTTCAAGTCGACCCCCGTTTCACGCGCTGGCAGCTTGGGGTAGGACAACCTTCATCGTCATTACCCCTAACTATCATAGGGTGGTAGGAGAGCCACCAGTGACGAGAACTTGCAGTGAAGTGAAGAATGAAGTGATGGGGTGAGGATTATAAAGCCCAAAGATGAACAATTATGGCATGGGAAGTCAAAACGTCTATTGTACGCATTTATGGCATTGGAAGACGAAATGACCTCTATTACAAGTCATTCAGGGTCCCTCGGTCCCCCAGGCGGTTTGTAAGAGTTCTTAATCTACAAAGTCCTCATCCCTCGGCCTGGACACCGAAGACCCATCCTCGGACTTCGGATGTACGCGCACGGCAAAAGAACCCACTGAAAACCAATACAATCATGTTCTCTTATTATTATTTCAACCAAACAAAGTGTATCACTACAAGGAAAGACTTTATTACATCGTTCACAATCGGCTTAGGGTTCCTGTATCGGAGCCGCAAGGTTAATACAGACCAGTTCAAGACCGGCCGAATGAGTTTGTCTTCCGCAGGATTGCCCGGGGCCGCTAAGGTAGACACACCCGCGACCGAGCTCTGTGTGTCACAGGGCCTCGCTAGCCCAATTCTTGGGGTCGGCAACGAGGCTCCGGCAGAAGGGCAGGCACTCCCGATAAAAACGGATCGGGATTCTGACATCCAGAGCATTATCTTGTACCATTGTACCTCTAACTACTTCTTAAAAC
This sequence comes from Hemerocallis citrina, assembly GCA_017893485.1. Classification (NCBI taxonomy): domain Eukaryota; kingdom Viridiplantae; phylum Streptophyta; class Magnoliopsida; order Asparagales; family Asphodelaceae; genus Hemerocallis; species Hemerocallis citrina. Next base: position 249,957 of record JACEHZ010000674.1, on the reverse strand, counting down.
GTGCTAGCTCCAAGCTAAGTCCCTTTGACTTATCCATGGAGTATTGGACAGCCACATCTCGAACGAGAGCCTCTTTACGGCACCGGGTTATAGCAGACTCTAAGGCCAAGACCTTACCCCTAAGTCGCCTCGTCTCAGCACGAACAGGGTCTACTCCCGAGGTCGCATCTATCTGACAGAGGCAACCAGAGAAACATCATTCCAAGCCCTATATACTTGGCTAAAATTCAGAAAATCTCAATTGACAGATCATGCCCAAAATTTCAAGTCAAAAGGTTCGGCAAAAAACTCTTTTCATTACTCAAAAATGTATTTACAAAGATACGGTAGCCAGTCCGCGTTCAGCAAGTACAAAATTCGAAAAGAAAAGAAGAGGAAAAGAAAATAACAAATGCTACTGCGTGAGGATTGGCCAACCTCTTCTTCGGATGTTGTCTCTACGTTGGGGTCGGCCGCCGCAACGTCCTCATCACCACCGCCCCGGGAGTCGGCGGGTGATTAGGCAACTCCATATCATAATGAAACTGACTAAGATCCAAGTCAGGGTAGTTGTACATAACGTGCCGGATCGCCAGGGCATAGACCTCATCTTAGGCCACAATGATTTTATCAATGTCGGCCTGCTTAACCTTTCTTACTTGCCTCTTGGTCTCCTTCCTTAGCTCGCCCTCCCTCTTAATGATGGCATCAGCTGGGTTAGCCAACTCAGCCTGAAGGGCCTGGTTGTGGGCCTCGAGCGCCATCTGCGCTATCTTGAAGTCCTTCATCTCACGCTCGTAGGGCTGAGTGTTCCTCACATCCCTCCTCATCCCCTGATGGTGCAGCTTCATCAGCTAAGCACCCTCCATACAATCCTATAGCCAAGGGAATCAGACTTAGAAAAATAAATATAGTAAATAAACTACAAAAGAGTCGGAATAGAATGAAGGTTACTTGCACGCTCGCCGGATCCCACTTCATGTAGCTGGCCTCTATGGTGTCGCACTCCCGTGCCTTCCGGTCCGGAGGTGGGGCGAGCTTCTCAACCACCTCGATGGCCACGGGACCCTCCGACAAGGTGTCCCCGACTTGAATGGCCCAGTCCGGGGCCCATGGTTGAAGCCCTGCGTCGCCTATGATCGCCTCGGCCTCTGGAGCGATGGGGGGGAGGCCACTCTTCACCACCTCAGTAACCCTCAGGATACTGGAGCTTGGGCCCGACTTGGAGGCCTTCTACTTCTTTGACTTCGGGTTGGAAGGTTCCTCCGAAACCACCTCAGAGGGGACCTTCCCCGATTTCCCCTGCTTGGCCCGTTCAGCCTTCCTCTTCTTCAACAACGCCCTCCTTTCGACGATCTCAGAGTTTTCCATATCCGCAAAGGAAAAAGAATCATATAAGACGAAGGAAAATACTTGAATGAAAATTAGACAAAAGACATACTGGAAGGAGTGGGGCTTAGTCCGATCCGAGCCAAATGTGTAATACCCTGATTTTTCAAATTAATGAAAAAATTATTTATTTTTGCACGTAGTGTGCACGTGTAATATTTTGGCTATTATTTTCATCATGATGAGTAAGAATAGTGTTTTCTATAAAGCCTTTTTCCTAAAGCCCATAAATTTAGTTTACTTATTTCTCTTTTAAAAATAATTATCTTGGCCCAATCAATTTAAGCCCAGAAATTAATTTCATTTTTCTACAACTTGTAATGTGTAACATTTTTTTTTAAAGACTTGTTATTTGTGTACAAGTTCTTGTTAGGGTGACTTGTGCATGCACGTGCATTTTACATACACGTGCAAGAGCACACCCTTTTCTTGGCCGGTTGGGTTAGGAGTGGTTTTGTAGTCATGGGTGGTTATTTGGAGTGTGGGTAGTTATCACAACTCCCTAGTCCATCCTAGCCCTTGATCCTATAACTATCTACTGAATCATAGCCCACCATCTCACCCAAATTGGTGTATAAATACCCCTCTCACTCATTTGTTTCTTTTACACTAAGATCATATTTGTAAGAGAGGTATTTTGTGAGAGAGTTGTGTGAGGCCGGGTAGCACTTCTGAAGGTTTTCGGTGTGGAGCAAGGAGCAAGGAGCAAGGAGTCGTCCATTGCATTAAGGAGCTTTTTCTGGATTTCGGTTATTTCGTCAATAAGGTGGGTGTTTCTCAGGACTTCTAATGTAGGAAATATGTCATGATTATGATGATTGTTACCATGCTTGTGAAAAGTAAATTCAAACATATTAGCTTGCCCTGTGTATGTTTATGATGATGGTTGTGAGGGGCTAATAATGTAGTAATGACACTGTAAATAAGAACGAATTGGGACTGTACAGTCGACTGCCGTTTGGACAAGTCGACTGGTACGAGGCGTAAGTTTTCTCATGATTGTTGGAATGTTTCATGATGTACATGTGTACAAACTAAAAGATATAGGAATGCTAAATTCATAACCTCCATGTTGTACATGACTGACGAGACATGAACGTATGAAAAGAAACTAGTGATAATTAGTAAAACTGAGATTAACCTGTGCAGTCGACTGTTAATATGAACAGCCGACCGATGCATTGATTTAAACTATGAATAGTCCGGTAATTCCTTGAAATGAAGTATTTCCCACTGTGTTGTCCTAGTGGAATAATCTGAGATTAATATTTCATCTCTGCAAGAACGTGATGAACAAATGTAAATGCATGTTAAACATTTCCTTGAGGAAAGAAAAATATTAGTTATGTGAAATTCCATGTTGTGGTATTAGTGAACAACTAAGAAATTACGTGTTTTACAGAATGAATATATATTTATTGTAATGTGACATAAGGATGCATGTGCATGGAAAAACAGATGGGAAGATAATCCCTTAATTTGAAATGTGAATCGGATCAGTCGACTTAATGCGAGTAGCAAGTCGACTGGGCTGAATATGAAAATGTACAGTTAAGACCCGGTACAGACGACTGATTTAATGACAGTCGACTATCACGTGAATGATAATTTGAATATAGAAAGTTTCGGAGCAGCCGACTGGCCATGTGCAGCAGTCGACTCTCCCGAGTGGTTATGAAGAACTTGAACTGACTGGACAAGTCGACTGGACTTCTCCAAGTCGACTCTCCAGAGTGTTTTGATATGTCAGAGAACATTATTCTGTTTATTTTGAAGATTGTGAACCTTATGGTTGATGTTGATAAACTCTATTTGTTATTGCATGAATTTACATGAAATGAATCATAGTTTTGAATTGAGAATTTACATGAAATGAATCATAGTTTTGATTTGAGAATTACATGAATATGAAAGCTAAGAACATGATAAAGGAAATATGCTGAGGCAATGAAAATTGAATTCATGAGTTGGAAATGCTCAAATTGGAAATTGTGAATGGAAAATTGAAACCAGAGAGTAGCTAAGTCTCCCCCGGCATTGGAAATGAAATAAAATGAAATGAGAATTGAAAGACCAAGGTTGGTCATGTATTGAAATGAATGAATAAGTCCGGTTTAGTGGAGAGGCTAACTCTAGAGCTTTGATTTTATTCATGATTCTAATAATTATTACATAGTGGAGATGTAATGAAAGTGAGAGAAAACATAAGTATGAGAACCAGAGTTTACGGTGCGGGTGTGTGAGCCACAGAATGCATGCTTGATGAGTCAAGACATGGCGTGGGCACAACTCAGTAATGATCGGACTTTAGCCACGCTTGTGGGATGTTTGGTGACTGCAAAAGGATCGTGTTCAGGGAGGAGGCTGAATTGCCACAGAATGCATGCTTGATGAGTCAAGACATGGCGTGGGGTTCCCCTCTAGGGTCCAGTGCACGTGCTTGTACTCATAGACCATCTAGGATACTCACCGTAATTACAGTAGTAGATTAAGTCATGGCGAGGGATTGAACCCTACAAAGATGAAGAACGATTAAGAGGCTTGCCCTCGGACCTATGTAGTATGGGATGCATAGAATCCGAACAAGTGCGCATTAGTGTCATGTAAATTAAGTAATTGCATTAAGGATTAAGTGCACGATCACTACACGACATCATTAAGATTTTCCCCTTTTCTTTATTTGTTATGTGAACAATGTTTGTGATCTGTTAAGAAATGAGAATCGTTATACTATTTCTGGCATAGAGAGGATAGCCATGTATAATTATCGTCGGTTGAATAAACTGACGTACCCACAGTTTTGTATGTAGGATAAATGGCATGAAAAAGGTTAAAGAGGAACAAATGCTTAAAGATTTCTCAATGTTGTTGTACATTTGTTTCATTGTTGTAAATTTTTACTTCCGCTGTGCAATATTGTAAATGTAATATATGATGTAAACTCTGATGTAAAATGAAAAGTTTAAATCCCATGTAAAATTGTACTAAGAGAAGCGAAAAGATCCTGTAGAACATCTCGAATTCAGCTGTATTTGGGATTCGGGGCGTTACAGAGTGGTATCAGAGCCAGGTTTTCTACGCTTTCCATATTGGTACAAATTTATAAGGAACGACACCCTAGAAGTGGACATTAGAGTGTGTGTCTGAGTTTAGAGATTTAAATGTAAGTGACTTATATTTGTGTTGCTCTATGACTTATGCTTCTTCCTCTCTATTCTAAGATGGCTGATCATTTCGACCCTGCTGGAGACGACGACTGGCATATCATTGAGGAAGAGTACCATCCTGGACAGGCTGATCCTGAGGAAGAGTACCACCCTGGGCAAGCAGATTCTGATGAGGAGGAATGGCCTGAATCTCGAGAGATTACCCCACCTCCAGACTCGTCTGACGATTCTTCTTCTGATGAAGAAGAGGGACCAGTTATGAGCAGTCTTGTGGCTTCTCTTCAGAGGCAGGTGGAAACACTGCGAGAGAGAGTCGGATTATTGGAAGCTCAGCTGGCGAAGGGGAAGGACGACTTTTCAGTTCTCAGTCACCGGGTATGGGAACTTGAGAAGAGAAAGAACCTGACGGATGTGCTGAAGGATGAAGTTGATGAACTACGGGGAGAACTTCGAGAAGCGAAGAGGAACCGTATGAGTTAGATTGTTGTAGCTTCTATTTCTTTCATTTCTGATGTCAAAAATATTTTAATTCGAATGTATAAAGTTTGGAATTCAATGAAATGCAAGTTGATTTAAATTACATGTCATACTTCAAATTTAATGGATCTTTTGCATCAGAATATGTCGAGAAGAGGAGCTAGGAATGGTGAAGGTTTGGATCTGGAAACGGAACTTGCGAGGGTCTATCATACGCTCAATGCCGTGGCTATGAACCAAAACCAAGGAAGGGGGCCTGCGAATCCAGTGCCCGAGGCGATTAAGCTAGTGGAATCATTCAAGAGAATGAAACCACCTGTATTCGAGGGAAAGTCAGACCCAGATACGGCTGACAACTGGATTCGGCAAGTGGAGACAATCTTTGAGGTGTTGGAGACCCCTAAGGGCAGTAAGGTCAAGTTGGCGACTTTGCAACTTGAGAAGGACGCGGCTGTTTGGTGGCAGTCGATGAAGAGGACCATGGGAGGCATAGTGCTTGGCTGGGAGGAATTTCTGGAAGAATTCCGCAGTCACTATTTTCCCTCCGATGTTCAGGAGAAGAAGGCTATGAAGTTTTTGTCGCTACAGCAAGGCAGCATGTCAGTGAGGGAGTATGAGACTAAGTTTACTCAACTCTCTAGATATGCTCCAGAACTGGTGATGGATGGGGCGAAGAAGGCTCGTAAGTTTGAGCATGGACTGAGGACAAGCTTGAGGTCCCGGATGATACCTCTTGGTATCAGGCGATTTGACAAGTTGGTCAAGAGGGCAGCAGCGACGGAGGCGGATATGGAGCAGTTCCATGTTGTTCAGAACCGGAGGAACAACTGGCAGTCTGGAAAGAGGCCTGCACAATCTGAAAGTTTCAAAGGGCAACCATCTGCACAAAGGTTCAAACCGACAGGGGCGAACGCTGTTAGTGTGGCTGGAGGACCGGGAAACAATGTGGTGAGACCTCCTGCGGTGACTTGCTTCAACTGTGGTGAAGTGGGACATTACCAATCTCAATGTCTCAAACCATGGAAGGAGAATCGCAATGCACCAGTGCAGCAGGCTGGGAAGAGGCCGTACCAACCAGGGCGAGTATTTGCCTTGACGGAAGCTGATGCTGATGAGGTTGATCATGTCATCACTGGTACGAGGGCTGATGTTTAGTGGTTTGGTCATTTCTTTTCCCGCTTATATTGTGAAACTGTTACGTAATGGTGTGTATTATGTAACAGGCGAACTTTATGTGAATGGAATGAAAGCTGTTGTATTGTTCGATACTGGATCCTCTCATACTTTTGTGTCCCCTAAATTTGCTAAAGTGTTGGGAGTTGAGCCGAAGATTTTTCCAGGCAAGATCTTAGCAGTAGCTACTCCATCAGGGGAAACTTTGACCACTGATCGGTATTATGCTGATTGCGAGATTGTGATTGGAGATCGAATCTTTGGCATTGATCTGATTGAGCTGACTATCTTGGGAGTCGATGTTATCATTGGCATTGATTGGATGTCGGTGTACAGTGCCAAGACCAAGACGGTAACAGTGAAGGCTCCAGGTGGACCTGAAGTCACTTTCCAAGGGAAGCAGAAGTGTTCTAGGCTGGTGGCAACTATCCGCAAGGAAGAGACTCCTGTGGAAGTGCAAAGGATTCCTGTGGTTCGGGACTATCCGACTGTGTTCTTGGAAGATTTTCCTGGGTTACCCCCGCATCGTGATGTAGAGTTCAGCATCACTGTCCAACCGGGAAGTGCACCCATTTCTAAGGCACCATATAGGATGGCTCCAGTGGAAAAGGATGAGGTGAAACGGCAGATTGAGGAACTGTTGGAGAAAGGCTTTATTCAACCTAGTGCGTCACCTTGGGGAGCACCAGTGCTTTTGGTAAAGAAGAAGGATGGATCGATGAGAATGTGTATCGATTACCGGGAGCTGAATAAGGTCACTGTTCAGAATAAGTATCCCATACCTCGAATTGATGACTTGTTCGATCGTCTACAAGGAGCAGCTGTATTCTCCAAAATAGATCTTCGATCAGGATATCACCAGGTTCGAGTGAAAGTTGAAGATGTGTATAAAACTGCATTTAGAACTCGACATGGGCATTACGAATTCTTAGTTATGCCATTCGGAGTGACGAATGCACCCGCAATCTTCATGAATTTGATGAACAAAGTTCTGAGGACGTTCATTGATTCTTTCGTCGTGGTGTTTATCGACGATATTCTCGTGTACTCCAAGTCAGAGGAGGAGCACACCAAGCATCTGGCAGCAGTTTTGAAGAAGCTGAAAGAGCAGAAGTTGTATGCCAAGTTATCCAAGTGTGATTTCTGGAAATCTGAAGTGGCATTCCTAGGTCACATCCTTTCTAAGGAGGGAGTGGCAACTGACCCTCAGAAGATAGAGGCAGTGAGAGATTGGGCTAGGCCTACTACAGTAAAGGAAGTCAGAAGTTTTCTTGGGATGACTGGATACTACAGGAGATTCATTCAAGGTTATGCTCAGATAGCTGTACCGCTTACTGGACTGACCAAGAAGAATGTGAGCTTCAAGTGGACTGAGCAATGTGAGGCGAGATTTCAGGAGTTGAAAGAGAAGCTGACTACTGCACCTATTTTGGCTTTGCCTAGAGCAGGTGTTGAGTATGATGTTTATAGCGATGCTTCACATCGTGGACTTGGTTGTGTCTTAATGCAAGAAGGAAGAGTAATCGCTTATGGGTCTAGGCAACTACGACCGCATGAGAAGAATTACCCGACTCATGATCTGGAGTTGGCTGCGATTATCTTTGCCCTGAAGCAATGGAGGCACTACGTGTACGGTGAGAAGTTGAACATGTATACGGATCACAAGAGCTTGAAGTATATATATCAGCAGAGGGATCTGAATCTGAGGTAGCGGAGATGGTTGGAAGTGCTCGAGGATATGCGACCTGAGATCAAGTATCATCCTGGAAAAGCTAATGTTGTTGCTGATGCATTTAGCCGCAAGAGCAGTTTAGCCAGTTTGATCACAACTCAGAAGCATCTGATTGAGGAATTGGACCGAGCAGGTTTTGAGGTTGTCTTGCAAGGATTGGGAGCATCTTTGGATCAGTTGAGGCTTCAGCCTACACTGAATGCAAGGGTCATTGCAAGTCAGGAGGTTGATGCTGATATTTTGGAGATGAAGGATCAGGTTGGTGCTGGCAGGTTGCCCGGATTTCAAATCAGGGATGGAGTGCTGTGGTTCGGAGATAGACTGTGTGTTCCAAATCAGGCGGACCTGAAAGAGACTATTCTTCAGGAGGCACATGCTACTCTTTTTTCTGTACATCCTGGGAGTACTAAGATGTACAAAGACATCAAACAGCATTTCTGGTGGTCAGGTTTGAAGCGGGATGTGGCTGAATTTGTTGCGAAGTGTGAGGTTTGTCAGCAAGTCAAAGCCGAAAATCAGAGACCGGGAGGTCTATTACAGCGGTTACCTATTCCAGAATGGAAGTGGGATAACATCAGTATGGATTTCATCACGAGATTGCCTAAGAGTTCTAAAGGCAATGATGCGATTTGGGTTATAGTCGATCGACTAACCAAGTCCGCTCACTTTTTGGCGATGAAACTCACTGCTTCGATGGACAAGTTGGCTGAGTTGTATGTTGGCGAGATTGTCAGACTTCATGGTGTTCCGTCAACTATTGCGTCTGATCGAGATGCGCAGTTTACTTCGCATTTCTGGAGGAGTCTTCAAACAGCTTTGGGTGCCAAGACAGATTTCAGCACTGCTTTTCATCCGCAAACCGATGGGCAGACCGAGAGAGTCAACCGTATTCTGGAGGATATGCTTCAGTGTTGCATACTAGACTTTGGAGGCAGTTGGGAAAGGCATTTACCTTTGGTAGAGTTTACCTACAACAACAGTTTTCAGGCTAGCATCGGGATGGCGCCGTACGAAACTTTGTATGGCAGGAAGTGCAGGACTCCTGTTTGTTGGTATGAAGTTGGGGAGCGTCAGTTGTTTGGTCCTGAGCTTGTACAGCAAACCTCTGAGAAGATTGTTCTAATCAGGAAAAGGTTGGTAGAAGCTCAGAGCAGGCAGAAAAGCTATGCAGACAACCGGAGAAGGGACCTTGAGTTTGAGGTTGGTGACTTCGTCTTTCTGAAGGTATCACCCAGTAGAGGTGTGGTTCGTTTTGGCAAAGGCGGGAAGTTAGCCCCGAGGTTTATAGGCCCGTATAAGATATTGAAAAGGATTGGGAAAACTGCTTACCGGCTTGAATCACCGGAAGAGTTGTCTCAGGTGCACAATGTCTTTCATGTGTCTATGCTGAGAGGTTACATTCCAGATCCGAGTCATCATTTTCCTGAAGTGCCGGAAGGTTTGCAGTTGGATCTGAACTACATCAAGTCTCCTGTCGAGATTGTTGACCGTAGGGAGAAAGTCTTGAGGAATAAGACGATACCGATGGTCAAGGTAGTCTGGAGAAACCATTTGGTTGAAGAGGCTACTTGGGAATCTGAGGAGAGGATGTTGAAGGATTATCCTGAGCTTTTTTTTTTATTGTATCTTTGTTCTTGTGTTGTGTTGTATTTTGTTTCTCACTCTGAACTGTAGTTCCGGGGACGGAACTATTCTAAGGAGGGAGTGTTGTAATACCCTGATTTTTCAAATTAATGAAAAAATTATTTATTTTTGCACGTAGTGTGCACGTGTAATATTTTGGCTATTATTTTCATCATGATGAGTAAGAATAGTGTTTTCTATAAAGCCTTTTTCCTAAAGCCCATAAATTTAGTTTACTTATTTCTCTTTTAAAAATAATTATCTTGGCCCAATCAATTTAAGCCCAGAAATTAATTTCATTTTTCTACAACTTGTAATGTGTAACATTTTTTTTTAAAGACTTGTTATTTGTGTACAAGTTCTTGTTAGGGTGACTTGTGCATGCACGTGCATTTTACATACACGTGCAAGAGCACACCCTTTTCTTGGCCGATTGGGTTAGGAGTGGTTTTGTAGTCATGGGTGGTTATTTGGAGTGTGGGTAGTTATCACAACTCCCTAGTCCATCCTAGCCCTTGATCCTATAACTATCTACTGAATCCTAGCCCACCATCTCACCCAAATTGGTGTATAAATACCCCTCTCACTCATTTGTTTCTTTTACACTAAGATCATATTTGTAAGAGAGGTATTTTGTGAGAGAGTTGTGTGAGGCCGGGTAGCACTTCTGAAGGTTTTCGGTGTGGAGCAAGGAGCAAGGAGCAAGGAGTCGTCCATTGCATTAAGGAGCTTTTTCTGGATTTCGGTTATTTCGTCAATAAGGTGGGTGTTTCTCAGGACTTCTAATGTAGGAAATATGTCATGATTATGATGATTGTTACCATGCTTGTGAAAAGTAAATTCAAACATATTAGCTTGCCCTGTGTATGTTTATGATGATGGTTGTGAGGGGCTAATAATGTAGTAATGACACTGTAAATAAGAACGAATTGGGACTGTACAGTCGACTGCCGTTTGGACAAGTCGACTGGTACGAGGCGTAAGTTTTCTCATGATTGTTGGAATGTTTCATGATGTACATGTGTACAAACTAAAAGATATAGGAATGCTAAATTCATAACCTCCATGTTGTACATGACTGACGAGACATGAACGTATGAAAAGAAACTAGTGATAATTAGTAAAACTGAGATTAGCCTGTGCAGTCGACTGTTAATATGAACAGCCGACCGATGCATTGATTTAAACTATGAATAGTCCGGTAATTCCTTGAAATGAAGTATTTCCCACTGTGTTGTCCTAGTGGAATAATCTGAGATTAATATTTCATCTCTGCAAGAACGTGATGAACAAATGTAAATGCATGTTAAACATTTCCTTGAGGAAAGAAAAATATTAGTTATGTGAAATTCCATGTTGTGGTATTAGTGAACAACTAAGAAATTACGTGTTTTACAGAATGAATATATATTTATTGTAATGTGACATAAGGATGCATGTGCATGGAAAAACAGATGGGAAGATAATCCCTTAATTTGAAATGTGAATCGGATCAGTCGACTTAATGCGAGTAGCAAGTCGACTGGGCTGAATATGAAAATGTACAGTTAAGACCCGGTACAGACGACTGATTTAATGACAGTCGACTATCACGTGAATGATAATTTGAATATAGAAAGTTTCGGAGCAGCCGACTGGCCATGTGCAGCAGTCGACTCTCCCGAGTGGTTATGAAGAACTTGAACTGACTGGACAAGTCGACTGGACTTCTCCAAGTCGACTCTCCAGAGTGTTTTGATATGTCAGAGAACATTATTCTGTTTATTTTGAAGATTGTGAACCTTATGGTTGATGTTGATAAACTCTATTTGTTATTGCATGAATTTACATGAAATGAATCATAGTTTTGATTTGAGAATTACATGAATATGAAAGCTAAGAACATGATAAAGGAAATATGCTGAGGCAATGAAAATTGAATTCATGAGTTGGAAATGCTCAAATTGGAAATTGTGAATGGAAAATTGAAACCAGAGAGTAGCTAAGTCTCCCCCGGCATTGGAAATGAAATAAAATGAAATGAGAATTGAAAGACCAAGGTTGGTAATGTATTGAAATGAATGAATAAGTCCGGTTTAGTGGAGAGGCTAACTCTAGAGCTTTGATTTTATTCATGATTCTAATAATTATTACATAGTGGAGATGTGATGAAAGTGAGAGAAAACATAAGTATGAGAACCAGAGTTTACGGTGCGGGTGTGTGAGCCACAGAATGCATGCTTGATGAGTCAAGACATGGCGTGGGCACAACTCAGTAATGATCGGACTTTAGCCACGCTTGTGGGATGTTTGGTGACTGCAAAAGGATCGTGTTCAGGGAGGAGGCTGAATTGCCACAGAATGCATGCTTGATGAGTCAAGACATGGCGTGGGGTTCCCCTCTAGGGTCCAGTGCACGTGCTTGTACTCATAGACCATCTAGGATACTCACCGTAATTACAGTAGTAGATTAAGTCATGGCGAGGGATTGAACCCTACAAAGATGAAGAACGATTAAGAGGCTTGCCCTCGGACCTATGTAGTATGGGATGCATAGAATCCGAACAAGTGCGCATTAGTGTCATGTAAATTAAGTAATTGCATTAAGGATTAAGTGCATGATCACTACACGACATCATTAAGATTTTCCCCTTTTCTTTATTTGTTATGTGAACAATGTTTGTGATCTGTTAAGAAATGAGAATCGTTATACTGTTTCTGGCATAGAGAGGATAGCCATGTATAATTATCGTCGGTTGAATAAACTGACGTACCCACAGTTTTGTATGCAGGATAAATGGCATGAAAAAGGTTAAAGAGGAACAAATGCTTAAAGATTTCTCAATGTTGTTGTACATTTGTTTCATTGTTGTAAATTTTTACTTCCGCTGTGCAATATTGTAAATGTAATATATGATGTAAACTCTGATGTAAAATGAAAAGTTTAAATCCCATGTAAAATTGTACTAAGAGAAGCGAAAAGATCCTGTAGAACATCTCGAATTCAGCTGTATTTGGGATTCGGGGCGTTACAAAATGCCTCTCTGTCAAATTCGGCCAACTAGTGTTGTTGCCCGAATATATCCGCTCAACGTCTGCCCACTCCTCGGCCATCAAATCGTCCTTACGAGGGCCTTAAGGTTGGGCTTATAAAAACTCTACATCGTGGGTATTACCCAGGGTGTCAGACTCTGAACGATGAAATATTTTCCCTTCCATCCCTTTATGGAATCTGGATGCCCGTGGATGACCCTCCTCCCTCGGCGAGGCAGATGTAGTAGATCCGTTCATACTCGCCAGACGAGCTAATACCCAAGACCGCTCGGGAGTACTTCAATCTAAGGGGCACGCCCCTCTCCTCGCAAAGAAGCATGAAGCACACGAGCTACTTCCAAGAGTTGGGCCCGTATTGCATCGGACTTAACGACGCCCAGTTCAAAGCCCTCTGGATGAATAGGTGGAGTGTTAGTCGCAAGCCTGAGCTGAACGTGTCCACCAGAAATATACAGAAGCTGGGAGCCAAGTTATCCGTGGGGCGAAGCCCGAGGCTAAGGATCAACATCTCGAAATCCTGAAGTAGTTGGCTCGGATTACCGGAAGGTCGTTCGCGGTCAACACAGTTGGCATTCCATGGAGGTTTTTTGTCGACCAGGCGAGGATGGTTGCGCCCCATACCGGACCAACTCCTTGACATTGTCCAGGTACATTCTAATAGAGCTCGACTATACGGTGAAGGGGACGTCGAGTCTGACTTCGGGAGCCATCTCATCCGGGTTGTCAGGTAGGATCCACTTCGTTTTCCTCCGTCGGACACGATGACCCTTCGGGGGGGAAGGCGTCGCCAAAGGAGCCAGAGGGTCATCCTCGACTTCCTCGTCCCCTTCGGTAACTTCACTTCCCCATCATTCCTCACTCCCTCAATCAGCTCATCCTTCTCCACACCACCAACAGCCTCCTCACCGTCACCTTCCTCCCTGTGCACGTTCCCTTCTGAGTCACTTGACTCTACTACGAAAGGCTTTCTGCTATGGAGCAGCATGACTTCATAAACCTTTTCCACTGTTTCCCAAGATGTTGAGTCGGAGAGACACGGGTCATCATCCCGACCCGATGCAATGGCAGACGAACCAGACTGAGCCCCCGACATACTGAAAAAACTAACCTGTTTGAAATGTCGGGAAGTTGCTGAAAAAGATCGCCGTCGGTGACTGAACTGTGCTGGAAAGCAAACTTGGGAACTTAGAGAAAGAGAGCAAAGGTGAAAAATGAGGAGATGAGTAGGGGATATATAGTGAACCAAACGACTCCTCGAAATCCTCAAAACATAACTTCATCATTACACGTGTCACCGCAAGAGTGGCCCACATACGACCCAATTTCTCCCCATGACCAATTTCTCTCCAAGTCCAAAACACTCGAGCCTTGGCATGCACCTTGGACATGCCAAACACAGAAACAAGGTTTTTTCCAGTCACGAAGGCCATCTGGCTTGACGCTCAGCATGAATCTCGAGTAGTCATCCATCATTTCCATAAAAGTGCCTCTAAGCAAGGCTATCTGGTTCGACGCTCGGTAAGAATATTGACCAGGCATCCAGCATTTCCATAAAAGCTCCTCTAAGTAAGGCCATCTGGCTCGACGCTCGGTATGAATCTCGAGCAGGCATCCAACATTTCCACAAAAGCGCCTCCAAGTAAGGCCATCTGGCTCGATGCTCGGCATGAATCTCGAGCAGACATCCAGCATTTTCACAAAAGCGCCTCCAAGAAAGGCCATCTGGCTTTATGCTCGGCATGAATCTCGATCAGGCACCCAGCATTTCCATAAAAGCGCCTCCAAGCAAGGCCGCTTAGCTTAACGCTCAACATGAATCTCGAGCCGGCATCTAGCACTTCCATAAAAGTGCCTCTAAGCAAGGCCATCTCGCTCGACGCTCGGTATGAATCTCGAGCAGGCATCCATCATTTCCACAAAGCACCTCTGAGCAAGACCATCTGGCTTGACGCTCGACATAAATCTTGAGCAGCCATCCGGCATTTCTGCAAAAGCATCTCAAAGCAAGGCCATTTGGCTCGACGCTTGGTGTCACACCCCGCTTCCCAAAAAATACGGAATACGGTATATGACTAAGCCCAGCAGATAGTTTTCACCATCCATAAACTGTACGGACTTGCTTGACTCATCATAACAGTAAATACAACAGTATACTCCAATCATGCATGCAAAAACAATCATAACTCAACAGTATTTATTGCATCAATAATAAATGTTCCAACAAATACTAGATCTGAAACAAAACAATAATCACTACAACATATATGGCTTTCTATAGCGGATTTATTATAGCGTTTAAATGTAAATGTTATTGAAAGTGATGAATAATAGCATTTCTGAATAAAATGCTATCTTTGATTAATTTTGAAATTTATTCTTAGCTACGACATCGTTTTTAAAATGCTGTATTTTTTACAGCGTTTTAGAAACGCTATAATATCTGTAAATAAACTTAAGTGGTAAGGGTAAAAAAGAAAATTCTAATTAGAATCCAAATCATTCTCAAACCAGTTTATTTTTTCCTCCTCTTATTTTTGTTCAATTATTCTAGGATCCTAATTAGGGTTTCCATTTCACAGTCACCCCCAAAACCAAAAATGATTTTTCTCCTCCTCCTTCCCCCATCGCCGCTACCCGCCCCTTCGGTGCCGCCGTCCCCGTCCCCTTCCACCGTCGTACAATTGATCGGTTTTTTTATTTATATATATAACCCGGCCGGCCCTTTGATTGAATGGGGAGAGGGAAGGTGGAGCTGAAGAGGATCGAGAACACGATATACCGGTAGGTGTGGTTTTCAAAGCGTCGGTCGGGGTTGATGAAGAAAGCCCATGAGATATCTGTTCTCTGTGAGGCTGAGGTTGCCGTTATCGTGTTTTCCACAAAAGGGAAGCTTTATGAGTACTCCACTCATGCTAGGTACCTATCTATATCTATATACCCCTATATCTTTTGCGTATATCTACTCACTTTCACTTCACTTAATTTGCAAAAACAAGCAACAACAAGGAGAGAGAGGAGATTTCTCCGGTTGTACCACACCTACTGGATTAGATTCCAGAGACCCATATGACTTGCAGCAAATTGGTTAGCAATCCAACTCCTACAATCTTTCTCTTAATTAATAGTTTTTAATTTAATTAACCTTTTTTGGGGTTTTGAAATTAGGAGCAAGAATGATGTACAACAATTGCAATAGCAGTCAAGAAATGTATCTGAGGAGGAAGCTAGAAGAGCAGCAGCAAGCAGCAGAGCTGCAACAAGCTATTGAGCTGCAAGGGAGAAGGTTCATGGGTCTCCAACTTCTTGATTTCAACAACAATAGAAGCATGCCCTTCTCTAGTCCCATCTCAACTCCTACTACTGTTACTACAACAACCACCACTACTCTATCAAATGATGAATCCCCAACTGAAGGTAAGCATTAAAGACTGACTTTCATTTTCATTTATTATTTTTTTGGGTTATTAAAGTTGAATTTGTTTTTGCTGTTTTTATACAAGAGCCTGAGTCCTGCATTAAATGGAGGTGAGCAGCAACAGCAGGTAACAGCAGTCAACTCTGCTATTTCTGCTGATAAGGAGGAATCTGGAGAAAGAGAGGGGAGCCCCAATGCAGATAGTGATTTCCAAGGAAGGTAATACAAACTAATCAAACTTAATTTAGTTTAATCTAATCAACATATTATATTAAGGTAAACAGATGTTTTTTTATTAGTTTTTGTTTTTCTTTTCTTTCCCTAATATGCGCACTAATTAATGCTTTTGGAAAAAGGATGGATTATGAAATGTAGTAGTACTGCACTACTCAATGAATGAGGACTATGTCGACAAGATGAAGAAGTTCTTATTTAAGTTAAAGCAGTCTTTACGGCAATCAATTGTACGAGCGGTCTGTATTGATAGTTATTGTATTTGTAGATAGCTCATTATTTTCTTGACTTCTTTGGTAAGAAGAGAGATCCAAATTAAAGATTGCAATATTTAAATTTATCTAGTCAAGTATGTAAGTTAGTTTCATAGCTCTGTTTGAATGTACTGTTTGTTAGTATGCAAGCAAATTCATAACTCATATTTTGTCTTTAAGTTTAAATGAACTTCCTGTAATTCTGTACATTTTTCTTCTCCTTTCAGATAGTAGAATATGCAAGCAAGAAAGTGTTTACATCAATTATAGTTGTCCATAATGATTGGAGAGAACCAGGTTAGTAGTCAGCACTTCTTTCACAAGAATAACATTCTCTTCTATTAGTTCTTTCAATGTAATTCCTGCTTCGGCTATGTTGTTTTCTATGTAGGGTACTTCGGTCTTTTGGTAAATATACAGTTGATGAGCTTCTAGATTTCTCATTTAAAAATTAGTACTTCTAATTGAATAGTTTAATATCTGAAGCCATGAAGCCATGTTGCTGGGATATTGAACCTCTGTTTTGGTTAATTAATTTTTCTAATGTTGGCTGTTCAGATTGTATGATGATAATCAACGTACCTGAAGGACTGACTGCACATTTCAATCTCTCTAAACTTGTCCTACGCAAGGATATTAAGGTATTACAAATGTTCTTTTTGATATTGTAAGTTTCACTGTTAATGAGTTACACCATACTCCTAATTTAGTGGGTTGATAATTTTTTTTATTTTTAGTTGATTCGCATGAACACAGATTGAGTTTTTGAATACAAGTTGTTCATCATGACTGAAAATAGTTCGTCATAGATCAAGTACTAAAGGTAGCTGATCATGAAATAGTTTTTTATTATTATTTAAATATTTGATAAATCTTGTTTACTGGGTTGACCCAAATTGAGGCTCGGGATTTTTGGCTGCTTACAGGTAGTCATTCATCTAGGAGGGACATTATAGAATGTGCACAAACTAATTAGTTCTTAGATCCTTATTTGCTTTCGAGGTAAATAAATGGAAATTCGGTTAGCTTTAACAATGTGAAAAGTGCATGCTGACATCTTACTTGTGCACTCTTTAATTTTAATTCCTTCTACTGATCAGGCTCACTACAACTTGACTAGATGTCACGCCGGTGATGGATGTGGAAGGAAAATGCTCTTTTTCATCCAGTGGAAGTACCTAGAGGCAAAGGTTGTTTGATCTCTACAAATTTCGCTGCCATGATTTAGTAGAGATTTTTGGTACATGACCAATCAAATGGCTTTCTGTGCAGGAACAACAAATCAGTTTAGTGCATGGTCAAAGAAGTGCATGGAATAGATTGCAGCTACAACTTTATCCACTGATATTAAGATTGCTGCTCTCTCTATACTAGTGTATTCAAAAAGTGCTTTAGAAGTTGCTCTGTATAGCTTTCGAAACTCTTATTCTGAGCTAACGAATCTGTTAACGTATTGGTTCTTATACTGCTGAATCTTTATGTACTTTGCATGTGCTAATTTTATCTTGTTACAATTTTTTTATATAAAAATATTGGTGTTTTGGAAACTGAGGATTTTATGTACTGTATAGACCTTGAGCTTTATAGCATTGATCATGGATGCTGGAGAACAACATTGACTGAACTATCAGCAAATTGATATCTTCTGGAGAATTTTCAAAACTTTTCTATGCATCTGTAGTTTTTTTTTTGCATACAGGTCAAAAATAAATAGCATTTTTAAAACGCTGCGAAAAAAAAACACCACTCTTACAAACGATAGCATTTCCGAAACGTTATTAAAGGCGTGGCATTTGGAAAACACTACCAATACATTAGCGTTTCGACAAACGCTATGGTTTTTATAGCGTTTTCAAAACACTATAAAAACCATAGCGTTTGTCGAAACGCTATGGTTTTTATAGTGTTTTGATGGTTTTTATAGCGTTTTGAAAACGCTATAAAAACTATAGCGTTTGTCGAAACGCTATCCTTTTTATAGCGTTTTCGAAACGCTGTGCTTTTCATAGCGTTTCGCGAAAACGCTATAAACTTACCATAGCGGGGGCTTTGACAGCGTTTGCAAAACGCTGTCATATGTCTTTAATAGCATTTACAAAATGCTATTAAATGGCATATATGTTGTAGTGAATCCTGGGGCAATAAGCCCAAATACAAGTCTCAATACAGTTCATGAAATAAAATAGTTCATCAAAACATTTTAAGCAAATTATCCCAATTGCGCAGCTCAAAACTTTTGCTCACCAACTCCAGTAGGCAATTAATCAGCAAAACTTGCTCATATGGCAAGGAAAATAGGGAAAACATATCGCCCGTTAGATGCAAGTCCGAGCCGCAAGCAATACAAGTAGGAAAATGGGGGAAAACTAACTAAACAGGAAATATTAACATGGAGAAAGCAGTAAATATAACAGTTTATGAATGACAGTAAACAATGTAGTGATAACAGTAACAGTAAAGATCAACAGTAATGGTCTATCAACAGTAGCAGTAATCAACAGTAACAGTAAAGTCCACAGTAATCGTAACAGGATGTGACAGTGTAAACAGTTATTCTTATGTCTAATGTTCATTACTAACTAGGTAGAACTTCATGCGTCCCAGATTTTTCCACATGGTTGCTACATCAAACAGTTTCGCTTTAAGATTTTGTAGTGGAACTTTTATAGGGCAATATATTCAGACAACAGTAACAGTAACAGTAATAACAACAATAACGGTGTCATGGATCATGCCCTCATGCATCCATAGATAAATAGTAGGTACCACAGTAAACAGTGGAGAAACGAGTGCCCTATGAATATGTATTTCTATATTGTCTACTACTCGATCTTTTCCCTTAAGAACTCCGGCTTGATTTCTTTTAATATCAATAAACATTTTTGAACGAATACAAAGAGGCTAAAGACATGTCAAGAACAGGAAATAAGTCTAAGAGGAAATAGTGATTGCAACGATTGACAAAAACAACTCATAATAGTCAAAACAACGAAATTTTCAGTTTTGGACAGCAAGACACTATTGTACCAAATCTGAGATTCCCGTTGCTACAGAATAGCAAATCCATATCTGTTAGAAAATCAAGAAACTAGACTATCTGCCAATTCCAGCACATATATATAAGTCACAGATCAGCCACAGAAACAGGGTCGAAAATAACGTTTAATACAGAAGTTACGTTCAGCCAGAAAATGCAAAATCTTGTTTATAGGCATGAAAAGAGTTGAAAATCATCATAAATAAATCTGAAAAAAAATATGGAAGATTTCATAACATATCTAGTTTCAAAATATTAAATATCATGAATTTATATTGCAGATAGTATAGTCAACAAAATTGGGAAAACAGAGTAATACGACAAAATCTCAATTTTGAAAGTTCAAACACAGCAGTACCAAAATAGAGATAATTCATAAAGTATAATTCGAAATCCAGAGCTGTAAAAAGAGTAGTAAAATAGACAAATAAGTCTACAGTTCTTGTTCACAAAGTTTTTATCAACAACGAATAGAATCAGGTTGAAAACATAATTCTTTACTGAACAACATACAGTTTGGAATATTTCCATTGGTTTCAAAAGCATGAAATGAGATACAAAAGTCATTAATTAATTCCACAAAATTTTAGGATTTCTCCCAGTCATATCTAAACATACTCAGAGTTCATATTCTACTTTTAATATCAGTTTTAAAATAATATTTCATACAGAATATATATAGTTCAAAATCTGAAAAGTCTGATATGACTGCAGTAAAACAGAAATAACTCATGCATCAAAACTCAGAATTCAGATCCGTCCAAAGTTCTGGAAACTAGAAATCAGAGGCTACAGCTCATGTTCACAAACTTAATTATTTTAGTGATGTTGATAGGGTCAAAATTATTGTACAAAATAGGGCGGCAGCAAAATAAAAGTTCTTTTCGGCATTTTATCAAACAACTTAACTACAAACGATCCAATCTAGATGTCATACAAAGCATGGTATATGTGGGTTAATCAAATCAGCATGGCATGTAAATAAACAGTCTATAATGAGATAATACAACCAATACACATCTAAACAACAGTCAACCACAACATACGGTGTGTCACAAACAACATGCAGTCAAAGTATCATCTAATCTATTTGTTTTCTTACAACGGTTGTCAATTATTGTAACTACTCATGATCAAGGGATGATGTCAATGGTTAACTAACAAATATGGATCATCATGAGAGTACAATGTTTTCATACTAGATTACTTACGGTATTAACTTGTATGACAAAAAGAAACACATACAAGCTACTTGCCTGATTATGAGGACGACGAAAACGAAGAATAGAATGACGGGAACGGATCCCGAACAACGAACACAACGAATGCATGAACAAGAATGAGAACTCCAAGCCAACGAAACTCGTGCACCGAAAAGCACGTGCACATGACGTATGTGCACACACCCAAAGAGACAGCGCACAACAACAGCAAGACCGACAGCAGCAACACTAGCAAGAGCGTCGACACTAACAACAAGGGCGACAACGGTGTCGGCCCGGGGTCGCGGTGGTGCCCGACCACAGGGAGGACGACAGTGGAACTGGGGTTTGGCTTGGGTTGGGTTGCGGCTACAGCAAAGGGGAGAAGATGAGAAGGAAGGAGTCTGGTGGTCGGGGGATGTCACCGGCGTCGGAGACGATGGTAGTGAAGTGGAAAGGTCGAGGGTAGGTCGAGGTGAGGGGAAAGAGAGGGTGACGGCTAGGAGGAGAGAGAGAATATGTATTAGGGTTGATAATTATGGTTAGGGTTCAATTAGGGTGTTTAAATAGAAGCAATATGGGCTTGGGTGAATTGGGTAGTATCCAATAGGGTATGAAGAATCCAATAAGAGACAATTAGGCTATGAAATAGGTTTAAACAACAGACAAGATCAAGAACAAATTGTAGACCAAATAAATGTGAATAAAAAGCTGAATCAATGCAAAATGAATCACAAGAGAGAGAGAAGAACAACACACCATATAAGAGAAATGAAAATGATTACAACAATAAATAAAATAAATAATCAAAATTTTATTAATATAATTAAAAAATACAAATAGGAGCAATAGGGGTTACACTTGGCGCCGACCACGAGCTCGGAGCTCGGCATGAACCTCGAGCATCGCCACAACCTTCTCTCATAAAAATGCCTCCATTGAGGTGCTCGGCGCCGACCCTAAGCTCGGAGCTCGGCATGAACCTCTAGCATCGCCACAGCCTTCTATCACAAAATGTCTCAATCGAGGCGCTCGGCATCGACCCCAAGCTCGAAGCTTGGCATGAACCTCGAACATTGCCAAAGCCTTTCTCAAAAAAATGCCTCCATCGAGGCACTCGACGCTGACCTCCAGCTCGAAGCACGGCATGAACCTCGAGCATCACCACAGCCTTCTCTCATAAAAATGCCTCCATCGAGGCGCTCGGCGCCGACCCCAAGCTCGGAGCTCGGCATGAACCTTGAGCATCGCTGCAGCCTTCTCTCACAAAATCCTTCCATCGAGGCACTCAATGCTGATCCCAAGCTCAGAGCTCGGTATGAACCTCGAGCATCACCATAGCCTTCTCTCATAAAAATGCCTCCATCGAGGCACTCGCGCCGATCCCAAGCTCGGAACTCGGCATGAACCTCGAGCACTGTCACAACCATCTCTCACAAAATGCTTCCATCTAGGCGCTCGTGCCGAACCCAAGCTCGGAGCTCGGCATGAACCTCGAGCATGGCCACAACTTCCTCTCAAAAAGAATCAAGCACGGTGCTCGGCCTCGACCCTCCTGGCTCGATGCTCGCCACCGCCCCCTCAAGCTCGGCGCTTGGCACAAACTTCAATCAGGCCGTATGCAAGGCTCGGCTCGGTGCCGACCCCAAACACTTCTCAGGAGCTCACCATCTCCTTTTCGCAAAACACTCCCATCAACTCTTCTCACAAGGGCAAACTACGCCTTCACGGCTGGTGCACACCGCCTTCCAGGAGTGGGGGGCTTATGATGTGGGTATAGATGACGTAGCCCAATCAGGGCCGTCGGATCTTCTCAGGTTTTGCTCATCCCCGATCATTAGGTCAACAGGTCCAACAGGCCTTCTACCACTTCAGGCCCACACACAAACATGTCTGACCCGACCCAGTAGTGTCAAGATACCCGTTTGTCTTTGCCTAAAAATACCAGGCCCCCTCCTCACTGCCAAAGGTAATCAAAATTTCTCCACCTGAATCCTAGCCGCTCAGTCTTTTCTCCAGTGACTGAATAGATCGTCGAAGGGCCTGTCGCTGGGATTTCTCCTAGTGTTTCTAGGCCTTTTGCAGGTACCCTAGCCATCTAAGCTCTAGCAGCTCTTCCGAGCCGACCTCCAGGAATGGACCCGATCCTAGGTCGAGATCCGTCCCTTCCACTTCACAAATTACAAAAACTCACACTTATTGCTCCCACACCGAAAACAAGCAGCATCAGTAGAGTACACTAACCCAAAAAGGAAAAAAAGTAACCCTTGAATATGCACAAACTGACACATAAACGAAAGTGCACAATTTTTTTATAAAAAAACTAAGAAATCCCAAGAACCCCCTCAAAGAAAGGAAAAGAGCAATTTCCAAACATGCACATACAGAAAGAACTACATCAGGGTAGGAAAAGCAGCAAATTCATATGACTATCCTAGTTGTTGACAATATATATGTGGAGAAGCGAAAGAAATCAATAATTTATACTACTTCCGACCTCTATCTTGTCTACTTTGGAACTATCTTTACTACTGTGCATACCAAGAAGCAGACATTCTGCCTCCAAAATTGTTCAACGCACATAACTATCCTAGGTGGGTACACGTTAGTTTGCTGTCTATTTTGAAGTTATAGACACTGTATGAGGTTATGTTTTGGGTATGAAGTGGCCAAAATACCAGCTTTGATTGATTTGGACATATTTTATTGAAATGGTTAAAATCGAAAAATCCGCATGTACAAGGTGGTCAAAGCACATAATTCACCTCCAAAATTGGTCAGCACACATAATGACCTAAGTGTTGGGTTTATGTCTTGCATGCTCTGTTCGATGAGAAGAGAAGATGATGGGTGCGAGAAGAGGTCGAAGCGAATGTTGGAACTGAGAAGGGAAGCAGCAACAGTCAGCAGCTACAACAGTAAGATTGTAACCCCTATTTTGGATTTTATTGTATTTTTATTTCTTTCCTCGATTATTGTACCTGGATTCTTTTATTACATTATATTCTTGCTTTTTCTTGGGTTCTTTATTTTCTCTTGTTGTCCTATGCTATTTTGGTTGAGATTTTGCTATTTTTGGTTCATCGCAAAATTTTACTCTTCCTATTTTGAGTTTGATTTGTTCCGCTTTATGTTCATCTCATTGTTTAATGCTTGTTCGTCTCTTTTTTGTTGCCAAAACCGATACCCAAAACCCATTAAACCACAACCCAAAATCCCAGTTTCTAATCTCCTATAAATACCCTATTTAATAACCCCAATTTATTCTCTCTCTCTCTCTCTTTCTCTCTCTCTCTCTCCACTGATCTCTCTCTCCCCGACCTTACTCTCCCTCTGTTTTTCCCCAAGACCGAAACCAACCCATTGCCCATCACCCGTTGCCGCCACTTTGCCACCACCACTGTCATCATCACCCATCATCCCACCGTCCTCGTCACCGTCCCCTCATCCTCATCTTTATCATCCTTGTCTTCGTCATCCTCGTCTTCAACCATCTTCCCATCCTCGTCTTCATCATCCACCGCCCTAACCCATCACTGAACCACCTTTGCTCCATCGCCAAACTCCCTCGTCCTCGCCATTACCACCGTGATTGTAACACCCCGAATCCCAAATACACTGATTCGAGATGTTCTACAGGATCTTTTCATTTCCTTTAGTACAATTTTACAAGAAAATTTAAACTTTTCACTTTACATCAGAGTTTACATGAATACATTACAATTTACACTGCACAGCGGAAGTAAATTTTACAATAATGAAACGAATGTACAAAAACATTGAATAATCTTTAAGCATTTGTTCCTCTTTAATCTGTATCAAGCCATTTACCTGCATATAAGACTGTGGGTACGTCAGTTTATTCAACCGACGATCATTATACACTGCCATCCTCTCTATGCCAGAAATAGTATAACTTATTTTCCATATTTAGCAAACACAAACTTGTCACATATAAAACTAAAGGGACTACCCTATTGATGTCGTGTTGTGATCGTGCACTTAGTCCTTAATGCATTTATTTATATTATATGACACTAATGCGCACTTGTTCGGATTCTATGCATCCCATACTACATAGGTCCGAGGGCAAGCCCTTAATCGTTCTTCATCTTTGTAGGGTTCAATCCCTCGTCATGACTTAATCTACTACTGTAACTACGGTAAGTATCTTAGATGTTTTCTGACCTACGAAATCATGTCTAGGCGCCCTGGAGGGAATCCCATCGCTGACATGACTCGTCATGCAGACATCCTGTGGTAATTCAGCTCCTACAATAGACATGACACCACCCGTAGTCTTCAAACATCCCACGAGCGTCACCACCGGGACGGTACCCTGGAGCAGTATCCTCGCCCAGACTCATCATGGGACATCCTGGGATACGCTCTCGCCGCTATCCAATGGCCCTCATACTCAATGTTTTTCTCTTACTTTCATCACGTCTTCACTATGTACTAATCCTTAATTTTTATTAAAATCATGAACAAAATCAAAGCTCTAGAGTTAGCCTCTCCACTAAACCGGACTTATTCATTTATTCACACATGACCAACCTTGGTTTTTCATTTCAATATTTCATTTCATTTCTTTCCAAATGCCGGGGGAGACTTAGCTACTCCTTTGTTTCAATTTCAAATTCACAATTTCCAATTTGAGCATTTCCATTCATAAATTCATTTGTTGATTTGTCATACTCAAAAGTATTTCTCTTTTCCAATCATGATTTCTAATTCGTTCAAATAGTCCATAACTATACATGAAAATCAACTATTCATCATGTAACTCATGAAATATATTATTTTCACATGCAACCCACATCATTAATTATTCATTCAAAGGTGAACATTTACACTTCATAATTTCCATATTATTCTCAAATGAGAATAAATTGCATCGCATCACACAATATAATTTCTTTTTGACAAATTAATTTTCTAATCCTCCATTTCAAGTCATTTTTCCAAGATATAATTTCACAAGGATATCAATGTAGAACTATAGTTCTATTTACTCATTTAGTCACAAATCATACTTTATTTTATGTAAATAATCCCCAAACTATTTTTAATAAGTCCCATGTATTTTTAGAAGAATAACCATATTTTTTTCATAATTTTTGGATCACAAAAACATCCAAAAAAACTATTTTTCCCTAACTACCGATGCCAAGAATCGAACCCAGCACCAAGGAGAACACAACCGAAGGCACAGACTAACAGGCCATTTGTGCCAGCGGTATAAAGGGACGCTGAGAATGTTAAATACTCTCGGCCGCTGGTTACTATACTTTTTAAAATTTGTGAAATAAAATGTGTGCCACAGGAATTCGAACCGACCACCACAGGGAACCCAACCGCACTCTCTGACCCCTTGAGCTACGTGCTCAAGTTGTCACAGTACAACTTAAATTCTTTTTAAACCAATTGTCTCTGTTGTTAAAACATTTCGATGTTCAACTAGCCCTTATTTCACTTTGCTTTTATAAAAAAAATACTGTAAAATTCCAGATTGATTATTTTTCACATAATTTATATACCAATATGAACAAAATAATTTTTGTAACAATTAAAACATATTTTCATACAATTAATTCGAATTCTACATTGTAACTACCATATTTCTCCCTTTTTTTTTTGACATTTCTTAGAAATTAACATTCTAATCTTTTTATTAACAAAATTTCACCTTAATTCTCTGTTTCTAATCTTTTACCCAACATACAAATCTATATTTGAATTTATCCATTCCCACATTAGCACAAAAGATCTATTTAACACATGAAATAGCATTAACAATCTACTAACTTTTGTATACATAGTTTGTGATGTAGATAATGAAACAATCCATGGCCATAATTAATTCACATAAAAATTAATTTTTTACTAATCAAATCACATACAATTGCACACTCACATTCCAATCAATTTATAGCTCAATTTTCCAATTAAAATGTGTACTCTTATTAGCCTTTTTCATGCATCATTTTTCTATTCCAATCTAGCATATATCCCTATTTAAAAATATAGAAAATTTACCCACCTTGTATGGAGAGAAAAATTCACTAGCAATCCCTAGATAAATGTCCTTGCAACGAAAATGCTCCTCCTTGAACACGTGCACACAAGCCTCCCAAGCACACCCGAGCTCCTCCTTCTAGTGGTAGCCGGCCTCCTCTCCTTGTTGCAAGCAAAATCCCACACACTCTCAATCTTTCAACCCACAAAAACACTACTAGATAATATAATTTAGACTATAGGTTTGTAGGAAGTAATAAGTACAAGAATAACTAGCCGGGGGGGGGGGGGGGGGTATTTATACTAAAATCTTGATGGAATGGAGGGCTAGGATCAAGTAGTTGGTTGTAAGATGGAGGGCTAGGATGAAAGTAGGAGTTGCATTAACTACCCACAACCAAGTAACCACCACACCATGATCACCACTCAAATTTTGGTTTCCCTCCAAAAGATCACAACCGGCCTACATAGGAAGAGTGCATTTTGCACGTGTACGTGTAGTGCACGTGCATGCAACTAGGCCCAAAAATTGTACATTAAATTTTTGTATAAAAATAAAATAGTCTTTAAATTGTATTCTACATGACAAGTCGTATAAAAATAGTCCATGGGCTTTAGTTTATGGGCCAAAATAATTATTATAAAAATAATAAATTAAATTAACTTTGGGCTTTTAAAAGAAAGGGCTTTTTTTGTCTAATTAAAGGAAGGCTTTTGTATAAAATAATTAAAAGCACATATTAAAATATCTTTACTCATCTTTGAAGAAAATATTTACCAAAAATATTGCACGTGCACACTACGTGCAAAATAAATAATTTTTCATAAATTGAAAAATCAGGGCATTACAACACTCCCTCCTTAAAATAGTTCCGTCCCCGGAACTATAGTCAAAAGTGAGAGAAACAAAAATACAACACTCACACAAGAACAAAAAGATACAAAGATACAATCAAGCAAAAAGCTCAGGATAGTCCTTCAACATCCTCTCCTCAGACTCCCAAGTAGCCTCTTCAACCAAGTGGTTTCTCCAGACTACCTTGACCATCGGTATCGTCTTATTCCTCAAGACTTTCTCTCGCTGATCAACAATCTCGATAGGAGACTCGATGTAATTCAGATCCAACTGCAAACCTTCCGGCACTTCAGGCAAATGATGACGCGGATCTGGAATATAACCTCTCAGCATAGACACATGAAAGACATTGTGCACCTGAGGTAACTCTTCCGGTAATTCAAGCCGGTAAGCAGTTTTTCCGATCCTTTTCAATATCTTGTACGGGCCTATAATCCTCGGGGCTAATTTCCCGCCTTTGCCAAATCAAACCACACCTTTACTGGGTGATAGTTTCAGAAAGACGAAGTCACCAACCTTAAACTCAAGGTCCCTTCTCCGGTTGTCTGCATAGCTTTTCTGCCTGCTTTGAGCTCCTACCAACCTTTTCCTGATCAGAACAATCTTCTCAGAGGTTTGCTGCACAAGCTCAGGACCAAAAAACTGACGCTCCCCAACTTCAAACCAACAAACAGGCGTTCTGCACTTCCTGCCATACAAAGCTTCGTACGGCGCCATCCCGATGCTAGCCTGAAAACTGTTGTTATAGGCAAACTCTACCAAGGGTAAATGCCTTTCCCAACTGCCTCCAAAGTCTAGTATACAACACCGAAGCATATTCTCAAGAATACGGTTGACTCTCTCGGTCTGCCCATCGGTTTGCGGATGAAAAGCAGTGCTGAAATCTATCTTGGTACCCAAAGCTATCTGAAGACTCCTCCAGAAATGCGAAGTAAACCGCGCATCTCGATCAGACACAATAGTTGACGGAACACCATGAAGCCGGACGATCTCGCCAACATACAACTCAGCCAACTTGTCCATTGAAGTAGTGAGTTTCATCGCCAAAAAGTGAGCGGACTTGGTCAGTCGATCGACTATAACCCAAATTGCATCATTGCCTTTAGAACTCTTAGGCAATCCCGTAATGAAATCCATACTGATGTTATCCCACTTCCATTACGGAATAGGTAACGGTTGTAATAGACCTCCGGGTCTCTGATTTTCGGCTTTGACTTGCTGACAAACCTCACACTTCGCCACAAATTCAGCCACATCCCGCTTCAAACCTGACCACCAGAAATGCTGTTTGATGTCTTTGTACATCTTAGTACTCCCAGGATGTATCGACAAAAGAGTAGCATGCGCCTCCTGAAGAATACTCTCTTTCAGGTCCGCCTGATTTGGAACACATAGCCTATCTCCGAACCACAGCACTCCATCCTTGATTTGAAATCCGGGTAACCTGCCAACACCAGCCTGCTCCTTCATCTCCAAGACATCAGCATCAACCTCCTGAATTGCAATGATCCTTGCATTCAGTGTAGGCTGAAGCCTCAACTGAGCCAAAGATGCTCCCAAACCTTACAAGACAACTCCAATACCTGCTCAATCCAATTCCTCAATCAGATGCTTCTGAGTCGTAATCAAACTGGCTAAACTGCTCTTGCGACTAAGTGCATCAGCAACAACATTAGCCTTCCCAGGATGATACTTGATCTCAGGTCGCATGTCCTCAAGCACTTCCAACCATCTCCGTTGCCTCAAATTCAGATCCCTCTGCTGATAAATGTACTTCAAACTCTTGTGGTTCGTGTACATGTTCAATTTCTCACCGTACACGTAGTGCCTCCATTGCTTCAGGGCAAAGATAATCACAGCCAACTACAGATCATGAGTCGGGTAATTCTTCTCATGCGGTCGTAGTTGCCTAGACCCATAAGCGATTACTCTTCCTTCTTGCATTAAGACACAACCAAGCCCACAATGTGAAGCATCGCTATAAACATCATACTCAACATCTGCTCTAGGCAAAGCCAAAATAGGTGCAGTAGTCAGCTTCTCTTTCAACTCCTGAAAGCTTGCCTCTCATTGCTCAGTCCACTTGAAGTTCACATTCTTCTTGGTCAGTCCAGTAAGCGGTACGACTTTCTGAGCATAACCTTGAATGAATCTCCTGTAGTATCCAGTCATTCCAAGAAAACTTCTGACTTCCTTTACTGTAGTAGGCCTAGCCCAATCTCTCACTGCCTCTATCTTCTGAGGGTCAGTTGCCAATCCCTCCTTAGAAAGGATGTGACCTAGGAATGCCACTTCAGATTTCCAGAAATCACACTTGGATAACTTGGCATACAACTTCTGCTCTTCCAGCTTCTTCAAAACTGCTGCCAGATGCTCGGTGTGCTCCTCCTCTGACTTGGAGTACACGAGAATATCGTCGATGAACACCACGACGAAAGAATCAATGAACGGCCTCAGAACTCTGTTCATTAAGTCCATGAAGATTGCAGGTGCATTCGTCACTCCAAATGGCATAATTAAGAATTCGTAATGCCCATGTCGAGTTCTAAATGTAGTTTTGTGCACATCTTCGGCTTTCACTCGAACTTGGTGATATCCTGATCGAAGATCTATTTTGGAGAAAACAGCTGCTCCTTGTAGACGATCGAACAAGTCATCAATTTGGGGAATAGGATACTTATTCTGAACAGTGACCTTATTCAGCTCCCGGTAATCGATACACATTCTCATCGATCCATCCTTCTTTTTTACCAAAAGCACTGGTGCTCCCCAAGGTGACGCACTAGGTTGAATAAAGCCTTTCTCCAACAGTTCCTCAATCTGTCGTTTCACCTCATCCTGTTCCACTGGAGCCATCCTATATGGTGCCTTAGAAATGGGTGCACTTCCCGGTTGAACAGTGATGCTGAACTCTACATCACGATGCGGGGGTAACCCAGAAAAATCTTCCAAGAACACAGTCGGATAGTCCCGACCCACAGGAATTCCTTGCACTTCCACCGGAGTCTCTTCCTTGCAGATAGTTGCCACCAGCTTAGAACACTTCTGCTTCCCTTGAAAAGTGACTTCAGGTCCACCTGGAGCCTTCACTATTACCGTCTTGGTCTTACACTCGATGCTTGTACTGTAAACTGACATCCAATCAATGCCAATGATAACATCGACTCCCAAGATAGTCAGCTCGATCAGATCAATGCCAAAGATTCGATCTCCAATCACAATCTCACAATCAGCATAATACCGATCAGTGGTTAAAGTTTCCCCTGATGGAGTAGCTACTGCCAAGATCTTGCCTGGAAAAATTTTCGGTTCAACTCCCAACACTTTAGCAAATTTAGGAGACACAAAAGTATGAGAGGATCCAGTATCGAACAACACAACAGCTTTCATTCCATATTCTGATGTAAAAGGTCCATTAAATTCGAAGTATAAGACATGAATTTTAAATCAACTTGCTTTTCATTGAATTCCAAACTTTATACATTCGAATTGAAAAACATTTCTTGACATCAGAATGAAAGATAGTAGAAGCTACAACAGTCTAACTCCTACGGTTCCTCTTCGCTTCTTGAAGTTCTCCCCGTAGTTCATCAACTTCATCCTTTAGCACATCGGTCAAATTCTTCCTTTTCTCAAGTTCCCATATACGATGACTGAGAACAGAATAGTCGTCCTTACGCTTTGCCAGCTGAGCCTCCAATAATCCGACTCTCTCTCACAGTATTTCTGCCTGCCTCTGAAGAGAAGTCACAAGACTATTTGGAATTGGTTCTTCTTCTTCGTCAGAAGAAGAGTCATCAGATGAATCCGGAGGTGGAGTGATCTCTCGGGATTCAGGTCATTCTTCTCCGTCAGAATCTGCTTGCCCTGGGTAGTACTCGTCCTCGGAATCTGCCTGTCCAGGATGGTACTCTTCCTCAATGATATGCCAGTCGTCGTCTCCAGCAGGGTCGAAGTGGTCAGCCATCTTAGAAATAGAGAGGAAGAAGCATAAGTCATAGAGCAACACAAATGTAAGTCACTTACATTTAAATCTCTAGACTCAAACACATACTCTAATGTCCACTTTTAGGGTGTCGTTCCTTATAAATTTGTACAAGTGTGGAAAGCGTGGCTCTGATACCACTCTGTAACGCCCCGAATCCCAAATACACTGAATTCGAGATGTTCTACAGGATCTTTTCACTTCCTTTAGTACAATTTTACAAGAAAATTTGAACTTTTCACTTTACATCAGAGTTTACATGAATACATTACAATTTACACTGCACAGCGGAAGTAAACTTTACAATAATGAAACGAATGTACAACAACATTTAATAATCTTTATGCATTTGTTCCTCTTTAATCTGTATCAAGCCATTTACCTGCATATAAGACTGTGGGTACATCAGTTTATTCAACCGACGATCATTATACACGGCCATTCTCTCTATGCTGAAAATAGTATAACTTATTTTTCATATTTAGCAAACACAAACTTGTCACGTATCAAACTAAAGGGACTACCCTATTGATGTCGTGTTGTGATCGTGCACTTAGTCCTTAATGTATTTATTTATATTATATGACACTAATGCGCACTTGTTCGGATTCTATGCATCCCATACTACATAGGTCCGAGGGCAAGTCCTTAATCGTTCTTCATCTTTGTAGGGTTCAATCCCTCGTCATGACTTAATCTACTATTGTAACTACGGTAAGTATCTTAGATGTTTTCTGACCTACGAACTCATGTCTAGGCGCCCTGGAGGGAATCCCATCGCTGACATGACTTGTCATGCAGACATCCTGTGGTAATTCAGCTCCTACCATAGACATGACACCACCCGTAGTCTTCAAACATCCCACGAGCGTCGCCACCGGGATGGTACCCTGGAGCAGTATCCTCGCCCAGACTCATCATGGGACATCCTGGGATACGCTCTCGCCGCTATCCAATGGCCCTCATACTCAATGTTTTTCTCTT
Organism: Hemerocallis citrina; assembly: GCA_017893485.1. NCBI lineage: Eukaryota > Viridiplantae > Streptophyta > Magnoliopsida > Asparagales > Asphodelaceae > Hemerocallis > Hemerocallis citrina. Next base: position 217,399 of record JACEHZ010000674.1, on the reverse strand, counting down.
ACTTTCATCACGTCTTCACTATGTACTAATCCTTAATTTTTATTAAAATCATGAACAAAATCAAAGCTCTAGAGTTAGCCTCTCCACTAAACCGGACTTATTCATTTATTCACACATGACCAACCTTGGTTTTTCATTTCAATATTTCATTTCATTTCTTTCCAAATGCCGGGGGAGACTTAGCTACTCCTTTATTTCAATTTCAAATTCACAATTTCCAATTTGAGCATTTCCACTCATAAATTTATTTGTTGATTTGTCATACTCAAAAGTATTTCTCTTTTCCAATCATGATTTCTAATTCGTTCAAATAGTCCATAACTATACATGAAAATCAACTATTCATCATGTAACTCATGAAATATATTATTTTCACATGCAACCCACATCATTAATTATTCATTCAAAGGTGAACATTTACACTTCATAATTTCCATACTATTCTGAAATGAGAATAAATTGCATCACATCACACAATATAATTTCTTTTTGCCAAATTAATTTTCTAATTCTCCATTTCAAGTCATTTTTCCAAGATATAATTTCACAAGGATATCAATGTAGAACTATAGTTCTATTTACTCATTTAGTCACAAATCATACTTTATTTTATGTAAATAATCCCCAAACTATTTTTAATAAGTCCCATGTATTTTTAGAAGAATAACCATATTTTTTTCATAATTTTTGGATCACAAAAACATCCAAAAAAAATATTTTTTCCTAACTGCTGATGCCAAGAATCGAACCCAGCACCAAGGAGAACACAGCCGAAGGCACAGACCAACAGGCCATTTGTGCCAGCGGTATAAAGGGACGCTGAGAGTGTTAAATACTCTCGACCGCTGGTTACTATACTTTTAAAAATTTGTGAAATAAAATGTGTGCCACAGGGATTCGAACCAACCACCACAGGGAACCCAACCGCACTCTCTGACCACTTGAGCTACGTGCTCAAGTTGTCACAGTACAACTTAAATTCTTTTTAAACCAATTGTCTCTGTTGTTAAAACATTTCGATGTTCAACTAGCCCTTATTTCACTTTGCTTTTATAAAAAAAATACTGTAAAATTCCAGATTGATTATTTTTCACATAATTTATATACCAATATGAACAAAATAATTTTTGTAACAATTAAAACATATTTTCATACAATTAATTCGAATTCTACATTGTAACTACCATATTTCTCCCTTTTTTTTTTGACATTTCTTAGAAATTAACATTCTAATCTTTTTATTAACAAAATTTCACCTTAATTCTCTGTTTCTAATCTTTTACCCAACATACAAATCTATATTTGAATTTATCCATTCCCACATTAGCACAAAAGATCTATTTAACACATGAAATAGCATTAACAATCTACTAACTTTTGTATACATAGTTTGTGATGTAGATAATGAAACAATCCATGGCCATAATTAATTCACATAAAAATTAATTTTTTACTAATCAAATCACATACAATTGCACACTCACATTCCAATCAATTTATAGCTCAATTTTCCAATTAAAATGTGTACTCTTATTAGCCTTTTTCATGCATCATTTTTCTATTCCAATCTAGCATATATCCCTATTTAAAAATATAGAAAATTTACCCACCTTGTATGGAGAGAAAAATTCACTAGCAATCCCTAGATAAATGTCCTTGCAACGAAAATGCTCCTCCTTGAACACGTGCACACAAGCCTCCCAAGCACACCCGAGCTCCTCCTTCTAGTGGTAGCCGGCCTCCTCTCCTTGTTGCAAGCAAAATCCCACACACTCTCAATCTTTCAACCCACAAAAACACTACTAGATAATATAATTTAGACTATAGGTTTGTAGGAAGTAATAAGTACAAGAATAACTAGCCGGGGGGGGGGGGGGGGTATTTATACTAAAATCTTGATGGAATGGAGGGCTAGGATCAAGTAGTTGGTTGTAAGATGGAGGGCTAGGATGAAAGTAGGAGTTGCATTAACTACCCACAACCAAGTAACCACCACACCATGATCACCACTCAAATTTTGGTTTCCCTCCAAAAGATCACAACCGGCCTACATAGGAAGAGTGCATTTTGCACGTGTACGTGTAGTGCACGTGCATGCAACTAGGCCCAAAAATTGTACATTAAATTTTTGTATAAAAATAAAATAGTCTTTAAATTGTATTCTACATGACAAGTCGTATAAAAATAGTCCATGGGCTTTAGTTTATGGGCCAAAATAATTATTATAAAAATGATAAATTAAATTAACTTTGGGCTTTTAAAAGAAAGGGCTTTTTTTGTCTAATTAAAGGAAGGCTTTTGTATAAAATAATTAAAAGCACATATTAAAATATCTTTACACATCTTTGAAGAAAATATTTACCAAAAATGTTGCATGTGCACACTACGTGCAAAATAAATAATTTTTCATAAATTGAAAAATCAGGGCATTACAGTGATCCCTCGCCGTGCACCCCCTACAACCACCACAGATCCCCTAGCAGTCTTCATCGCCGTCCAAGCCCCGTTCTTGCCGTCATCGTCTTCCTCTGTTCTCGAGCGAAAATAGAGGGGCGCCTTCGTCATCGGAGTCTCGCCATTTCCGTCGCTTCCCGACCGCAACGTTCTCATCATCAGTCATCGTCGCCCTGTCACAAGTGTCGCGCCGTCGCCAACCCAGCATCGCCGAGTCTTTCTCTCTCTCTCTGTCGAAGGGAAGGAAACAAAGTGTGATTGGTCACACTTGGTGGTTGCTGTTTTGGCTCACTGGATCCCGGTTTTGTCGTTTGCTGTTTACCCCGATCCGCTGTGTGTGTGCGTGTGTTGCTCTTGCTATTGGTTGCTATTTTGGAGTTGTCGTTTCGTGTTTTGCTGCATGTCTCGCTCGTGTTCTTGTGGATCGTCGCCCGGGATTCTTATCTCGTTATTCTTTATTATTCGAATCTGCAATTTAACAGGCAAGTCTCTCATTGAACTAATATTTTGTTTTGTTCAAGTTTATTTGATCTTTGCAAGTAGATCCAGTCCATTTCCTTATCATACTACTAATGACAATTCCGTTAAGTCTATTGAGGATTTACATGAGCTAACCCGAGATATTCTTAACATCGTGTCGCTCTCTTTGATCTAAAACCTAGTCCATGTTGTATCTTGCATATGCACAATTACATGAAAATAACTAGATCCATGCTATAGACTTGTTTGATGTACTGAACCTGTTAGACTGAATTTGATTGATTACCATGCCTGTAATTTTACATCTAAGAACTGGGATTTTGCATGTTAAACATCTATTGACACTTGGATCATTAATTTGCATGAAAAATATGATTGTATGCTTAAATCGTTGCCTATTCATGTTAAAATAAATTCTGGATTGCTGTGTGTTCCATTTTGAATCAAATTTTCAACCATATTGTTGTCACATTTTGAAATAACTTTCTAAACATGAAATTTATCCTCAGATGTCTAGTTTAATACCTTTTTTGTGGATTTGAATTTGACTTGTGGTTTGTTAAATATCATTATTTTAGTACAGATGTGTCAGAACTTTCAGATTCACAAATGCATGCGTATCTAGCTGTTCTACAATTTATTTGACCATGCTAATAGTAAAATAAAAATCTGAAATAAATTAGGCTGAACCTAGACATGTGTAACAATGACCCAGAATTTTTATAGATTTATTTGATGAGTTTTCTGAACTGAAACAAATAGGTGAACACAGATTACATCATGCTACCTGAACATAAAATCTTAATAGAATAGAGTTGTCACCCTAGTTTCTATATCTTTTATGTGCCTTATGTATATTCGCTGGAACCGTGTGGAAGTCTAGTTTCTAAAACTTTTGACGGATCTAGATTTTCTATTTCGTAGTGACTGTAATCCATATTTTAGTACAACAAGGTCATGCTGTCATGATTTGTAAATTGCGTGTAATTAGACCTGGCAAACGGGCCGGGTCGGGTACCCATGGGTACGGGTTGCTTGACCCACGGGTCCAACGGGCCAGGTCGAAAAGTAACCGTAACTTTTTTAAAAGTTTTTTTCCAACCCGGACCCGGCCCGCGGGTACCCACAAGTACCCATGGGTACCCGTCAATATTTCATTGTTTATTTTGAGTTTGTTTTGGGGTTTTAAAAAAAAAATTAAAAATTTATTTTAATTGAATAATTGATTAAAAACATTAGCAACATGCTATCATTTTTTTAAAAAATTGAAAATATAAAATTGAATAACTGAAACAACAACAAATGTAATCAGGAATCAAGAACGATAATTTAATAAGCTTGTTGTTTGTTGTTTTTTTATGCTTCTTGTTCAAATAAATATACGTATCAACATTCAAAATCCAACAAGAATTTCAATTTATCATTTCATCAACAAAGACAAAAGAGCAATAATTTGTCCAATCATGAAAAGAAAGAGCAATTATTTTTCAAAGTATACAGACATAATTGAGTCAAAACAAAATTTAAACATAATCAAAAATACAATTGCAAAATCAAAACAATGAAACCATATGACAAGTTTCTAAAGTCTTGAAATTAATTACATTAAAAACAATGAAACCAAATAAAATTCAAACTCAACACACTCAAATAAATTACAACTCAAGTTGATGAGTATTTAATTTAATTTATTTAAATACATGGGTACCCACGGGTACCCGTGGGTATAACCGACTCGACCCGCGGGTTCACGGGCCGGGTAAAAAAGTAACTGCTCATTTTTTTTCAAAATTTTCCTTACCCGTACCCGGCCCGTGCGGGTACACCCGCGGGTACCCACGGGTCACGGGTCAAGATTGCCAAGTCTACGTGTAATTGATTTGTTGCTTCTTGCTTTGTCTGTAACGTATAGAATTAGTCACACTTAGTATCAGACAACATTGACACCTTCTTGCATGCTCACATAGGATGAAATAAAATGATAATAAGTCGGGGTAATTTGGGATGACTTGGTAGTGAACAGTCGGAGACTGTACTCGGTCAGGCCCTACTGTACTGACCTGTACTGTATGGCCATAAAACCCTGCCTGATAAACAGTGAAACTGAACATTAAATATTGATTACTGAGCCGAGTACACGAATTATGAATTCACCATCAGTCTAATGCGTACAATGTGTATTTGCGCCGAACCTGTAGTGTGGGTGGCAGTAGTCCGTGCACTAGATAGGCTGATAAAATGATTAATAACCTATATTTATCATCTCATGCTTGATCTTGTATATAATTGTTTAAACATAGACCTTTGATACTATTGCATGCTCTTTGCTGTGCTATTTGACTTTGATCATGTCCCTTTCCTTTGATATACATGTTTCCTTTATCCTTTATTTTCCTCTACTTGTTGTCCACGACTTACTCTAAGAACACTCTTTTCTTTCTTTTTAGATCAAGTGTTTATAGGTGCTGAAGGAACTATTTAAACATAGACCTTTGATACTATTGCCTGCTCTTTGCTGTGCTATTTGACTTTGATCATGTCCCTTTCCTTTGATAAACATGTTTCCTTTATCCTTTATTTTCCTGTACTTGCTGTCCACGACTTACTCTAAGTACACTCTTTTCTTTCTTTTTAGATCAAGTGTTTATAGGTACTGAAGGAGCTATACCAGAAGGAATTGGTGAGCAACGATTCTAAAGATGGAGCTGATTTTCGCTGCTTAATTTACTTTCGTGCTAGTTTATTGTTTTGAACATTGTTATGACTTGTACTTTGTTTTGGGCTTTTGTTCCCGGAGTTTGTTTTTCCCAGATGTTGGATTTCTTGTGTTGGATATTATTATTGTTAGATTATTTCATTATTTATTGAAGTTATCTTGATTCATGTGATTATATTCTTCCTGCGTGGTTGTGTTTATTGTTGCATATTGTTGAGTTAGTTTGGTACAGCTTATGGATAGTATTTACATCTTTTGCTGGGCCTATGTTACGTACTCGTATTTCGTATCTTGGGAAGCGGGGCGTGACAAGGTTTTCTGTGGTATCAGAGTCCCAGGTTTGAGTAATATATCAATCAAACATGACTATCTTTATGAGGTTTGGCTTTGATTGATATATTAGTCGAGTTTGGTTCTAGCCGGGTTAACTCAGTAATATGTACACCACGATGATCACATGAATGCATGTATAATAACCAACATATCATCTGGGTACTGACCATCTTTGCTCGTGTTTTAGGCCATGGCTCGTGGGAGTTCTTCTTCTTGCTTGAGGGATGAGCAACCAGACAATGCTTCCATTCTTCAGACGATTCAGTAGATGATGGCTCTTCGGCAGGAGCACAATGAGCTGATGAGGGTCACTTTGGTGGCCGCTGGACCTGCACCTGGGCCTCTGCCACATAGGCCTGGTACAGTAGAGGATTTCATGAGGCTGCACCCAGATAAGTGTTCGGGTACCGAGTCACCATTGGAGGCCGAGCAATGGCTTATCCGGACGGAGCAACTGCTGATCGCCGCTCGTGTTTCTGAGGCGGATCGTGTGGATGTGGTTCGCATCCAATTGGGGGATCTCGCTCACATCTGGTGGCGAGTTGAATTTGAGAAGATGGCGCGACCCATTGAGTAGGCCGCTTTTTCTGAGAGCTTCATGGCGAAGTTCTTTTCTAGTGTCACCAAGGTAGAGATGGAGCGATAATTTGTTTTCCTAACCCAGGTCAGCTAGATAGTGTTCTTAAATATCATTCGTTGTTGCCTACTTCACTTGTGATAGTATTAATTTGAGCATTGTCTTCATCAGGGCAATCGTTATGTGGACGAGTATGCTGCAGGGTTTACTCGACTCAGTCGCTCTGCTCCCGCCCTTGTTGCCACTGATGAAGCTCGGGCTAGCAAATTTCAGTCGGGCTTGAGTTTTCCCATCCAGGATCAGTTGGCTGCTCTTCGACTTCATGCCTATGCCGATGTTCTGGATGCTGCTCGGATTTAGGAGCAGACCCTCAGCAGATCTGGTGTTCCCCGATGGACTACTTCGCACCCTGTTGCAGCTCGGCCTACCAGATGACCTATTCGGAGGCCAGTTCAACCTCCTCCTATGAGGGCATAGCCGTACGCCCCTATTGTTCCAAGAAATGTCAAAACTTGTGGCTATGGTCATAAGGTTGGGTACTCATAGTGGGACTGCAAGGTAGCTAATTGACTATGCCTTGCTTGTGGCAACAGTGATCATATGATTCGGGACTATCCCAGGAGTAGGGCATCTATTCAGGCTAGAGGTACCGTTCAGTAGGGAGCACTGGCTCATGATCAGGCTAGACCACCTCTTCCCCCGTAGAGGCAGACCTTTGAGCAGAGGCATGTGACTCCCAAAGGAGGTCAGACTGGGAGTTGTGGTCAGGCTTATAACCTGACAGCTGAGGAAGCGGAGGTTGTTGTTGGAGTGGTTGTAGGTATGTCATCAGTAGTTGTACTCTCTTTTCTTTGTTTTCTGCATGTTATTTATTTTTCCTTCATTGTACAATTACTCGTGTATATATCTTGCTAGCACCTTATTCTTTTGTTTGATATACTTCTCTTAGGTGTGATTTAGTCTTCTCTCTTCTAGCTCATATTTTGTTTGATTCTGGTGCTACCCACTCTTTCATTTCCTCTCGGTTTATTGATCAACATGGTTTGACTAGCGATGCTATGTCCGCAGCTTGGAACATCACCACAGGTGGAGGTGTCATTGTCTGTTCTAGGGTATACAAGTAGAGTCCGTTGCTGATTGGCAGTGTGGAGTTCTGGGTTGATCTGATTGTGATTCCTAATTCCGGTTTCGATGTCATTCTGGGCATGGACTGGTTGGGTGTTTCTTGTACCGTGATTGATTGCCGAGAGAAGAAGGTGACTTTCAGGCTTTCTGGTCAACCAGAGTTTGTTTTCCTTGCGGGTGAAACACCGTCTGGGCGTGTCAAGAACTCGATGGATCCCAAGGCTATTTCCCTTGTGTCGTTGAGCTCTGATGGGGTTGTTGCACCCTTAGTTGTGTGGGATTTCCTTAATGTGTTTTCGAGGATTTGCCCGGCTTGCCGCCAGACCGAGATGTGGAGTTTAGCATCGATGTTCAGCTCGGTACGATGCCGAAATCCAAGAGTGTGTATCGTATGGCACCGGTTGAATTGGCAGAACTGAAGGTGCAAGTTCAGGAGCTGCTTAATAAGGGTTTCATCTAGCCTAGTGTTTCTTCTTGGGGTGCCCCAGTTCTGTTTATCAGCAAGAAGGATGGAAGCCGCAGGCTTTGCATTGACTACAGGGAGTTGAATAATGTCACTGTCAAGAATCGGTATCCATTGCCGAGGATTGACAATTTGTTCGACCAATTGGGAGGTGCTTCGGTGTTCTCGAAGTTGGATCTTCGTTCTGGGTATCATCAAGTCAGAGTGAAGTCAGAGGATGTTCCGAAAATGGCTTTCCGAACGAGGTACGAGCATTACGAGTTCTTGGTTATGCCTTTCGGAGTGACTAATGCACCAACAGTGTTCATGAGTCTGATGAACAGGGTGTTTTTGCTGTTCTTGGATTAGTTTGTCATGGTCTTCATCGACGACATATTGGTGAACTCGCATAACAAGGAAGATCATGCTGAGCATCTGAAGGTGGTTCTGCAGACCTTGAGGGAGAACCAGCTGTTTAGGAAGCTCAACAAGTGTGAGTTCTGGCTGGATCACGTTATTTGTATTGGCCATATTATTTCTGGTGCTGGTGTTTCTGTGGATCCTGCGAAGATTTTCTGCGGTCAAGGATTGGCCTATTCCGAAGTCTGTTCCTGAGGTGCGGAGTTTTCTTGGTTTGGCTGGCTACTATCGAAAGTTCGTTCAGGATTTTTTGAAGATTACTGGACTTCTGACCAGTTTGACCAGGAAAGAGCAGAAGTTTTTCTGGGATGAAGCTTGTGATGAAGCTTTCGCCGAGTTGAAGCATCGGTTGACGTTAGCGCCGGTGCTGTCTATACCCGACAATTCGGGTGGTTTTGTGATCTTTTGTGATGCTTTGGGTTGAGGTCTTGGAGTAGTACTGATGCAGCGAGGCAGGGTTGTCACTTATGCATCGAGGTAGTTGAGACCACATGAGAAGAACTATCCTATGTATGATCTGGAGCTCGCGGTCGTGGTTTTTGCCTTAAAGTTATGGAGGCATTATTTGCTTGGGGATAGAGTGGAGATATTCACAGATCACAAGAGCCTTAAGTATGTGTTCACGCAGAGGGAGTTGAACATGAGGCAGAGGAGATGGTTGGAATTGATTGCAGATTTTGACATGAATTTGCAGTATCACCTGGGCAGAGTAAATTTGGTGCCGGATGCTTTGAGTCGGAAGCCTTCCGCTATGTTCCTTACTGTGCAGAAGGAAATAGTGGAGGACATGAGGAGGCTGGAGTTGGATGTGTTGCTCCCTGGATCAGATCGGTAGTTCATGATGTTGCAGTTGCAGTCTTCTTTGATTGAGCAGATTAAGGAAGCCCAAGTAGGTGACCCACAGTTGCAGTAGTTTCGAGGTGAGGTAGAAGCTGGTTTGAGATCCGATTTGGTCATTCATGCTGATGCGTCGCTTCGTTTTGGCTCTAGGTTGTGTGTACCTAGAGGGGAAGTCAGACGGTTGCCACTGGAGGAAGCTCATCGGTCTCGTATTCTATTCATCCTGGTGGTACCAAGATGTACAGGGACTTGAAGTAACATTTCTGGTGGCACGACATGAAGAGGGATGTGGCTCGATTCGTCACCCAGTGCCTAATCTGTCAGCAAGTGAAGGCAGAGCATCAGAGGACCGCGGGACTTTTGCAACCTCTTCCAATTCCAGAGTGGAAGTGGGAGCATATCACGATGGACTTTATTACAACTTTGCCGAGGAGTTCTAAAGGTCATAATGCTATCTGGGTGATCGTGGATCAGCTAACGAAGTGTGCTCACTTCATTCCTTTCCGTGTGGGTCAGTCCACGAAGAGTTTGGCCGAGCAGTATGTTTAGGAGGTTATTTTTCTGCATGGAGTTCCTATCAGCATCGTATCGGATAGAGATACGAGATCTAGGTCTCAGTTCTGGGAAAGTCTGCAGAAGAGCTTGGGTACTAGGTTGAGCTTCAATTCAGCGTTCCATCCTCAGATGGATGGGCAGTCAGAAAGGACAATTCAGACCTTAGAAGATATGTTGAGATCCTGCGTTCTTCAGTTTGGAGGTTCGTGGGAAGATCATCTTCACTTAGCCGAGTTTTCTTATAATAACAGTTATCAGGCGAGTCTCAAGGCTGCTCCATTTGAAGCTTTGTATGGGCGCAAGTATAGATCACCGGTCTGTTAGGATGATATTGGCGAGAGGAAACTTTTAGGTCCTGAGTTGATCACGAAGACATTTGATACCGTGGCTCAGATCAGAAAGCATTTGCAGACTGCTCAAGATCGGCAGAAGAAGTGGGCTAACTGTCGTCGTAGACCGCTAGAGTTTGAGGCAGGCAAGCATGTGTTCCTCAAGGTATCGCTTTGGAAAGGTGCTATCCATTTTGGAAGTGGGGGCAAGTTGAGTCCTCGGTTCATCGGTCCGTTCGATATTATGGAACGTGTGGGCAAAGTAGCTTACAGGCTTGCGCTACCGCCAGCTTTAGCGGGTGTCCATGATGTATTCCATGTTTCTCAGCTCAGGAAATACATCAGGGATGACAGTCATGTGGTTGACTACTTAGACTTGTCTGTAAAGCCGGATTTGTCCTGTGAAATTCGACCAGTCTTTATCTTAGACCGTCGAGAGAAGGTGTTGAAGAATAGAGTCATCAAGTTGGTTCGAGTTTCTTGAAATTCTCACTCGCTAGGTGAGTCGACTTGGGAGTTGGAGGAGGACATTCGGGAGAGGTTTCCTCATTTGTTTGAGTAGTGCTTTGTTTTGCTTTGCTTTGTTTGTTTTGTTTCGGGGTTTTGCCCTATATACCTCTTGTATAAATTTCGAGGACGAAATTCTTCTTGTAAGGTAGGTAGGACTTGTAACCCCTATTTTGGATTTTATTGTATTTTTATTTGTTTCCTTGATTATTGTACTTAGATTCTTTTATTATATTATATTCTTGCTTTTTCTTGGGCTCTTTATTTTCTCTTGTTGTTCTGTACTCTTTTGGTTCAGATTTTGCTATTTTTTGTACGCAAAATTTCGCTCTTCCTATTTTGATTTTGATTTGTTCCACTTTATGTTCATCTCATTGTTTTATGCTTATTTGTCTCTTTTTGGAACCAAAACCGATACCCAAAACCCATTAAACCACGACCCAAAATCCCAGTTTCTAATCTCCTATAAATACCCTATTTAATAACCCTAATTTATTCTCTCTCTCTTTCCCCGGCAGTACTCTCTCTTTGTTTTTCCCCAAGACCAAAACCAACCCATTGCCCATCTCCCGTTGCCGCCACTTTGCCACTACCACCGTTATCATCATCCATCATCCCATCGTCCTCGTCACCGTCCCATCATCGCCCTCCGACCATCTTCCCATCCTCGTCTTCGTCATCCACTGCCCTAATCCATCACCGAACCACCTTTGCTCCATCGTCAAACTCCCCCGTCCTCGCCATTACCACTGTGATCTCTCGCCGTGCACCCCCCTTCAACCACTGCAGATCCTCTAGCAATCATCATCGCCGTCCAAGCCCCGTTCTCGCCGTCATCGTTTTTCCCTGTTTTTAAGCGAAAACAGAGGCGTGCCCTCGTTGTCAGAGTCACGCTGTTGCCATCGCTTCCCGACTGCAATGTTGTTGCCGTCAGTCGTCGTCGCCCCGCCGCAAGTGTCGCGCCGTCGCCAGCCCAGTGTCGCCGAATCTCTCCCTCTCTCCGTCGAAGGGAGTGATTGGTCACATTTGGTGTTTGCTATTTTGGCCCACTGGATCCCGGTTTTGCCGTTTGCTGTTTGCCCTGATCCACTGTGTGTGTGCGTGTGTTGCTCTTGCTGTTGGTTGCTGTTTTGGAGTTTCCGTTTTGGTGTTTTGCCGCGTGTCTCGCTCGTGTTCTTGTGGACCATTGCCCGAGATTCTTATCCCGTTATTCTTTATTATTCGAATCTGTAATTTAACAGGAAAGTCTCTCCTTGAACTAATATTTTGTTTTGTTCAAGTTTATTTGATCTCTGCAAGTAGATCCAGTCCATTTCGTTATCATACTACTATTGACAATTCCGTTAAGTCTATTGAGGGTTTACACGAGCTAACTCGAGATATTCTTAACATCGTGCAACTCTCTTTGATCTAAAACCTAGTCCATGTTGTATCTTGCATATGCACAATTACATGAAAATAACTAGATCCATGCTATAGACTTGTTTGATGTACTGAACCTATTAGACTGAGTTTGATTGATTACCATGGCTGTGATATTACATCTAAGAACTGAGATTTTTCATGTTAAACATCTATTGACACTTGAATCATTAATTTGCATGAAAAATATGATTGTATGCTTAAATCGTTTCATATTCATGTTAAAATAAATTCTGGATTGTTGTGTGTTCCATTTTGAATCAGATTTTCAATCATGTTGCTGTCATATTTTGAAATAACTTTCTAAACATAAAATTTAGCCACAGATGTCTAGTTTACTATCCTTTTTGCGGATTTGGATTCCGACGCGTGGTTTGTTAGATAGCATCATTTTAGTACAGCTGTATCAGAACTTTTGGATTCACAAATGCATGCGTATCTTTCTGTTCTATAATTTATTGACCATGCTAACAGTAAAATAAAAATCTGAAATAAATTAGGCTGAGCCTAAACATGTGTAGGAATGACCCAGAATTTTTATGGATTCATTTGATGTGTTTTCTGAACTGCAACAAATAGGTGAACATAGATTACATCATGCTGCCTGAACATAAAATCTGAATAGAATATAGTTGTCACCCTAGTTTCTATATCTTTTATGTGCCTATATATATTCTCTAGAACCGTGTGGAGGTCTGGTTTCTAGAACTTTCGACCGTAATCTATGTTTTAGTACAACAAGGTCATGCTGTCGAGATTTGTAAATTGTGTGTAATTAATTTGTTGCTTCTTGCTTTGTCTGTAACGTATAGAATTAGTCATACTTAGTATCATACAATATTGACACCTTCTTGCATGCTCACATAGGATTAAATAAAATGATAACAAGCCGAGGTAATATGGGATGACTTGGTAGTGAACAATCGGAGATTGTACTCGGTCGGACCCTACTGTACTGACCTGTACTGTATGGCCATAAAACCTTGCCTGATAACCACTGACACTGAACATTAAATACTGATTACTGAGCCGAGAACACGAACCGTGAATTCACCATCAGCCTAAAGCGTACACTTTGTGTTTGCACCGAACCTGTAGTATGGGATGCAGTAGTACGTGCACTAGATATGCTAATAAAATGATTAATAACCTGCATTTATCATCTCATGCTTGATCCTGTATATAATCGTTTAAACATTGACCTTTGATACTATTGCCTGCTCTTTGCTTTGCTATTTGACTTTGATCATGTCCTTTTCCTTTGATAAACATGTTTCCTTTATCCTTTATTTTCCTCTACTTGTTGTCCACGACTTGCTTTAAGGACACTCTTTTCTTTCTTTTTAGATCAAGTGTTTACATGTACTGAAGGAGCTATACCAGAAGGAATTGGTGAGCAACGATTCTAAAGATGGAGCTTATTTTCGCTGCTTAATTTACTTTCTTGCTAGTTTATTGTTTTGAACATTGTTATGACTTGTACTTTGTTTTGGGCTTTTGTTCCTGGAGTTTGTTTTTCCCAGATGTTGGGTTTCTTGTGTTGGATATTATTATTGTTGGATTATTTCATTATTTATTGAAGTTATCTTGATTCATGTGATTATATTCTTCATGCGTGGTTGTGTTTGTTGTTGCATATTGTTGAGTTAGTCTGGTACAACTTATGGATGGTGTTTACATTAGTCACTGGGCCTACGTTACATACTCATATTCCGTATCTTGGGAAGCGGGGCATGACAAAGATGCATAAAGTCATCTACTGCTTATGCTTTCTATTTTGGTCGGGATCAAAACAGGACCACAAGTAATCTGGCAGCAGCAGCAAGATCGGGCCTTGGGGATCCGTTTCAAGCCCAATTTCTCCTCCAAGTTAGATCGTACAACTCTCATTGTATGATTATCTTATCTTTTAAGGATACATTGGGCGGTTATTATATCAAGAATACATCATAGGATTTCCCTAGATCTCTATATATACATTATAACAGCCTCATTTGAGAGGCAAGAGAAGTACTTCATTGTAGAGTTTTCCATTGTAAACAACAAGTATCTTATGGTCAGACTTAAGAGATAGATAGGATCGTGGTGAGAGTGGTTGTAACTCTTATATTTTTATTTAGTTCAATATCATCTCGGTTATTTCTCCCCGGATTAGGGTTCGAGATAAAATTGTATGCTTTGGTGTGTTTGGTTTAATTTATTATTTTACTTGGTGGTTTGTAGTGACCGTGTTGCAAAACTCAGCAGAAAATTCTAACATTAAGGTGGGTTAGTAATTGCGAAAAACTTTTTTTAATTTTTGCACATACATAATCGCTATTGATACCTGCGGCGAACTAAACGAATTATTACCTTAGTTTCCTATACCAGCAACGAAATAATAGACGACAACGAAATAATAGAAACCGCAGATAAGCTGCAGATCGTACATGCGGTTTAGTATAGACTGTGACCGCTGTTGCGAAATGCAGTTTAATCTGACGTTATAAAAAAAGCCATACATCTCTAGTCTCTAGTATTATAATGGGAGAAGGGCTTAGTGTCATTTGTAAATGTGTGTCATTTTGTCAACACGTGCAGCGCACGTGTTGGTAGATATTTTTTTTTTGTTGTCCTTTTCATTCTCCCTTCCCATTTTCCCCACGTGCGTGCACGTGTATAATACTAGATTTTTTTTTTTGGTCCTTTTCATTCCTTCTCCCCATTTTCCCACGTGCAACGCACGCGTATAATACGATTTTTTTTTTGGTCCTTTTCATTCCCCTTCCCATTTTCCGTTGCACGTGTATAATACTAGTTGAATTATTTAAGGGAAGGGCGGCTACTGAGATTTATTTTGAAAATTGGGCTTATTTAGGGAACACATCCCTGTATTTTACACCCCCCAAAACGAATTTTTTCCCAAAACGCCCCATTTTTGCAAAGTATTTCCCAAACCGCCCTACTTTTTTTTTTAATTCCCAAAGCGCCCCACTCGGTCTCTCAAAGACCGAGTCTAGTGCAAATAGACTCGGTCTTTGAAAGACCGAGTCTTGCGCTTTGAAAATTCAAAGAGCAAGACTCGGTCTTCCAAAGACCGAGTCTATTTGCACTAGACTCGGTCTTTGGAAGACCGAGTCTTCACTCTGTGCGTTTTTATAATCGCAGATCCCCTTTCTTTCTTCTTCTTCTTCTGGACTTTAACCTATTCTATTTCTCTAACCCATCTTCCTAAATCTAGGGCGACCTCCTACTTCTCAAAATCTAATCTTAATCTAAATATATATAACAATATCTTCCTAACCCTCTAACGATCTCCACTATAATATCCCAAAACCCTTATTTTGAAAGATCAATTTTTTTGTTTTTTTGCTAAAATTGAAGCGGATAGCAACTTCAACTCTTTTACCGAAATATCTACGGCTCTATCCTTGACGCTTGTGAAGGTATGATGAATATTGGCCTTTAATTTTCTGAATTTTGGTATAGATTTTGTTTGTGGTTAGATAATAACTCGCGTATTTTAATAAATATACGTAGGTATGGATCTTGAGATTCCTATTTGGTTATACTTTGGTGGTGAAATTACTTCTGGTACGAGAGAGTCACTAGACGGTTCGTAATCTCCAAGGGCATCCACCATCACTTACTTCTGGGGGACCTTGTACGATCTCCTCTATTGTACGTTTTCTAGGTGCCATTTTACATTTAACAGTGTAAAGTGACGGTGATGTTTTCAATGTGACAAATTCCCGATGTTTCTTGATATTATACACCTTCACAGCATGCAGAAGGGAGTCTTTACTAACAAACTCCTGTCCAACGTAGAATTCGTCTACATTGGATGAACCAGAAGACTCTTGTGGAAATGGGGGTACTCTAGCAGCTTCAGCCATCTCCTCCGTAACATGAGCGCTAACATTAGCATACCTATCAGTAGCTCTCACTTCATTAGAACTATTGTTCGAAGGATTTACATTAGCTACATCATCATCTTCTTCTCCATCATCACTTTCCAGACTTTCATCATCGTCTGTTTCTTCCTCTTCTTCATCATCATCTAATAAACTGTTGTTAATCACTGCATTTTGAAAGAGTTCAAACATACTGTCATTTGGAACAGAGTCAGAAACCGGGCTTGGTTGGCGTGGCAGCTCAACATTTACAGAATCCGGAATTGTTGTATTTGTGAAGGTGTTCTCTTGTGAGGATACCGGATTTGGTTGTGAAGATTGATCGGGGTTAGGTCTCGACTGCTGTGTAGGTACTACCCGTATGAAGCTTGCACTAGGGATATCATGTGGCTGAGCATTTACAACTCGAATTTGCTGAATATATAACTCTAATACAGACCAAACACAATTCGGATCAAATGTCCTAGCAATCAATGACTTCAGCGAATTATCAGTAGGTACGGGCACTGTCATAAAAAACTGAACACCTCCTCTTCCAGCTGCGTATCGAGCTAAAATTTTTACATTCCATTCATTCCTATCCCAATTAGTAACTTCATAGATTTTCTCAACTAGTTCTTCAAATGTAATGGTACGGGGTACCCAAACTATTTCCGGTTCCAAATGACTATAACAACAACCAATCTTTGGATCACGAATAATTTCACCACCAAAGTATAACCAAATAGGAATCTCAAGATCCATACCTACGTATATTTATTAAAATACGCGAGTTATTATCTAACCACAAACAAAATCTATACCAAAATTCAGAAAATTAAAGGCCAATATTCATCATACCTTCACAAGCGTCAAGGATAGAGCCGTAGATATTTCGGTAAAAGAGTTGAAGTTGCTATCCGCTTCAATTTTAGCAAAAAAACAAAAAAATTGATCTTTCAAAATAAGGGTTTTGGGATATTATAGTGGAGATCGTTAGAGGGTTAGGAAGATATTGTTATATATATTTAGATTAAGATTAGATTTTGAGAAGTAGGAGGTCGCCCTAGATTTAGGAAGATGGGTTAGAGAAATAGAATAGGTTAAAGTCCAGAAGAAGAAGAAGAAAGAAAGGGGATCTGCGATTATAAAAACGCACAGAGTGAAGACTCGGTCTTCCAAAGACCGAGTCTAGTGCAAATAGACTCGGTCTTTGGAAGACCGAGTCTTGCTCTTTGAATTTTCAAAGCGCAAGACTCGGTCTTTCAAAGACCGAGTCTATTTGCACTAGACTCGGTCTTTGGAAGACCGAGTGGGGCGCTTTGGGAATTAAAAAAAAAAGTAGGGCGGTTTGGGAAATACTTTGCAAAAATGGGGCGTTTTGGGAAAAAATTCCCCCAAAACCTCTTCAAAACCTCATCATCCTTCCTCCTGGATCCGCCTCTCCTAAAAAATCGTGCCAAGCCATGAGCACCAATAGTAGCAGCAGTTGGCGAACCCTCCTCCTTCGAATCGGAGACAGGTGTCCCGAATATGGTGGTTCCGCCGACTTCAAGGAGCACATCGTAAGAATCCTTCGCTCATTTCGCAAACCCTAGTTTTCACTTTTTCGTTCTTTTCGAGTTGAGTTTTGTCGCAAACCCTAATTCCGCTGTCTCGGTGACGCTTTAGGATGCGTGCCATAGCTCGCTCATGCGCGAATGGGAGAATTCCAAGGATGATATATTCGAGGTGATGCCTAATTTTTCGATTAAGTTTGTTCGATTTGTGTTAATATGTGTTTTTTTTTCTGTAGATCCTGTAGTCTTATGTCAAAAATTGGATCTTGATAGCCGTACCTTTTCTTTTAGCATTCGTAGGGTTGACCATTCTCGGAAAATATGGTTCTTTTTGTTGCTGAAGATGCTTATTTTGTTAGTCTAATGATAAAGTTAGAAGTACAAAGATACTGGTAATATTTGGGCAACTCTTAAATACACGAGAAAATGTAAGCAGTTTTAATTTTATTTTATTTTATTGTTTTCACCTTAAAAGTTGGATGTCAGGGCTATTTGCTGATGTTCAGTTTCACTTGGTGATTGTTATGCTACCTCACAAATCCACGGGTTATTAATTTTTATATTTATGTTGCCATAACGTGGATTTTTATCAAATAATTATAGACTCGCGAAACTATATATTAATTTGTAGTCATGGACAACCATTTGGTATTCGGAAGATCACTTCTTCACGTAGAAGCTTATTGTTTGTCTTTTTAAACTTGAAATTTGTCAATATGTGAAAGTGGACTAACTCGAGTACTTATTTTTATACAGCTCCTTCTTCAATGTGCTGAACAGTTGCCACACAAGATTCCTTTCTATGGAGTAGTGGTATGGTGTTTTTTTTTTGATTTTTGCTCTTAACTCGTTTGCAGTTCATGGAACATATATAGTTTTACTTCTAACTGGCTTCCAATTAGGAAGTTATCTTTTTTACGATTGCATGCATTGGAATAAATGGTTTTGTTGTCATTTTTAGTGTCATAAGTGGAAACGTCATGTATGTTACCTTGTGCCACATTTAATTCGGTGGTAAAATATATGGCATTCCCTAATGGAACTTTTACCCACTTCAATGATTCCACATCAAATAGGAATGCAAGAAAAGCTTGGACCCAATAAATACCCCAATATTTTAGATCTGGTAGGTCAAAGAATATGATGAAGTAATAATGGTTGATATGTATGTGTGTATACATATGTGTGGGTAATGATCTGGTAAGTGACATTTAATAAGTGTAATAGGTGATATCTTGTGTCACCCATCCCCACTTCTCAAATACAAGATTCACACTGTCCAAAGTGATCTACATGTCTTAAAACATAGGATGGAATATCAAAGTTTGGACATGTTTTTTTCATCCATTAAGGGGTTCCATTTGTTTTACTACTGAAAAACCATTCGTTTTGCAACCACTTGTTGCATGAACAAATAATGTTCAAACTTCGTGATATTTTATGCTTCTATGCTTTATGATATGTTGATCACTTTGAACGGTGTGGATCATGTATTTGAAAGGAGGAAATATGTGAAACAAGTTTTCACTTATTTCACTTTCACTTAGGAGTTGTTTGGTTGGCATGAAGTTGACTGGTGGAAAAAAATCGGATGGAAAAGCACTGTTCATGTGGTTTGGTTGGCGTGAATTTACTGGATTTCACTTTCGCACTGTAGCTACAGTATTGCGCAAATTTTGTCTTGTAGGCAATTTCACTTCTGTACTTTTTTGCTCCGAAAACGCTTGCACAACACTTCACCAATATTTTAATATTTTATTCCTCTCACTGTTTCTCTTTCCACTTCTGAAGTGGCTTTTGTCATTTGTGAAATCAACAAAATGGTATTTAAACAATTCTCTCTCTCCATGGGCGAAAAGTCCCACATGCTTTCTGAGCCTTTTTGCTCCCTCTCTCCGCACTTCTCTCCGCACTGTTAATCCAATAATTAGGATTAGGTTATGTTTTAATTAAGATTAGATTAGGGATTAGATTATATTAGATTAAGATTTAATTAAGATTAATCCCTAATTAATTATTTAAGATTTAATTAGTATTAGATTAAGATTAATTTAAGATTAGCTTAAGATTAGATTAGATTAGATTAAATTAAATTATATTAAATTTTGATTAAATTAGATTAAGTTTAGATTAGTATCAATTAGTTTTTTTAGTCTCGGTTTTTTTTAGGCTTCAGTTTTTTTATTTTCGTTTGTTTTTGCTTTAGTTTTTTTTTGGTTTAATTTAATTAAGATCAATTTAGTTTAATTAGTTTAAACCCTAATTAATTGAGATTACTATTAAATAAAACCAAAAGTTAAAAAGCATTTTAAATTATTTTCGCTACAGTATTCTTACAACTCAAACAAACTTAAATCTTTCCTGGAAAACTATTCCAGCTACATTCAACCATACCACTTTTTTAGAAATCATTTCCACAGTTTTTTTTTCTTCTCTACAGTAATCTTCCAAGTTCGGAAATATTTTACAACCAACCAAACACCCCCTTACTCGATCATCCCCTTATAAATATATTCATATATGTGAGAAAACTGGCGGAAAGGTGCCATAGATTTTTTTCCTCGGCACCATAAAAATCCTACTCTCCTCCCAAATGCATGATCCACACCGTTTAAAGTGCTCAATATGCCATATAACATACGATGAAATATTATCAATGTTGGATATGTTTTGCCCAAGTGGTTGCAATTGTTCTATTGTTGAAAAACCGTTAGTTTTGCAGCCTCATGATGTCTTATGGGCAAAACATGTTTAAATTTTGTTATTTTACTTCACTCCGTGTTTTGTGGTACGAATATCAACTTGAACGATGTTGATCGTGAATATTGATTCACGAGATTGGGTTTTAGCATGCTATAAGAGGAAATTTTCTCCTATGCCGTAGGACCCCCAATATCTTCTTTCTCTATATATGTAGGGTCCTAGGGAATCAATCTGGTGGGAATCGTTCTTACAATAATCTTTGGGGGAAGTTCATGTTTAGCTACCCATGGATGATCCGAACATCTTATATTGATCTACATTATTCAATTAGTCAAAAAATGTAAATCAGTCCATTTGAAATCCAGTTGTTTGAGTATTTTGTGATTACAAAATAACAATATGCAGCTGTACAATTCGTAATGCTTTATCACATGGCAAACAATTATCAAATCACTTGATCTTGGCAAACAATTATCAATCACTTGATCTCATATCCATAGACTAATGTAGTCATGCATATCAAGATGAACAGTTTAGATTGTTCAAGTAATGATCCAACATAGAGTTCCTACATGGTTCTCACCAATGGAGTTATCACCTAATAAAGGGGCTAGTGCGTCACACACTAGCCAACGTAACTAGGGAGACAACTCAAAATTCATATCCTGACTATCCAAAATAAAATTCCACACTATTGGACGTTATCCTCATCATAATTAATAAGTATATTTGTGGAAAATCTCAGAAAATTTTGACTATTTTTAACCACTCATCATGCAATAAAAGAAAGAGTAATTCTTTACTCTTTTTAAACGTCGATTTTTGTGGTTAAAAAATATAATGTTAAAATTCGTCGAATTCATTTAAATTTTTTATACATATTTTTCATAATGTAGAATTGTAGATCATATCCAACGGTATGGATTTTCATTTTGGATCGTCGATATTGATAGTGAGAAATGATAGCATGGCACTCCAAGTGTGCAACTCCATTTGCAAGTCTAGGATTGTGGTAGAAATGACTTATGTACTCCAAGTGTAGTTTGTATTAAGGGCCAAAAATTACATACGCACTTCGTTGTTTAGGATTGATCAACATCATTCACCAAGATGCGGAAATCGAGGAGGATGATTGGGATAAAATTAAAGCGGGCTGGTGAAAATGGAGAAATACATTGGGAGTACTCTGTAATCGGAGGCTACCTTTGAGATTGATGAAATTTTTAAAGGATATCTATACAAATAGCTTTGCTTTATTGTAGCTAAAATGAGGATGCTAAGGTGAATGAGTGGAAACACACAAAGTTAAAATAAGAATGATTGCATACAACAGAAAGTAGAGGCTCCCTTAATCGATGATAAAATGTGAGAACTGATTGTGGTTGTTTGGATACATACAATGAAGACCAACATCTGCCCCAGTTAGGAGGAAGCTAGGGGAGCAAAAAGGGGTAGAGGTAGACGTAAACGAACTTGGGTTGAAGCTATTATTAAGGATTTGCAAAGTGTTACTTTGATGAAGGAGGTGGCCTTTAATAGAGTTGAATGGAGAAAGATTCATGTAGCCGATCCCAAAATTTGGGATGAAGGTTTGGTTGTTGTTGTTGTTGTGTATATATATCTGCTGGTTTAACCCGTAGTTCAAATATTGATGCAAAGTAATAAATATCACAACTATTCATGTGCATTTTTAATTGCTTTGTGTTTCTAATTCTTATATACACCTTTCATCAGAGCTGATCTTGGCGTTTAGCTCTACTTCTAGTCTATTGGGGAATTGTAAAAATCCAAAGTGGATATTATATGTTTGGTGTCTCAAAATTAACTTACTTTATGATGTTCATGTCTTTGTTGCTTATATATTTTCTTTAATATCTACAGGTTGGTTTAATTAATTTGGATTTCGAGAGTTTTGCTGAACAAGTTGTAGATACTACTCATTCGAAGTTCCAGGCATGACATTTGGTTATTGATGTTCATTCATTTTGCCGTTCCTGTTATTTCATCAAGTGTAATGATATTTTATGCTTGTATTAGCAAAACATTATCAGCTGAGTATGATATTTCGAAATACTACTCTCATTTTTTATACATGGCTGATAAATTTCATGGACTTTAAATCTGCTCTAGCCTTTTATATCCTATCAAATGCTCTTGGTCGGAGGGATTTCCCCACCTTAAAATATTGGATTTAATACGGTCTGGTATTGATTCTAGAAGTTTACATGATAATGAGAGCTGGCTAAAATATTCTTCTGCTTGGAATTTATTTTATTTTTATTTTTTAAATATTGCTTTAAATTATTTTATCTATAATATCGATCAACTCATTGCCCTGTCGACATTTTCAGGATGCTCTAAATTCAGGAAATTGTGTCAGGATTCGCTTATTATTGCGGTTTCTTACAGTGCTTGTAAGTTTCCAAGCATTATTTTGCGTGCTTGTAAATGATTATCCCTTCTCCACATTAATCTTGTTCAGCTAGTTGCATTGAGTATTTGACCAAATCAGAAATTGAATTGGCATATCCTGTAGTAATAATTTCACGTCATGGTAGTAATGTTTCCTAGTTATTAATTTCTAACTTGAAGCATTACTAGTCTTCCACTAATAATTAGTTATGCAATTACAAATCCATGCACAAAACACAACACAAACACAGACACACACTTTATGTTATTCATTCATACTCATGCTTTCACACATTTACTTACACGCTCAGATTTATGTTCATAAGTATGTACATAAACTAATCATGATGCGGCATGCATTTGTGGAAGATCCATAATGTTTATATTTAATTGCATGCTTGATTCTAAGCCCATATTAGTCTAAAGAGGAGAAATGAGGTGGTATAATTTGATTTGTTCATATAACAGGGAGCTCATTATACCTGGAGTTACATATTTTTTTAACCATTTAGTGGATGTGAAAATAGGATTTAATTTTATGCTACTAATTCCATTTGATTTCTCCATTATAGAACAGTTTAACCTTATAGATTATGATCGTTGTGGGTCATGATGCTTAATCAGTTTAGGAATTTGTTCCACTATACATGCACATGCATACAAATACCACTTACGTCGCAGCATCCATTTTATCCTGTCTAATTTTATCTAACCACTTGAGGGAAGGAAAAGTAAGGTTTATATTTTATACTATTAATACCGCTTGATTTCTCGATTGTAGACCAATTTAGGCAAGTAGATTAAGATTGATGGTGTGGGTCGTGAAGCTTAATTTGGGAACTAGTTGCGATGGAACTTCTCCCATATGCTTATACGCACATGCATACTTAGCGACACTGAAACTCAATTTAATCTACTGACATAAATTTTAGTTTTGTATGATTAAGTGCAAGGCCTCTTGTACTTGTTGTCATAATCCTTTTTAAATGGAGGTAATGCTGAGGTTGGGAGAAATCTTTAATTAGCGTTTGAGATTATGTAATGGGTTCTGTGTGAGCACAAGGCTTCGTAAAATAATTGAGATATAGTTAATGTGAAAGACCCTACCAATAGACCAATAAGGGTTTAGTATTATAATTAATTCTAACACACCCCTACAGGCTAAGGGCCAATACTGAGGGCCAATGCCAATACCTGGACTGTTTGCAGTGGTATTTTTTTTCTTTCTAATCCGTGTTTTAAGCACAACCGGAGGGATTCGAATATGGGTTATTGTGTTACTTTGATACCATGTGAAAGTTCCTACAAATAGACCAAAACTTCGATGTTGTTGTAGGTGTTTGGTATCTATTTTATTTCTAACTGTTAATAAAATGGTTACAAATTTAAAAGGTTAGAAAGTTCCTACAAATAGACCAAAACTTCGAAGTTGTTGTAGGTGTTTGGTATCTATTTTATTTCTAACTGTTAATAAAATGGGGTTACAAATTTAAAAGGTTAGTTTAGATGGATAAGCAAAAAATGAATGATACATACAATATATGATTTATGACGGGAAGACTTTTTCATGCTAAAGAATGCTTTATGCCCTTAATTTTTTCTCAAGAATTATTTGCAACTTTCCCTCAGTTATTTGAAAGGTCAGCAAATGGTTTTTGAATCAATTAATTCCTTTCTTTGTGGTGTAGATGTGCAACAATGTTATAATGCCAAGTTCTTTAGTTGGAATTTTTGAAACTCTGTTATCTTCTGCGGCTGATGATGCTGGGAACCCTTCTCGACAGCCGCGTGCTGACTTCTATGTTACATGTATCATGTCCTCCCTTCCATGGGGAGGTGCAGAACTGATTGAGGTAAGACTGTTATGCTATTGCAACAGCAACTTTATCTTATTCTCTAAGCTGTGATTTTTATTTCTAAGTGCATAATAAAACATTATGTAGTTTAGCGTTATTTTGTTGAAAATTTCTAAGTCAGCATAATGAGGTTCCATAACGTTCTTCTTTGATATTCTCCTGAATGCATTATAATAGACGCACATCACTGATTTATATTTACAGACTGTAAAAGCTATTACTTTTAGGAGATAACCTAGTTTATATAATTATTGTTGTGAGTACAAGTCGTACGAAGCAGATTTTGAGCAAGGCATTATCTATTTTTCCCTATATCCAAGACTAACTAAGGTTCTAGGATGGAAGATGATATGGTGCATACAGGGAATTGCACTCAGCTTTAAGGCACAATTTAAGCAAAATGCCAGTTTTATAGTTTTTGTTCTTTGAAAATTTAACGGATGAGACTAAAATATCTTAATTTTTTAAAGATTTTTGTATGTTATAATAATTTATTATTATTATTTTTTGTATAGACAAAACAAGATGTTTTGTCCCAAACAAAAAAGCCAAAATTATACGGATGAAGCAAGATGTTTCGTCTGTAAAATAATTTTATTTGAAGTATTTTTTTTGGGTTGGAATCCATACAAAATCCTGTACAATCCATGCCCATAGAATCCAAGCACATAGAATCCAAGCACATAGAATCCGACCGTACAAAAGAATGATCCATACAAAATTCTATACAAATATACAATCAGCCCATAGAATCCATGCCCATACAATTTTTTTTACAAAAAGCAACTTGGACCAAACATCATGTTTCGTCCGGCTAATTTTTTTTTTCCCAGTGATTTAAAAAAAAAAACTCCTAATTTGCTCGGACGAAACATTTTGTTTCGCCCGATGGTTTAAAAAAATAATAAAATGTTAGGGACGCCTATAATATGCATATTGCCAAATCCGTTCTCAAATATAGCAAAATCCGTTCTCAATTATAGCAATCCACTGTAGCAAAAATGAAAAAAATGGCCAACTAGCAAACAACTGCAGTGACTTCTTTGCTATGAAATGGCTAAAATGGGAATATAGCTAACGACTGTGGATGCTCTGAAAGAGGTATTTTCTGAACTCAGGACCTCAATATCTGCTTATTAGTGCAATGCTACCATGTTTTTTTTGTTGGGAATTTTTATTACACTGTATTAATAATGTGAGCAAAACATGCATATGAACTGAAAAAGTAGTTTAATGAAGTTTCTGAAATTTGTCCTAAACAAAAAAGGAACTAAAAAAACAAATTATTATCACAATTAGAAATGTATGTAGCTCTTTATGCACAATTAATAAAGGTTTGGATGAAGGCACTATTGAAACCAGTAATTTGTTCTTACTTTCCATTTGATTGGAAAACAGCAGATTGTTTTGTAAGATAACTCTGTTATTTATAGTTTATATTTTTACTGGAGTCCTGTAAATAACCAGTATACCTCTTTACAGCAAGTTCCAGATGAGTTTGAGAGAGTAATGATTGGTGTGCAATCTTATTTAAACATCCGATGCCATTCCCATGATACAGATTTTACAATCTTTGAGTTGGACGAAGATAAAACTCTTGAGAAGAAGGTATAGATTCTTTATTATTATGGTTATATTTTTTTTAATTTTTGTATTTATTTTGAATGAAACCCATAACTGTTTATGATTAAGTTGGTAATGCCTTGATTTTGTTTCATACCCATGGTCATTGTTGTTCTTTTTCATTACTGTATTAATTTGTTTTCTAATCCCTTGAAGGTTTGGAGCGGCTATTTGTTAGTGTATTATTTAACATCATCCTATATATTAATTGATGGCGGAGTTCTACTTATTAAGTTAGCAGGGGGTTTACAGATAAAATTCCCCCTCCTTTAGGGTGAACAGTAGATGAATAATGAGCAATAACAGGTGGTTGCAAAGTACATCCTCATCATTGTAATCCATGGTTCTAATTTCTAAATGTATGCTGTCCATGTCGTGTCTGCCTAAAAGCTTTTCATGATGGACATAACACGGTTTGGTTGGCTTGTAGTGTGAAAACACTTGTATTCTAAAGATGAGTTTGGTAACCTTTCATTCATCATATTATCACATGTTTAAACACCCTATTCCTGATACAAAGAAAATACGAAATGTACAATGTTTTTGAAAGTGGTCTTGATAGCCACTGGGGCAAAGGGAGGGACCTAGACCGCTTCATCCTTCGCATTAAGCAGTTCTCACTTAATTTTAAAGAAAACAAAAAGAAAGTTGAGGGAGGAAAGGAGAAAAGGTTGACATGAAAAATTCACTGAAACCAATCGACGTTGTTCTTTTAGTTGCCATCATCACACATAAGGTCCTGACCTGCTATCTTAAGTTAAATCCGGACTTTAAACACACTACAGTTTGAGTATCTCCTGTTTTCTCTTTCTTGCTAGAGTGAACACGATGACAACAATTGCTAGAGTGGTAGTAATCCGAAGCAGTAGGGACTGTGGTCAAATTCTCTAGTGTCATCTAATATAAGCTGTATCAGTAAGCAAAAGTATATGGACCACATAAATTACATAGGTTGAAGTAGGCTTTAAGAATTGATTGAAACCATGGTTCTAAAAAGTGGATCTGTGAAATGCAGCATGCTATTTTGAAAATATTACTGTTTTACAATATACAAAATATTAGGAAAAAATAAACGAAAAATGTATGTAATTAGTGGGAAATCAGAAAATAACTAGAAAACGAGAGTTGCTAGAAACCAACTATCACATAGTATACCACTCAATAGCTACTAAACTCTATTGCAACAAACTACTACTGTTACCACAAAACACCACCACGTACGGATGCAAAACGGGCCGGTTTCAGGCTAGTTCGGCCCAAAACGGGCTGGTTTTAGGCTGAACAGGACCGGACTGGCTCGTTTTGTAGCTCTGACCAGAACACTACTGTAGTGGTCTGGTCCCGGCCCGGCCCTTGCTTTTTTGAACTGTAGCCTGGTTGGATCCAGACCGCTAAGGCCCGGGACCCGCCGGGTCGTGAATCGGACCAGCCCGGCCCGTAACTGGGCGGTCCATATACTTCTTTAAAATAAAATAATAATATTTAGGGTAAATAAATGTCGTTTTACCCTTCCTATGGCTATAAACGGCTATGTGGGGGTAAATTTGAATACACCAAAAATATAAAATTCTATAACTAGAGAAGCCTTCCAAACCATTTTCTTCACAAAAAAAACTTCCAAGCAATTCTCTTAACTCTCTCAATTTATTCCAAACAATTCTCTTAGCCCTCTTAATTTATTCTTGCAATTTGTGGAATCTCAAAGTTTGAAGAAATGAAGAAGTGCAATTTTGAAGTTCTTTTGGAATCAATCAACATTCAAGAAGTATTCACAACACAACTTTGAGAATCTTCTAGTGCGGTATCTTTTTTATAATTCAATATTTGTTTGTTGTTAATTTGTTACTTTTTTAATATTAATTTTATATTTTGCATACAATTATGGCATCATCACGTAGTCAAAGCGGACAAGAGTATACCAATGTTTCTCACCATGTTTATGTTACACATTTAGATACTGATAAGGTTAGAGAGTTGAATATCACAAACATTCCCGATTTTGATTTTCCTTGCCTTCACCACAATAATGAAATTCATTTAGACAATACCGAAACACAAAATACCGAGACCCCATCTGCTTCCTGAAAATTTAGAGAAAACTTTGGATGTGTACCAATTTTTTACATTTTTTTTATTTGCGTCCAATCTGAAAGAGGAAAATATGGTATGTAACAAGTATCAATTGGCTCACAAATTGAAAGTGGGCAGTGGGACAGGTACACCTAAGCTCCACTTGAATAGTAAACAAAAGGAAACACCATGATCTTACCAAACAAAAAAGAAACCCCAAGATCGGTCTAGTAGATAATTTTAGTTATGATCATGAAATTGTACGTTGGAAAATGGTTAATCTTGTTATTAAGAATGAGTTACTATTTACTAATTCCGAAAGTAAAAACCTAGAAATGTTTAACCAACTCACTCTAAACCCCTCATTGTAAAAGAATTCCTAGAAACATTGTTAAATCCGATTGTATCATGAAAAGTTGTAATGATTTTCCCGTTATGTGCATTACTTGTCATTGGATCCTTTAAAAAGGGACCATACAATTTGGTTATTTGATGTATCTTCATAATGGTGTAGCCATCTCAAATTAGTGAAGCATGTAATATTTTTGGTATTGAAGAAAAAATTATTTAAATTTAGCCTTGATAATGCCACCAATACTAAAAAAGGGTTCCTTCATTGATTGATGTGTTTATGCCTCCATTGCCTGAAATATTTCATATTAAATGTGCATGTGATATCATCAACTTGTGTTTGCAATATGCTTTGAAGATAGCCGAATCATATGTTAATGCAATAAAAGATGGTGTGCATTTTATTGATTTGAGTGATCATAATCTTCAAGAAATCCAACAATGGTGTGGTTTTAGAGGAATAAAATTTAGAAAATCTTCTAAAGATCTTAAAACTAGATCGAATATTACATACAAATTGATTACAATTGTTAGTTTATACAAAGTTGTTATACATTTTTTTTGTATTGCAAAACACATGGAAAACATTTGCATGAATCAAGCTTATTGCAATTATGTCGAAAGTTTGTTAAACATTTTGAAACCTTTTCAAGATGCAACTCTTCAATTTTCAAGTTTTTATGAGTCCACTTCTAGTTGTGCTTTATTTACTATAGTTAGTATGATGCAAACTTTCCAAAAAAATAAATTTGACCCTTTGATTAGCACAATTGTTATTTTCGCGTACACAAAATTCATGAAATATTTTCATCATCTTTCTATGTTATATTGTGTTGCAAGTGTAATGAATCCTCGTTAGATGGTGCGAAGAGTTTGATTGTTTTGTTATAATATGGTTGAATAATTAAATTATGACTATGATGAATATGTATTAACAGTTGAGTCAATATTAGATATTTTATATGATACTTATGATATAAAATTTGCATATAGTGCTCAAATACAATGACATCTTCATCAACATCATTTGTATGGAGTCTTATTAAATCTAAAAACCTAAGACAAATGCGCCAAATAAATTAAAATAACATGGTGGAAAAATAACGAAGGTTCATATCTTATCCCCCCCTCTGCGCACGTTGTTCATCGTCGTGTTGGGAAGTTTTTTTTTTCTATTGGTGGCGTGAACGAGAAAAAGAATCGTTTGACGCTGGTGACTTTGCAAATGTTAGTGTGCTCAGAAGAATGGATGAAAGCGGAAATAAGGACTCAGAATACGAGAAGGCTCAAGTGGTAACAACACTTGCGAAGAATGAGAACGAAATCTCAAAAACTACGAGGAATGAAGACCACATCTCAAGAACTCTCTGAGTATGAAGACCAAATCTCACTAACTCCCGAAGATTGAAGATCAATTGTAAACTTTAAATTTCTTGTAAGCTAACTCAAACTTAATATGATTGGGAGAGACTCAATTTTGTGGCAGTGGAAGCTCACTAGGGAGTTTAGGGCGATGAGATCCTAGGTTTAGGTTAAGTTGAGGTGCACCACAGTAGTCCGTTGCTCTTTCTTCAATCTAATCCTAGGCTATCTCAAACTCTAGATTATCCCCAAGCTTACCGTGTTTTTTGAATTCTCTCCTTTTGTAATTTGTATTAGTACTAAATTCTGTTATATAATATATGCTAATATGAGGTATGGCTTCTCTACCTTTTGCCAGTCAAAAAATAAAAATCAAACTTTAATTTTCTATTAACAACAATTGTAACTTTTTACAATAATAATAATTACTAAGGTATTTTTTCAATATTACATGTTTTTTTTATTTTATATGTTTAAGAGAGGAAAAAAATAAAAAAAAATTCAAAAACCGGCCCGGCCCGGTCTGCCTCAATCTGGATCTGGGGAGACAAGGCTGGTGGGCTGGTCCGGGCTGCCTCCTTCCCTCTTGGAACCGGAACTTCCAGACTGGTTCTGACATGAACCGGAATCGGGATCAGCCCACTATAGTGTTTGGCCTGGCGGGCCGTGAACTGGACCGGCCCGTCGGACCCGTTTGCCATCCCTACCACCACCACCACCACCACCACAACTACTATAAACAAAATAAATATAATACAAGTAGGAAGCAACCACAATAAAGAAGTAAACTACCTAAGTTTTATAAAGAGAGGTACATAGGTATACCTATTAATTACACATTTCCCAAGTTCATCATCAAGAACAAATAATGAGTAAGAAAAATTTGGAACTGTAGAATAAAAAACTTAATCTAAAATGTTGGGTTACTTGGGCAGGATAGGGATTTGTTTGAGATGGATTTTTTTGGGTGCAAGTTTTCAGGTAGATAGTAAAAATAAGTAATACTATTTAATATCCATCTTTTATGCCTAGAATTTCATTTAGTGTTGCTGTGGCGTTAAAGCCTGTTGTGGACCTGATTCAGCATGATTTTAAGCTCTTGTTTCCAATAAACATGTTGATAATCACTTAAAGCAAAGTAGCTTGTCATCAAGAAATGCTAAAGTGGGGTTAAACTGTAGTTTTTGGTTTTTAAGACTTTGTTGCCTATGACCAAAAAAATATAGAATTGAATCAGTTGTTTAACTCAGACTAGTGATGAATAAAAGACCCGAGTTGTATGTGAACAACTTACATCAGATGTGGTAGATAATGAGGAACAAGGTGCAAACGTAGCTGCTGTGGAGGAATGAGCCAAAACAAAAAAAGGAATAGGACATGGTCTTTCAGCTGTTGGAACATGGTGATGAAATGCTTACTTGTACTGTGCAGTTACCTTGAATGCAATACGAAATAATGCTGGTGTTTGTATTGGAAGGAGGCATCTAATATACCTGATTTGGCATGGATAGAAGCTTTTTTTAAGAGATACGTCAAATCGGCTTTCACACTAGCTATTGAACCTAATTAGTAGTTACACAGGAAGAACAATCCCTGGAGAACCCCCCCCAAGTAAGTCTGGACAAGGACTTGCCGGTTTTGATTTTCTACTATCTTTTGTGTGAATCTGTTACTGTATAACTTTAAAGGACTCTTTAGGAACAGAGTTATGTAACTCTTTGTAGAGTTCCGTTGTAGATCTACTCTTACTAGATTTATTTCCTAATCCACCAAAGTCCCGATATCATAACTTAAACCCATTCCTAAACACAGCCTAATATGTTACACCTCGCAATATTTTTGTTTCAGCATTGGTATTTTCTTATCCTGAATATCCCATTTTGGCTAATCATGTATTTCTGTATTATCTATACTTCTATACGACTATATAAAGGCAGAAGAGAGAGACAGTGTGTGTGTACACTTACATGCTGTGCTCATGAATGTTTAAACAAATTGAAATTTGCTGTAATTATCATGCTTTGGAAGAAAAAAATGAGCCCTCCATGGTAATTATCATGCTTTGATATAAGTTAAACATTAACTAACAAACAATATTTGAAATATAAACACGTGCATTTGCACGTGCTAAAAAAAAACTAGTATACTTGAAGAGTAGAACTCACTACTGGATTATTGTAGTTTATACTTTTACTAGAATTCACTAGAAGATTAATTAACAGACATTATTTGAAATATAAACACATGCATTTGCACATGCTAAGAAACTAGTATACTTGAAGAGTAGAACTCACTACTGGATTATTGTAGCCTATACTTTTACTAGAATTCACTAGAAGATTAATTAACAAACATTATTTGAAATATAAACACATGCATTTGCACATGCCAAAAAAACTAGTATACTTGTAGAACTCACTAGAGGATTATTGTAGTCTATACTTTTACTAGAATTCACTAGAAGATTATTGCAGTTGTTTGCAGGAAATTTGGCATTTTGTTTAAGAGCTAGAAATTTAATGGATTTTATGCTATGCCTGTATAATGATGCATGCCAAAATGTGCTAAATTACTTGATAAGTAAATGCATATTTGATTCTGCTGTTTTTTCACTAAAAGACGGAAAGCTATATTAATGTAGCAGGACCTTATAGAAGATCTATGGGACCACATACAACTCCTTTCAAGTAATGGTTGGAAAGCTGAAAGTGGTATGTAATAACTTTTGAATGTTCCTATTCTCTCTGTGTGTGTGTGTGTGTGTGTGTGTGTGTGTGTGTGTGTGTTTGTGTGGGCGCGCGCGTGCGCGTCCGTGTCGTTAAAACTCAGGTTGTGCTGTGTTTTTGCAGTTCCAAGACCTCACCTATCATTCGAGTCGCAATTGGTCTCTGGAACGGCTCATGGTCTTTCTCGTATTAGCTGTCCCGAGCAACCTGCAGTCTCATCATCAGGTTCTGTAGTTTCTGTTGAAAAGGAAAAGCATGAAGCCATGTTGAAGTATCCAAAAAGGCTTCATAGGCTTAACATATTTCCATCTAATAAAGCTGAGGTAAAACATGAACTTTATTATTCGATGTGAAAAACAATCATTAGGAATACATATAATCTATCTGTTTGATCATTTTGTATTAATTATTGAGATATTTTTTCTCCTTATTATTGAATATAAGAAATGCGACTCTTGTTCTGAGCAATGCATGTTATTTATGCTTTGTGGTTTTCCTTGGTTATCCGACATGTTCATTGCTTTTCATGTTGGAAGCTACACATGTTTTTAAAAGAGGCCTACTGTAAATGTATGAGTCTATTCTCTGTATTGGACTATCCTATATCCTTAACAATGTATAAAATAGCGCGCTATGAAGCTCGAAATAGCTCGTTATGTAACCTTGCTCTACATGTTCCGCTACAAAGCTCATGTGCATAACCCATTTTCTACATAGCTCTGCGCTATTTTTTGTGTAGCTCACGCTATTTGCACATCGTAACTTAAACTTAAATAGTCTGCGCTACTAACATACCCTTTTATTTAACTGAACAGTTGAGGTATAAACACAAGTCACGAACCCCTTCTTTTTTTTTTCCCTTTTTCATCATGTTTTCTTAACACTAAGACACTCAATCCTTGTGAGGACTCCAATTTCTTCAAGTAGTGACAAAGACTCTTAACAACTATATATCTGTTACCAGTGAATTTCTTAGTATCTCTTTCTTTCTTTAATTTTGTTTTTTATTCTAGCCAGTCATCCAACTATTACGGTTTCTCTTATTTTCTTTATTCCTTTCCGATTCTTCATTTCAATCTCATAGTTTTAATTTTTTTTTTGATTTTGATGTTTGAATTAGGGGTATTTGATTAGAGTCAAGAAAACTAATCTACTTTATTCACTTAGCAGTTTCGTTCTATTTTATATTCACGTTTATGTGTTTTCTTAGTTTTCGTAACTTAAGTCTTGATTTTTAAAAATTTAAGTTTCATTTTGGTGATATTTATAACATTTTTTAGCTTTCATTTAATTTTTTTTGGAAATTATTTAAGACTAGATTTGCCCGTGGGCACGTGCCTACGGCACGTCTTCGAAACGATACAAAACACGAAAAGCCATGTAAACAATAAAACAATAATTATGTAGCTCAAGTTTGAATAGTATGACAATAATTAGTTATAAATAAAAGTCTATATTGAAAAATAATTATAAATGGGGGTATAAAATCCAGTGTTCTAAATGGCGTCCGTCTCGGATGCCTAGGCGGCGCCTAGGCGCTCAGATGGAGGAGAACGAACCACCTTTGCATTAGGCGGTGGTCTAGGCGGTTAGAGGCGATTAAGCGGCCGTCTTGTTGAGTACGCATCTGTGGCGCCGATTAGGCGTCCGCCTGATGTCCAACACTCGGGCGTTTTCTATTTTTGAAAATTTTAATACTATAAAATATCACAAAAAAGAGAACTACTATTAATCTATTAATCTGTTATATAATATGTATGGATCTTTAATAGTAGTGGAATTGTTACATATATTAAAGTAGCACATGTTACACATGTTACACATATTGCACATATTACAATTGGACAATTTTTTTTTTTAATTACACGAGAGTTTTTTTTATGCATAAACACTCTTTAATTACACATATTACACAAGAACATGATGAATATTTGCAATTTGATTGCATGATTATACTTACGATTAAAGAATAAAGGTTGAAATTAACTAAATCGGCAAAATAAATTCAACCGCCTAGGTGCCGCCTTGACCGAACAGCCACCACCTAACGCCGTTTACAACTTTGATAAAATCTAACTTCTTAGAAAAGTGTGGAAAATAATGAAATTTAATTGTTGAAGAGATATTTGCTATTAAAAATTCTGAAATTTTACAAAACTGAAATCTTAAAATCAAAATTTCTATGTAAATAAAGAAAGAATTGGAGAGAGAGATAGAGAGAGAGAGAAAGAGAGAAATATGAAAAAGTAAAGAGATGAGAGAGATAGTAATAAAGTAATGAGTTTTTTAGGGGGGAAAATTTGGTTTTGGGGTTTGAAATTTTGGAGGGAAAATGTGTTTTGTGAGGTTTGATATGGGCCTTTGATTTTGGGGGGGATTGATTGTGAGCCACTTGATAGCTTTCTTTGTAATTTATTATATAGATTTTACAAATTTTTAGATAATTAATTATTAATTTTGAAATTAAAAAAAATAAAAACTCTTCATAACTTACGCTATGCGTTATGCTATTTACATTTTGCGCTATTGATCGCCCATCTGATCCTCTTAAAAATTGCTCCATGCCTGATCGATGAACCAGATCGCTTCGATATTCGCACATGTTTAATTTTTTAATTTAAATTCTTTTTATTAATTAAAAGTTTTAGAAAAATAATTTAAAATTTCCGAAAAGTCATTAACAATTCTGAAAAATTATTTTAAAAATTCAAAAAAATTTGGAAAATTATTTTAAATTCCGAAAAGTATTTATAATTTTAGAACTATTAATATTAAATTTCAAAAATTAATTAAAATTCTGGAAAATGATTTAAAAAGTTAGGAAATCCAGGAAAATACCAAAATTTTTTAGAAAAAATCACAAAAATCTAGAAATTTCAAAAAATCGTTCTGAGTACTTTGCAAAGTTAGTGAAGCTCTGTTAAACCTTGAGCGAGGTACCTACGCCCTCAAAAGCTCTGATAAGTTCTGTAAACCATTATAAACACGCGAATACTCCCCGAAGGCTGCGAAACTCAGTCTTTAGGCTTGTGATATGGGTAAAAAAGAACAAACTTGGGACCGTTCAAATTGGGCATGAATCTTAAAAGTTCTCAGGAGAAACAGTTAATTTCAGCACATACATGCCCAACAAAAGGGCTGGGCCGCTTTCAAGCCCATTAACCCGATCTGGCCTGCAACAGGGACTGCCAAAGCAGCCGTAACGTAAAGGTGTCCAGGTTCATATGAAGAACCCAGTTTAAACCCTAATCTCTAGGGGGTAACCACTTCTATCTTTCCATGCATAAGAGCGAGTTTGAAAACTCTGTCTCTTCATTAAGAGAAGTGTCCTGACTCTTTATCTTCTTATGGAGAGGGTAATCAACCTTATCAAAACACGGGGAACTAGAGATATATCAATATCTTGAAATTGGCTCCCTAAGTGACTATATATACCTCTTGATCTCCTCAGAAACTAGGTAATTGCAAATTTCACTATGAAAACCCACCATATCTTTGAGTTTTCTGACTTGGGCGTTGGAGGGTCTGTCGCTGGGTCTAACCCCAGTGTTTCTGGCTGTCTTGCAGGTCCATGAGGGCGATATTAGCCGTCCTTGACAATTAGATTTCGGAGTCAAGTGCAGTTTGCGGCGGTCAAACATCGGTGAAAGTAAAAGGTCAGATCTTTATTTTTTTCATTAAAAGAATTCACCTGTCTGTTTGTGTGGGCTCCTGCATAGAAATTAGCAGCAACAAAACATATGCCATATACACCACAAAACTCTATGGAAGCATTGTTGTGGAGTCATAGCAAGTATATTTTTCAATTTGGATGGTTGATCTGATCATTTGCAATATAGTTACTCCTGAAAGTAGCCCAAGCAATTGCACACACACTCTCCTATGTATAACGTGTGTATATATTTTTGGCTCTTCGAGACATCAACTTCTATATGAGAAAAAAATCCATTATACCACTGTTGGTTTGAAAATTAATTTCATAATGCTGTAGAAGTTTGCATTGGCTTGGGAACAAGTACGAGGGCCTGGTCTATTTCCTGTTGAAAGTTCCATTGACTGTCCAGATCTGGAGTTATCATAGCTCTTGGTGTAGCGCCTCGAATTCCGAATATCGAGAACTCGTGACACTAACCAGGATCTTGCTTCAAAGAGTACATAACACAGAAAATCACTGGAAATTGAAAACTTTCTATGCACAAATTACAATAAATGTACAACACGATTTTACAATGAATTACCCTAATATTTATATCAATAATCTCTTGAATGTTCCGCACAGCTCGAGTCCTCAGCTCCTCGATCAACAATCCTGCAACTGGCAACTGTGGGCACGTCAGTTAAATATAACTGACGCCATGCGGATGAAACCTGTGATCTCCAATAACAGCAAACAGTATATAATGCAAAAAGGAAAAATGTGAAGTTAAACCACAAGTGTCAGTGTATGCTATGCTCTAGAGTCTAATGCACAATTTCAAATGCACACACTGCACTTACTCTAATGCAATTTATTTGAAAACGTATGCATCCCATACTACATATTTTTCAAATGCAACTTCAATGGAAACGTATGCATCCCATACTACATACTTTCCAAAGAGTTCGTAGTCTCTAGATCTCAGGGTTCAATCCATCTCTATGCATTATACTCTTGTACTCTTTCTTGCTCCTCACAT
The DNA here is from genome assembly GCA_017893485.1 of Hemerocallis citrina. Taxonomy (NCBI): domain Eukaryota; kingdom Viridiplantae; phylum Streptophyta; class Magnoliopsida; order Asparagales; family Asphodelaceae; genus Hemerocallis; species Hemerocallis citrina. Next base: position 179,989 of record JACEHZ010000674.1, on the reverse strand, counting down.
GAATCTAGTGACTGGTAGAGTTGCAGTTCTGTGGTCTATTCCACCTCTGCAGACGTCTAGTGGCCTTTCTTTACTTCGTTAGGATCAGTGGTCTTTCTTCATTCGGTTAGGATCAGTGGTCTTTCTCCACCCCGTCCATCTCGGTAGACGTTTGGTGGTCTTTCTCCACTCCGTCAGGATCAGTGGTCTTTCTCCACCCGGTTCGCATCGACAGACGTCTGGTGGTCTTTCTCTACTCCGTCAGGATCAATGGTCTTTTCCACTCCTACCTTACCAAGTTATCATGAACATATGTCGAATCAGCATGGCTCGTACCTGCTCTGCCAAGTTCCGACGGCTGAGAATATAGACGAAAGCTTAAGGGTCTATTCCCTAAGTTCCGACAGGACCTGACAGTGTTCTAAATGGCGTTCGCCTCGGACGCCTAGGCGGCACCTAGGCGCTCAGATGGAGAACGAACCGCCTTTGCATTAGGCGGTGGTTTAGGCGGTTAGAGGCGATTAAGCGGCCGTCTTGTTGAGTAGGCATCCGTGGCGCCGATCAGGCGTCCGCCTGATGTCCAACACTCGGGCGTTTTCTATTTTTGAAAATTTTAATACTATAAAATATCACAAAAAAGAGAACTACTATTAATCTATTAATCTGTTATATAATATGTATGGATCTTTAATAGTAGTGGAATTGTTACATATATTAAAATAACACATGTTACACATATTACACATATTGCACATATTACAATTGGACAATTGTTTTTTTTTAATTGCACGAGAGTTTTTTTATGCATAAATACTCTTTAATTACACATATTACACAAGAACATGATGAATATTTGCAATTGGATTGCATGATTATACTTACGATTAAAGAATAGGGGCTGAAATTAACTAAATCGGAAAAATAAATTCAACTGTCTAGGCGCTGCCTAGGCGCCGCCTAGGCACCCTAGGCGCTAGGCACCCCTTGACCGAACAGCCACCGCCTAACGCCGTTTACAACCTTGGGACCTGCGACCTATGTTCGTGCCCCGCTCTCATCACTAATTTCCAGAATTTACAGCTGAGACGCTGCCGCACGTGTCCCGGACAAGACCACACCGCACACGTCCTAGACGAGACCACGCCGCACGTGTCCCAGATGAGACTACGCCGCACGCGTCCCTTTTGACAGGATGAGTACACGCCTGTTATTAGTGCCTGTCCTTACAATCATGAGTCACACTATCTAGTGTTTACATACTCTACACTCAACACAATTAGGGTTATTGGGTCGCCTTCGCGGACCCAATACTGGCCCAACTTGGCCCATATCCGGCCCATGTCCGGCCCATCTTTATTATCAATCCATCTTGTTCATCCCCGTATACTAACTTTCTTTTCAAATTCATTAATAGCAAAAAATCTTCATTAGCCTTCACTATTATTTCAATTATGATTCATTAATACTAAGCTTTACTATTCTTCCAATACTACGAGTTACTTTCCCTCACTAACTAAACATCGCCCATGCTTAGTTGGTACAACTAAACCCATATTTCAAGTTACTAACAATTATTATGAAGCTATATTAGTAATTCTTAATTCAACCATAACTTTCATCTACTACAATCAAGCTTTCAAATTTATTATCATGACTAAGTTGCTTACTAACTCCTTCAATTTGCTTACTAATATCAATTTTAACATGAACAATTATACTAACATGATTCCTTCTTACTAACAAGTTAGTACTCATGGTCAACTCTACACTTTAGCACCTAACATAACCTATGCTTACTAAGCATGAACAATTGGTTAGCAATTAGGTTACTAATAAGGTCACCCATATATTCAAGCTTACATTACTAATATAATCAATGTCTACATTTCCCAACTTTCTAACTTTTTTCTTAGTAACATAACTTTCCTAGCATCTTACTTTACTAATTTACTAATATACTAACATACTAACATAGTTAGCTTACTTACTAACATGAACAATGTTAATATTATTAACTTGATCACCACTTACTAACATGAACAATGTTAATATTATTAACTTGATCACCGCTTACTAACATGATCACTACTACACAATAAATCATCATGGAGTTCTCAACTACACATTAGAGCTTACTAACATACATTTAGCTTACTCACACTACAACCAAGCTTACTAGCATATTAGTAGCTTACTAACCCAATGCTAGTAGCTCCCCAACAAAAGTAAAGCTTACTAACATGATGCTAACTTGCTAACATAATGCTAGGCCTAAGCATTCAAGCATGAATAATTAATTAGACAATTAGTACACAAAACATCACAAAAATTGCAATTGTATGTTTGATAATTAACAACACAATCTATCATGCCCAAGACATGGTTTTTATTCATAATCATGCATAAAAGACTCATCCTTTATACTTGTACTACCATTCTGAACACAATGATTAAATCTTTATTCATTCACTAGTATTTTCATGCATATAAAATCATGAAATTCATAAGTAAGAGGAAGAACACCCACCTTCTTATGAGTCAACACATCACTTCAATTCCTAACTTCCAACTTCAATTTAGAACCTAAAAATAATGTAGTATAATATTAGGAATGATTATTGGAATGAATAAGAGTGAAAATTTGGACCTAAAAATGAGCCAAAAACTCCACCTTGAGTTTCCTTGGATTAAGCCGAAATCAAGCATGGCTAGGTGAAGATGAGTAGAAATGTGTTGTAGAATTGTTGGAGATCAAGAATTGATGTAGAAAATTTTTGGAGTAGGAATCTAGGGTTTCTTTTTTTTTTTGCATTTGGCTGCTTCTTCCCCTTCTTCTTTTTTTAATGAGATGAAGAAGAGTTGGATTTATGCTCCTTCCTTTTATAAAGCTTAAAAAATGAGTGGAGAGTGAGGTGGAGATGTGGCCAAAATTTGGCCAAGGAATGAGTGAGGTGAGTGGAGTGTAGGTGATTCTAGATTTAATCTATCATGGCTAATGCTAACCCTAGTTAAATATAAATGTCTTAATGTACAATAATATACAATATGAATAATCTATTAACTACTTATGCATACAATCTACAAACAATTTACAATATAATTCACAATACAATCTTTATACAATTTATAATATTTAATATATAGTTTGAATGTACAAATTTTATTAATATATTTTTATTCAAAATAATTATTTATTATTTTTGGGATCTTACACTTGGTCAGAACAATATTATTGTTCTCTTAGTGATGTAAAACGTAATCCTAAATAGAGAATTTCCAAGAATTTTAATGGATTAATTTTACCAACATGTAATGTGGATCAAGTAGAAATTAAAACAGTTAATCGGTTCGATAAATTTTCAAGAAACTGAATTAAGTTTAACAATCCCAATTAAAAGTTCAGTCCTATCAATCAACAATAATACTTAATCGTTTTTAGCATGTAAAATATTCAATAAAGATTTGTACACTATTTGGCAAGTAGAACACACTCTCAATATTTGTGGACCACACATGAATAAGATAATATAATAGAGATGATAAAATAGTATAACACAAAGATTTGAAAAGTGGAAAGAGTATACCGGGGTTCGAAGCAACTAGGTTAGATCTCAGATTGGCAGCAAGGGGCAAGGAGCAGCACGACGGTCGATGGGGGGCAGCGAGAGGGCAGTCGAGGGACTCGATGACGACCGGAGGCAGGGAGCAGGGGTTGGGGGTGTGCGCACGGTGGTGAGGCGCTGGCGTCGAGGTTGCGGTGGGGTCGCAGGCGTCGGGGTGAAGGCTTGGGTCTGTCGACAGTTGTGGTGGAGGTCAGGTTGGGTGCAGTCGGCGGAAGAGGCGACGAGGTGGTGTAGGGTGGTAGTCGACGACGGGGTTGAAGGGTTAGGGTTTGGATTTGGGTTGGATTTGTGGATTGGGATTTTGGGTGAAATCGATTTGGGGATTTGGAGAATGGGTTTTGATGGTGGAGGTGAGAGAAAAGTCGAAGGTGGTGGGGGAGCAGTGGTGGGTTCGCTGGCGACGGCAGAGACGGAGAGGGCGACAAGGAGAGTGCTCGGGGTTGATTGGTTCGGGATCAACGAAGGGGAAGGAGAGAGAATGGGTTAGGGTTAAATTTAAGTTGGATTTTGGAGATTAGGGTTTGGGTTTAATTGATTTGGGGATTTTGGGGGTAGTTTTAGAGTTTATCACCAACCCTAAAATTTTATTAGGATTTATCACAAACCCTAAAATCTTATTAGGATTTATCACAAACCCTAATTATTTGGTCTCAATTGTATCACACAAAAGAGGGATGAAGAGCAAAACTCGAACACAATATTTTTTTAACAAGAATAACATAACTTCTCATTAATCTCAAGGACTATATATAGGCTCAAAACAAATTTTGATACAAATCTTAAAATATTCTAATGCATATTTTTTTTTCATATATGGCTATAATTGCAGAAAACAAATATGGTGATGAAATAAAATCCTAAGCTAATGAATCTGCTGTCCTAGACGATGCTTGCGCTGATAGAAACGCCCGAATCGTCTTGAATCGATGTCCTCATCACTTAGTTAGGATGCATTTTATTGGAGAAATAAGAATTATCTCAGAGATTTATGACATAACAGTTTTGATCAAGGTTACAAAAGCGCTCAAGAGGAAAAAATCGGTGGACCAACCGCTTTTTCTTACGCCAGCTAAAGCTTTAGATTAATCCAAAGAATGCATTAAGCTATTTTTTAAAATAAAAAGAGGATTACGGCATTTAGAGTCGATGTAAATATGGTGTGTATCTAAATATTGTGGATGGGTTCGGTTGAAACAAGGAAGAAACCAATGATGATTTTGTTAAAACCAAAATTGATGCTAAAATATCTTTGAGCCGCTTAAGTGCTTTTTAACACTTTTTTGAACCGCTTTCTACAGAATCAGCTCCTACCACTTCTTAATAGCTTTTCTGTAAATTAAGAGTTGGCTTGCTCTTTTAACGCTCAAGCATAGCTTTTTTGAGCTTTCTAAAACAATTGTTATGATAGAAATTTCATTACATCTTCTACTAGAATGCTACAAGCATAAGCTGGATTTAGTTATCTAGAGTTGTTAGCCTTTTCTAGTCGATTTGAATGGCAACAATATGTGCTTTTCATTTCCTCCAAACACGGAAGTTAACCCCCATCAACTCACAAATTTCCTTCTATACTTTATATTCTTCTTTAAAAATTTTATAATTTTGATCGGTAAATACTTCTGTAATACCATTTTAATCTGAAGTATGCATTATTTTTCATTTTGACAAATTTTCGGGTATCTCCTATAACCTTTTGGTCAGTCACTTTGTTAACTGACACTAAATATCAGAAGCGAATTCTCAATAGTTAATGATCTTTTCTTTTTGTTGTATTTCATACATTGTCTAGATGATTAATGTTTGTTTTTCTTCCTTGACGTGTGTTCATTAAAAAAAAAAATATTGACAGGTCAGATATTTACTTTGCATAAAGTTTTTTTTAATTATCTACAGGTCAGATATTCTATTTTCTTTTGAGTGTTAATACTTTTCGGTAAATTTCAGAATATGCAGCCTATTGATCGTTTTGTTGTAGAGGAATATTTGCTGGACGTGCTTTTATTCTTCAATGGATGGTTAGTATATTTCACTACTGTCTTTTAGCATCATCATGCTTTGAGATTTTTTCAAGCTATTAGAGCTTAGTGGAACAGTGGTTTTTTTAGTGTAGATAACTGTATCATGTATACAGAATAGGGTATTTGTATGTAACTTATGCTCTAATGAAGTTCAATCTTTTGGCATTTATGTTTTTTGATATTGCTTGCATTTGTTTTCAAGATATTCTCTCTCTTGCAATTGACGGCTCTTTCTCATATGGCATATGCTATTGCTAATAATTTATTCTCTACACTGTTATCATTCTCTACACTGTTATCCTCTCTTATATTGCAAGAATATTAGGAATTGGTATTTATAATTTGAAAGGTTAATTTCTACTGGAGTTCTAGTTAGTTCTACGTTTGGCCTTTATAAGCCTCTACATTATTCCCTTGTTTTGGCTAAGACAGTTATATGCTATCTGACTTAGAATCTTTCCTTTTTGTTTTGTTTTATTGAAATTATTATTTATCCAGTTGATGATGACTTTAAATCACCATACCTGTTAGACCATTACTCTGTCATGCTTCTATACTTAAGAATTTGGGTTTTAGAAGGACGATAGTAGTAGTTAAAGAGGGGACACTTGCTAGATTCAATATGCTGAACTCAAAATCTTTTAGTAAGGATTTTGTCATCTATGAACCGTAGCTCAAGTTCAATATATAAATTCAAGACTGTGTCTCTGAGTCATTAATAAGAGTGAGTATAATTGATGAATCACGATTTACTTACAAAAGCAGTCTAATGGTCTGGCTGCTCCTGGGTTGAGGAAAAATCTGCTTTTGGTGATTGCTCTGTAGATTTTCTGCATTTATCTTTCCTCTTCAAGCTAGAACATGTAAATATCAATGTTCAGTGGGATATGTTTATAATTGATGAATCCATTAGTAATCATCCATAAATAGCTAGTGAAATGAAAATTATGGAGGAAACAATTTTTTGTATCTAGTGATTTTCAGTGAAACTGTGATTGTATTATCATACTATCTTCCATTGTTGACAATATTTATGACTGCATGTTATAGCAGAAACATAAGGTACATAAGGTTGAGAATTACCGTTTAAAAAAAGTTATGTCCTCATGTCCTCCACGGTTTGTAGCAACTCACCCACAACTTCAAATTCAGCTCAGTACTTGGTCAAGCTTACACAGTTTGTGCATTCCTTCCTCATACTAGACGTCAAGCCTGATTATTGGCACTAGGTAAGGTTGCTCCATCATTCCTTGACAGTTATACGTTAGGGTTACAGAAATCAGAAATCACCTATTTGTGCTGTTGATCTGCCCTGTCCTCGTGCATTTACCTGCTCTATATAGACTTTCTTGTAGAATAGAGCAGTTTCTAAAGATTGACTGAACTTGATTATCCATATCTAGCTCAACTAAAATGTTGACGTTGGGGCACCAACAAGACATCAAGTACTTGTTTCAAGTCGAATGATCTGTAACATGTAAAATTTGCATAGAGACATTGAGTAGATGATGTCTGCATTAGATGATGACACAAATACAGTATCTTATCTGCGAAATTTAAATATTGTTCAACACCAAGCAGTATTCACCAAAAGTATCTCTCAAACAGTAGTTAACATCTACAGGTGAATTAGGTTGACATATAAATATGATACTTATATGTGGAATACCATATTTGGTTGCATTGAAAGAGTTGCCAAAGAAGTTCTAGGAGAATCTAAAGGTAATAAATTGCTAAATATAGAGTTAGTGCTGTAGCGCCCCGAGTTCCACCCCCTGGGAGCTCGTGACACTTGCCCAGAATCTTTACTTCAATGAGTACACAACACAGAAAAAGTACAGGAAATTAGAAACTTACATTGCACAAGAAAACTATATCCTGCACTCGGATGCTTTCCGCAGCTCGAGTCCCCCGCTCCACGACCAGCGATCCTGCAATGAGCAAACTGTGGGTACGTCAGTTGAATACCACTGACGCAATGCGGATGAAAACCACAATCTCCAAAATTCTCAACAATCGATATTTGATGTAGAAGAAAAATGTGAAAGTCAAATCACAAGTGTCGGTGTATGTCATGATCTAGATTCTAATGCACAACTTATATGCACACCATGCTCTTAATCTAATGCAAACTTGATTTAGAAACGTATGCATCCCATACTACATACTTCCCAAATCGAGTTCGTATTCTCCAGATGATAGGGTTCAATCCCTCGCCATGCATCCTACTCTTGTACTCCTTCCTGTTCCTGACATTTATTTAGTGACTAGTAGAGCTGCAGTAAATACGGTCTATTCCGTCTACTGCATCAGATCGGTGGTCTTTCTCCACTCCCGAAAGTCGATGATCACTTCGATCTATCGGAATCGGTGGTCTATCTCCACTCTGCCGGCCGGTGGCCTCTCTCCACTCCCGACAGGATGGTGATCATTCAGCTTCGCTGCAATCCTGTCGGAATCGGTGGTCCTTCTTCACACCCGGACTCTACCATAAGTTATTCGAACATCGGACGAATCGGCAGGCCTTTCCCTACTCCGCCAGAGACTGAGAGTTATACTCTAGCTCTTTGTTCATCTGGATAACTTAGAACATAACGTACTCATAAGGGTCCATTCCCCTAGATTTCGACATCTCTCTTACTAAATCTCAGGAATCAACAGTCGATACCACATCGCACGTGTCCCAGACGAGACGACGCTGCACGTGTCCCCTTGACAGGTGAGTAGTACACGCCCAACTAGTGCCTGTCCTTACTAATCATCTAAATTAATTTCTTAATCCACCAACTTACCTGATTCTAATTGCTTTATTAAACTGTGCTCCTAGTTTCCACTTCCACCCTTCAGCAAGTTACTTAACTAAATTAACTTAATTCACTAACTAGGTTCTCAGTGAATCCAACCTAGTTGAATCTCAACAAGTTTCATCTAGGTTTAATTGGGTTCAACTTAGCTTCCAATCATGCTAAGAGGTTGGCCCAACATGCACCACACTAGTGCACTCAATGTGCACAAAATACTACCATATGTAAATATCCAAGTACGCATACCCGCATACACAAGCATACGGTATTTTATCAATCACCGTATTCATGTCTACAATCTCTTCTATGCAACCAATGGTTCTTTACTACAATCTACTTAACTTGTCATGAGCTTTTTATTAGCTAAGCATGCAACCACAAGTGGCTTTTCTATCGAACTACCATTACGATACTATCATAAATCAGTTAGTATCCGACTATGGCTTTTTACCATTATCCACTTACTACCATTACTTTAAGTGACTACTAACTCTACTTTGAATCACTACTTCTACCATGCATTACTAACTAACAAGTAGTTTATACCATAATGAACAAGTAGTTTCCTATTCTACAAGCTAATTAAATAATTATATTAACCAGGCATACACTTTCCACAATTCTTTTATTTAAGTTTTTCCCCGTTATAAGAGCTAAGCATTTAATCATACAACGTCACTCTATATAATTTATATCTACTAACATACAATCATCATTCTATATAATTTATATCTATATATAATCTCATGTATAAATTCCACATAAAGCTTACTATAATTAACCATGCATGCAACTTCATCAATTCTACCATACTAGCATATATAATTTCTACTAGTGTCTCTTTCCTAATTACAACTTTTTATTTCACTTAATCACTTCAACTTATTATGCATAATCAAAACAATGAATTAAAACATGATTGGAGTAAACATATATTTTTCTTGCTATGTTTACTCTATATAAACTAAAGTATTTAATAATCTTAACCAACAACATCTTAACAATAAAACTTCTAACATAACCTCACTACTTCTATTCAATAATTTTAACAAACACAACTTCTATATAATAAAGTCATAAAAGTAATCAAAAGGAAAAGGAGAATACCCATTTTGATTTGTTTGCAAGCTTCAAGTAGCTATCTTCTCCTCCTTGCTCCTTGATTCTTCTTGACTTCTTTCTCCAATCCAAAAGTAGCTGTAGAGTAGTATAGTAGTAGTAGCTAAGTAGTAGAAATAGTAGTAGTAGAAGTGATAGTAGTAGAAGTGGTAGTGGTAAAAGTAGTAGACAGCAGTAAGTAGTAGTAGTAGTTTAAAGAAGTAGTAGTAGTTGTAGTACTGCAGTAGCAGTAGTAATAATATATAGTAGTAGTATTTGTATTAAGTAGTAGTAGAAATAGAAGTAGTAGTAAATATATAGAAAAGGAGAGAGGGAAAGAAAAATTGCTGGTGCTGGTTGCTGTCGGTAGTAAAGAGAGAAAAGAGAGAAGAAGAGAAGTGGAGCAGTAAGTAGTAGTAGTGGTGAGTAGTAATAGTAGAGTTTAAGACACATGTATATATAGAAAAAAAAGGAGGAAAACACAGCTGTTGCTACTGTTGTCTGCTGGCTGTCTGCAGAAAGAAGGAAAAAGAGAGAGAGGTGTGTGGAGAAGTGTAGAAGGCTTAGGTGTCCTCCACTTTTGCACATAACCCCTCAAAACTTTATTTAATTGCACTTAAGCCCTAAATACTATTGGATTGGGCTTAAAAAGAAAATGTTGGGCTTTTTAAAAGAAAACATATTAGGTTTTTAAAATAAACTAACCATACTAACATAAAAAAAATAATAGTGTAGTGTATGAAAAAATAATAATGTCAATACACACACACACACACATATAACAATGTATACACACACACACACACACACACACACACACACACACACACATATATATAACAATGTATATATATATAACAATGTGTATATATATATATAACAATGTGTGTGTGTGTGTATATATATATATAGCAATAACAATGTATATATATATAACAATGTGTATATATATATATATAACAATGTGTGTGTGTGTGTATATATATATAGCAATGTGTATATATGTGTGTGTGTGTGTGTGTGTGTGTGTATATTGTAAGAATTTAGGGGTATTACAAGTGCAATAATATAAGTTCAAAATTTTGTTGAAGCAAAGAGAGAGATTTAAAAGGATTGACAAAAGTGTTAAGTGAGAAGTTTTTTGACAAATACAAAACAACAAAGAAAGATGCTTAAGAAGCCGTTAGAGATGCCAAATCTAAAGCTTATAATAATTTGTGTATGAAATTATGAACAAGAGGGGGCGAGAAAGATATACAAGCTAGCTGGATTAAATAAATAAAGAGTAGAGACTAAGGTAATGTGAAATGTATTGAGAGTGAAGATAATTTTTTTAGTAAAAGATGATGATTCAATGGGAGATGGAGGACTGATTTCCGTAGGTTGTTTAATGAGAGTCAATAGATCCTAAGATAGGTTCTAGTGAAGTAGTGTATCATTGAAACTATAAATATTGTCGGAAAATTAGGCTTAGGGAAATAAAAGATGCTTTGAAGAAAATGAAAAATGGCATGTCGGTTGGACCCCCTGATTTTCCTATTGAAGTTTGGAAATATTTAGAAGATAAGGGACTAAAGTGGTTAACTGGGGTAGAGGCTAGGAAAATACCTAAGGAGTGAGGGAAAATATTTTGGTACCTTTCTATAATAATAAAAGAGATATCCAAAGTTGCATGAACTATCGTGGTCAGTGTAGTTGAAGGCGTAAGGCGCAATGCAATTTCACTACTCCATAAAAAGCCTGAGGCGCAAGGCGCAATTTGAGGCGTAAGCCTCACTTAACCGATGCACATTATTACTTCTGGGGTTTTTTTAAATTTATAAATAAGATTATATAAACAAGATAACATCATAGCAACAAAATATATCATACAATGACCAAGATGACTGTGTAAGCTGTCATTTTTGTAAAACTACAATGTGTTCCTCTGTAATGTATAACTACAATGTGTTTCTTGTCCCAAAGACAAAGTGATACAATGTGTCCCTCCGTAAAACTACAATAATATCATGTTAACCTTGAATTCATAGTTTCATATAGTAATGAGCATACAGTATTACAGTATTATAGTAATAAAGATACTTACCATACATCATACAATATCACAGTATTACAGTAATGAGCATACAGTAAAGTTACAATAGTATCAAATTAAATATTGCAGTAATGAGCATACAATAATACAGTATTACAGTATTAGTAAATGGTAAGGTATTTTGAAATATTACAACAATAACATAAAGTTAGCCGACCATAAAATTTGGTCATGCTCTACACTGAAATATGATGCAATTTTTTGAATAAGGCATGGTTTCATGATTATAGTAAATTATGGAATAAACTAGCTTCACAATTTTGTTTCAAAGTAACCTACAAAAACATCATAAGCAAAGATAGACGAAAATCCAAGAAAGAAACCATAAAAGTGTAAAATCAGAACAGAAAGAAACCATAATAGGAGTGGAGAGTCTAGAGACTGAGGAGTAAAAAGGCCGCCGGCGCAGCCGATCTGCTTTCGTTGTAGCCGTTGATATGTTGTATGTTGTCGTGTCGCCGTAGAGCTGCTTCGCTGTCGCCGCCGTTGCTGTTGAGAGGGGGAGGAGATTGATGAGGATGAGTATAGATTAAGGAGTTAAGGAGGTTGAGATTGAGGTTAGAGTTTGGAATTGGGGATGAGAGAGAGTTGAGGGAGTTACGGGATAAGAGAAGGGTTGAAGATGGATCGAGTTGTGAGGACGGGTCAAGTCGGGTCGGGTCGGGTCTGTTATGTTTGGGAGCGCATTTTGCTGGAGGCGCAAGCCTCGAGCCTTTGCTAAGGCGCGTCGAGGCGCAAGCCTGAGCGTAGCTTCGAACAAAGGGGAGCCTTAACTGAGGCTTGAGGCTCAAACTATTGTTAAGCCTGAGCCTTGAGCCTGAGACGAGCCTTCAACTACACTGATCGTGGCTGAACCTGGAGTCATAGGATGAAACTTTATGAGAGAACAATGATGCAAATATGAAGAAATGATATGATAGTGTAGAAAAATCAATTTTGTTTAAATGCGAGGGAGGTCAATTATAAAAGCTATACATCTGCTAAGATGATTGATGAAAAAGTATTTAGAGAAGAAAAAAGATCTTCATATCACTTTTATTGATTTGGAAAAGGTTTATTCATTTTGAAAAATGCTTATAATAGAGTTCCGGAAGATTTTTATTGTCAGTTTTGGAAAAGAAACGCGTGTCTAGTAGTTATATTGATGTTATTAAGGGTACACATTATGATGTAGTAACTAGTGTTATGGGATGAGAAGATGAAGCCCTTTCCTATTACCATAGGTTTCCCCCAAGGTTCAACCGTAAATTCTTACGTATTTGTATTTGTTATGGATAAATGAGTTAACTTGGCATATTCATGATGATGTCTCGTGGTGCATGTTGTTTGCAGATAATATAGTTTTCATTGATGAGACTAGAGCTTCAAAATTAGCAAGAAAGAAAGAAGCATTAATAAGGGATTTAGAATTAGTAGGATAGAAACATAGTATATGTATTGTATGTTTCAAAAAACTTGGAGAATTGACGAGACCGTACTTTGCATTGTGGACCGAGAATTACGTAGGAGTAACTACTTTTGTGTTTAGGGTCAATCATTCATGAGGATGGGGATACCGAGGAGGATGTTGCATTTATAATTAAAGTGGGTAGTTAAAATTGCGAAATACTTCGAGTGTACTTTGCAATTTAAGGGTTTGAAGTTGGAAGAATTTTTTTTATAGGCCAGTCATATTATCAGCCATGCTTGGCTCAGACTGTTGGGTGGTTAAAAACATGTCAAAAAGATTAGTATAGCTGAAATAAGCATGCTAAAGTGGATGAGTGGAAACACATTAAAATAAAATATGAAATGATTGAATACAAAAGAAAGTAGGAGTTGCCTCTGTTGAAGATTAAATGTATGCAGTTGCACACATACAATGAGGATAGATAACTCCCCGAGTAAGGATGTTAATCAGGTGGATGTTAGAGGAACAAAAAGGGGTAGGACCCAAATGAACTTGGGTCAGGTGGATTTTAAGGATTTGAAAGTGTCAATGCGAAGGAGCTTGCCGTCAATAGAGTTGAGTGGAGGAGAAGGATTGATGTAGCCAACCCCAAAATTGATATGAAGGCTTTGTTGTTGTTACCCACTGGCCCATATATTTTTTTCCCCTTGTAGGTAATTATTGTACAATTTCGGGTATAATGGTTTCCTGTTTTCTGTTTTAGATTGAGCTATTGAAGTTAAAGGGCTGACAAAAGTAATTGATAATATTTAGATCTTTGACTAGAGGATAAATAGTTTTTCATGGCATGGTGAGACACTTGTGCAGAAAGATGAGAAAGATTACAAGATGAGACTATGCGATATGACTCTTAAAATATGTGAGAGAAGATACTTGTTTAGTTCCATACCAAGGAATTAGGATGATCCGAGGCTATTTTTAGCCTGAAATGAAAATATAGTGTCGCCCCGCTTTCCATTATACGGAAATACAGGCACGTAACTGAGGCTCAGCGAATGATATAAGTATACCAATTCATATTATCCATAAGCTGTTCAATACCAGTAAGCTCAACCAGTGTAGTCGAAGGCGTAAGGCGCAAGTAATTTCAATTCCTTGTAAAAAGCCTGAGGCGCAAGGCGCAATTTGAGGCGCAAGCCTCAGTTAACCGAGACGCACTATTACTTTTTGGAATTTTTTAAATTTATAAATTAGATTATATAAACAAAATAACATCATAGCAACAAAATATATCATACAATGAACATATACTTAAAAAGTAAGGTATGGAAGACGTACTTTGTAAATGTAACTTGGAAGTGTAACCGAGTAACGATGTAAGTGTAATTTGTAAGTTGTAACTGTGTAAGTTATAATTTTTGTACATTCAACATTTTTTTTTAGAATATCACAGTGCAGTATTAGTATTACACTATTATAGAGTATTACAATATTACAATTAAATATTAAGTATATTCAAGTATTCAACAATTAATTATTACATCAAGTTTCATCCAAATAGCCTAATAAAACAGTAAAGCAAAAGCAGCCTAATAAAGCAGTAAAGCAAAAGCATTGCATAACTAAAAAAGCAAGAATACTATTAAAAAAATAAAATAAAATAAAAAGAATAATTTAAATAATAAAGCAGTAAAGTAAAAGCATTGCATAACTAAAAAAGCAAGAATACTATTAAAAAAATAAAATAAAATAAAAAGAATAATTTAAATAATAAAAAAGAATATAAATATAAAACCTGTTAAAAGACTCAAAACTAAAAAAGAAAGAATACTTAAATAATAAAGAAGAGGAAAAACAAGGAAAAAACAATGTTGAGGCGCGTCTTTCGTCGAGGCGTGCTGTGGCGCAAGGCGCACGCCTCACCAGCGCTTCGAACAAGGGGTGCGCTTCAACTGAGGCTTGAGGCGCACCCTGGGATATCGGCACTTGAGGCGCGCCTTCAACATCACTGACCTCAACAATACAATAATAATTACAGGAACAAAAATATAATGCAATAACCAATATCTGAGATACATGAACCTCTAGAATGCTGAGAATACACAATGCAATAGCACTACGTCAAGTTCTTCAGTATCTCATCATTTGTACCTGTATCAACATTAAATCAAAAGAAAATTACCCGTTAAAGCAAGCTTCGGGCAACAAGTAGTAGCAACGAAAGAAATAAAGGACTATATAACAAGTATAAGAAATTGGAAAGATATCAGAGTCAATAAATGATAAACGATAACAAGATTAAAAGTCAATAATCAATGGTACGATGGTCGATAAATAATAGTCAATAATCAGTAACATAATAATTGATAAACAATAGTCAATAATAAAATCAATATTCGATGAAGATCGATAAACAATAGTCGATAAACAATAATCAGTAATCAATGAATCAATAGTCGATGATCTTTAGGTCTATCAATATTTTATTAACCTATCTAATGCACGTAATACTGTGTCCCATACCACAGGTTCGGTGCATGCAAACAGTGATCGTTTACACTATAGTGGTGAACTCTACAGATCGTGTACTCGGCACGATAGCAATAAGGAGAATTCACAATCCATGTTCCATAACGAGAATTTATCCACAATACGATACAAGATAACAATAACAATATAGGGAAACACGGCCCCTCATCCGAGTACAGTCTCCAATTGTTCACTACCAAAGTTGACCCTTATTACCCCAGCTTGTTATTATTTTATTAACAATCAGTTATGAACATGTAATCAATACGATCAATGAGAACGATGGTATCAAGAACTATGCAATGGGTACAATCGATGAGAACGATAGTATCAATACAATATCAAGAAGGTATCAAGGCTATGCAATACATGAAATATACATAGTTCAGTTCATTTAAATATGAAAAATAATGGGTTTATATGCAAAGACATAACAATGCAAGTTCTGGACAACAGCATCTATTGGTACTCAAATTCACTTTTCTGCTGCTATGAGAATGCAAATCCGATACCGTTAGAGATTCTAGAAAATAGACTCTCTACTGGTTCCAACTCATATTCACACAGTACATTATAGTTCCAGGAGCTAGATCGATCAATCAATTCTTTACGGGTTTCATGCACAGTCTCTGTTTTGGAATCACAACATGACAGTACTAAAAAGTCAATAACTTACAATCTATAAATCGGATTGAGAATTCGTAAGATGTTTAAAAAACTAGACACAATGTGCTACAATTTCTATGTACAAAGTTCTAAGTTTCGGTGTCGGGAACTTGGTCGAAACCTCAGTACAAACTCGGGCGAATGACAGGGCAGTATATTTGAATGTTCAATAATACGATAAATTTACGGTTCAAGTTTTAAATCAATAACAATGGCACGATAAGACAACTATGAAGACATGGTACTATCAAGAAAATAATGCATCAATAATGGAATTCAATTAAATACGATATTCAAATGAATAACTACTTGCCGGATTTCAAAGAAAATGCTTGCATATAATAAAAAAAAGTGTACAAGAGATGCTTGTCTTTTTACGACGTTTGCACGTGTGACGGGAATCAATGAAAGGAAGAACAACGGCACAGTTAACAAGCGCAACAACAACAAGAATGGTAGCAGACAACGACAAGAGACGACGACAAGCACAACAAGAGACAACGGTGACACAAGCAAAAGAGGCAGCGGCAACCCCAAGAGCAACGACGACGACAAGAGACGGCAGCAACGAGCAAGAGACAACATCAACACCAAGGGCAGCGACACAACAACGAGCAACGTCGTCTGCGGTGGACTGGGGTTCCTTGTGTGCTGCGACGAGGGGATGTCAACGTAGTGGTGGGACTGCGAGGCAAGGGCAGGGTGATGAGGTGGTTGTGGCGAAGATGAGGGGGTGCAACCAAGATGAGGAGCGTCGGGATGCCGTGGTGGTGGCCGAAGGACCGTCGGGGGTGGTCGCTACGGTGGAGACAGGGGGAGTTGTTGACGAGGGATGCTACGACGACGGTGGGGTGCTAGCGATGGAGCAGGGTGCAGGAGGTGTTGGCGGGGAACTCGGGGGTCGAGGCAATGGCAGTCGATGCGAGGTGAAGAGGAGGGACGCAATGGAGGTGGGGTTGCCGACGGTGAGGGTGAGCGGCAATGGGTTGTAGGGTCGAGGCGGGGGTGGTGATGAGAGCATGGCGAAGGAGGGCAATGGCGATGGTGGTGCTGGTTCGGGGGTGCGTTGAGGGTGGCTCGATGAGGTGCTGCAATGGAGATGAGATGGGGTGCTCGCGAATGGCAGCGGCATTGTGGCGAGGAAACACAACAGCGGTGGTCGGAGCTGAGCGACGATGAGGGACTGCGGGTTGTTGTCACGGAGGGGGACGGGAGACGATGGAGGATGGCGATGGAGGCTTGCGGCGCAGTCGAGGAGTGAAGGCAGGGTGGTGGAGCTTTGCTGGTCGGTACTCGAGTTGGCGATGCTGCATGGGGAAGAGGGGTGAAGGCGGCTGCAGTGGCAAGGTTGGAGGCAGGGGATCGGAGATGGGGGATGGCAATGAGGGGTGGTGCGTCAGTGGTTGATGGGTTAGTTGTCGGAGTTCGAAGGTCGAGGTGAGGGAGTGTTGGGTTTCAGGAAATGAAGAAAGAGGAGAAGAGGAGAGAGGAGGTGGGGCCCGGGTTTGTTAGGGAGAAAAATAAGGGATTAATAAGGTTAATTAATGTGGAGATGAGTAATTAGTGGGATAGTGGAGAGATTATTGGGGTTGTGGGGTTACGAGATTGTTAGGATTTAGTGGGGGATATGGAGAGACTTGTGGGATAGTTGATCTGATTATCAGGAGATGATGGGTGGTTATATGTAGTTGGGGTTTGATTGAAGATGGGCTTGGGTCAAAGAATAGGCTAATGGGTTTGGGTATTCAAATGTGGGCTTGAAGTTGGGCTTGAATATAAATAATAGAAGATAATCAAAAATAACAATAATAGTAATCTAATAGAACGGATTAGGCAGTGTAGTTGAAGGCGCGCCTGAGGCATAGCCTGAAGCTCAAGGCGCATGTGCCTAGACTATTTGCGCCTCATCCTTTCAAGGCGCACTGAGGCGCAAGCCTCAGTCTTGAGATTGTGAGAGGTCATGGGTTCAAGTTATGCTCACCACTTTTTGTAGAAACATTCTTTTAATGATTAAGAAAAAGATATAATTACTGCACATAATATTATAAAATATGAGAAATGACCTTATAATATATGGGAAAATTTCCTCATTTAGATTGATTATTATCAATTGGACACCTAATGACGATCCTTGTTATCATGATATATAATCTTATTTATAAATTTTAAAAACCCTAAAAAATAATAGTGCTCCTTAGTTAAGTAAGGCTTGCGCCTCAAATTGCACCTTGGGGCTCAGGCTTTTTATGGGGTAGTGAAGTTCTTTTGCGCCTTTTGCCTTCGACTACACTGGGATTAGGATTATAAAGTGAAAATATAATTTGGGCTTAAAACATATAAAATAAACCAGATAAGAAATAAATTGTAGAATGAATAGGATTTGGGTTTATACATTAATGAATCGAAACAATAAGAATATACTTGGTTTGGGCCTTATACAATAAATAAATAAAGAATAAATTAGGAGTTTGGGTTTTACACAGTATATCAACAAACAATTTAATAGTAATAAATAATAGTATGGATTGAAATCTCTGGGTTCAAACAGATTAATCGGATATTCAAATGAAAGCAATGAGGTTCAAGAGAATAAAAGAATTTGTAGAAAAAAATTGAAATACATGAATACAGCGAAAAGATAAAGAGAAATCTTTATAATCGGAAACGGGGGTTACAAATAGCTTTTGTCTAATCCCAGTGTTCTTGAAACCCGGATGAGTCATTGGTGAAGTCAGAAATATATACAGAAAGCCATGGATGACCAGCTAGATCACTGACCAAGCCAAAAAAAAATGTGGAAAACCATAAGGGGGCCCTGAAAGGGTCACCAACTGACCAAGCCAGAATGATGTTTGTATATGAATTAAATATATGCTATAAGTCGTAAAAGGGAAATTTTCAAGTGACAACCATTTGGTTTTAAAAATAATTATTAACTATACTAAGATACAATTTTTTTTTGAAAAACATTTTAAAATTAAAATAAATTAGTATCTCTAGAGCTAACCTTTAAAATTACTCTAAAAAACAAAAATAAAATTGATGTAAACTTAACCCTAAGTAGAGAATTTTGAAGAATATTAAATTGTTAAAGTTTATCAACATGTAATGCAGATCAAGTTAGAAATTAAAACAGTTAATCAGTTCGATGAATTTTCAAGAATTGAATTAAGTTTAGCAAGCCCAATTAACGATTCAGTTCTAACAATCAATAATTATATATCTAAGCGTTCTTAGTAAGTAAAAGATGCAATCATGATTTGTACTTTAATTGGTAAGTTGAATTAACGATTCAGTTCTAACAATCAATAATTATATATCTAAGCGTTCTTAGTAAGTAAAAGATGCAATCATGATTTGTACTTTAATTGGTAAGTTGAAGCGCACACACTCAATATTTATGGACGACAGATAAATCAAATAATATTATAGAGATGATAAAGCGATAATACAAATATTTGAGGAGAGGAAAGAGTTTACCGGGGTTGCAGGTTGTGTGTAATTGCGGAAGAGCAGCGGGGTTGCAGGATGCGGCTGCAGGACTTCGGCGGTCGACTGTGTCGGCAGCGGCGGTTGACGGCTATGGTCGTCGGCAGTGGAGGGCAGCGGCGGAGGTGCTCCAGGCGCTTCGGTTGGTCACTGGCAGTGGTCGTCAGTTGCGGAATACGACGGGGAGGCCACAGTCGATGGAAGGGGCGACTGGGTTGATGCAGGCATGGGTTGTCGAAGGTGGAAGCAAGAACAATGGTGAAGAAGGGCGACGGGGAGGGGGGGTTTTCGATGAGTGGTGCTGCGGTGGCGTTGGTGCTGGTACTGCTCGGGGTCGCAAGGAGGAGTGTGGCGGGCTGGCGTGGTGGGGGAGGGGAGCAGTCGACGGAGGTGGGTGATGGGTTTCGGAGCAGACGGGGAAGATGGAAGGTCGAGGTAGGGGGATGGCGGCTGAATAGGTATAAGTAGTTAGGGTTCAATAATTTGGGAGATTTTGGGGTATGTTTAGAGTTGATCACAAACCCTAAAATTGTACCTCAATGTTTCACACAAAAAGATGAATGAAGAGCAAAACTCAATCATAGTAATTTTTTTAAATCAATAATAGCATATGTTCTCATTATTCTCAAGGCCTATATAGCTCAAAACAAATCTCCAAAATATTGTAATGCATAAAATAAATGGTGCAAATCGCAAAACTACTACATATGGCTAAATTTCAAAATAAAACGAAGCAGAACCGATGTCCTCATCAAAAATCTATCCTGTAGCTGACACTGATGGAAACCCACATTTGGTGCTGTTGAGTTTAAACTCCTTGACTTCAAACATGTCTCATTCTGCACCATGTTTGATGTCCGTCATACATGCACATCTCTAAAATTCATTTAAACAAAAGAGTACTACGTATTTTGTTAGTAATCATCAAAGGATTGTGGGTTCATGAATCTCTCTCTATTTGATAATGACATCAAAAGCTCTATAGATATCATAGTCCATTAACCCATGAGATAGTCCATATTAGGGGTAAAAAAATAATCTGCAGAAATTATCTTTAGTGACATTTCAATAATTATTGAAGGAAATCATACTGAGGGTCTGTTTGGTTCAAATGAGGGGAGGGGAGGGGAGGGATTTTAATGGAGGGGAGGGAAGGGGAGGGAAAGGGAGGGGAGGGATTTAATGAAAACTCTGTTTGGTTCAAAGGAGGGGAGGGGAGGGAAAATAATAATTTTCTTGTTTGGTTCACAAGGGGAGAGAATGGATTTTATAATAAAATTACTTTTATACCCTTTTACATATAATAAGAAATTCATACAACCACTTCATACAATAAGAATTGAAACAACAACGAATTAGAGAAATTTTATACAAGCATTATCTTTTCTCTTTAGAATAGATACAAGCAAATTATGCAAGCATAAAGAACTTATTCTTCCTTGTGAGGTTAGCACATAGCAACAGTTGTCAATTTGCAACTTGCTACTCAAACAATGCTTATGGATGAAGATCAAACTGTTGTTAATCTCTTCAAGAAAAGTGCATCCACTCTTCTTCATCTCTTCAAAGAGGGTTTGCGTAGTTTTTATACAGCAGGCTTGAAGGAGTTCGATAATAAGAGGATTATATACTTGAACGGTTGGTTTAACTCCATAGCTTTTGAAATTCTCCAAGAGTTTGATATCATCAGAGGATTTCAATTTCTTACTGTGATACTTAATTAAAGAGCACAATAAGAAGTCATTTGGGCAAGAACTGTTTCTGGTAGCACTTTCCACATTGGTAACAGCGCGATCAAATCGTTGGATACTAGTGGAAATAATTATTCCCACAATGCTTCACTAATTTTATACCCCGTAAAGCTACTTGCATACAACAAGAAAAGCATCATAATATAAACTTAAGATAAAATGTCAATTACAATATCAATCTTTATCCAGGATAGGGAGAAAGAGAGAGCGGGAGAGAAACAGTCCGTAGGGAGAAAGAGAGAGGTTTTTTATTAGAATAGCATTTAGATTTTAAAGGACAATTTAGTCATGCCACTTTAAAAAATTAGCCCTATTTTTTCTCCCCTCCAAATCCCCCCACTTTTGGAGGGGAGCCAAAATTGGCTCAGGAGGGGTGTTGCACCCCCCCATTTCCCTCCCCTCCCCTCCTAAAAATTGAACCAAACAAGAAAAGTAATAAAAAACCCCTTCCCTCCCCTCCCCTTCCCTCCATTCCCCTCCAACCAAACAGACCCTGAAGGAGGTCCTGTTGCATCACTGTTATTTTTGAAAATTGACATTGAGGAACCACTCGGAGTAGAGGGGAATTATCCTCCTTACTCATATTAGTTGCATTTATTTTATAACTGGTATATCCACCCATACTATGATTTTCTGGCTCCCCCTTACGTATGCCTGGTTATGGTGATAAATATTGCCTTGCCCATTTGTTTCACCAAATTTCCCATTTCATTAGAGGGATTAATACCTTCTTATCGATATAGTTCTTTATTACAGTGTAGCTAGTCTCCAATCCTGTAGGTTTTAGAGATACTTCTGGCTTGACTTCGTTTAAGCCTATCAAAATATAAGCTGGCTACTAGTAAGGTAGTTAGTCACACAACTTGCTTTATAGCATGTGAAAGGTCAACACCAAAGAGTGCTAAAAACCTAACAATTTGTCCTTGAGGTACATTAAGGAGAAACTGGGGGAAATTTGTAATCCTTATAAAACACAGTTATAATGGAACCAACATGGTCAAAGAGTATATGTATTTAACATGCACGACAATATGAGAGAAGGCATTTGATTAAATTCGTTCTTTTGTTAGCTTGCCTTGAATCATACAAGAGTTTGATGGTATTTACACTTCATTACACTCTCGCTCACAGATATATATTTATGTGTAATGGTTTTTTAGCTTTGTTTTTAGATTCAATTCTATTGTTCATATTTTACTTATTCAAGCTTTTTTACCTTTATATAATTCTTGCAAAGATAGCCGTAAGGAATGTGCTTCATTCATGGTTGGCCTCCCTGTGCCGTTCCGCTATGAATATCTGATGGCTGAGACGATATTTTCACAGGTCAATATGCTGTTACTTTCAGTATTTTTTTAGTTGATGCCATTACTTCCTACATCGTTTTTTTATTGAGTACTTTCTTTGTCCATTAAAAGCTGATCGAAAGAAAGCATAATCCATCTATGCGATTAGGAATGGTCACACTGGAGGACAGAGTAAATATATTAGGGAAAAGGAAGTTGGACTGAAAATAGTAACTGTATAATGTCCATCATAGGTCACGAGAGATAATATTTGAGGCATATTTCCAATGCATCATTGTGTAAGTTAACCTTCGTGGTTGTTAAATGTGGTTCCTCTTGAAGAGTCCACTTTTCTGTCTATCTCCAGGACAGCTTTATGAAGTACTACTTAATGAGTGTTTTAAATATCAAAATGCCCTTTAACCATCATTTGGTTTTCATATTGTTTAATGCAAAGAAGACAACTTAGTTTATGATTTAGTTTGTTATTTCTGGAACATATAGGACTTGGAAAATGCAATTTGTGCTACTAGTAGTATGAACAATTAGTTGTTTGAGTGAATGACATAAGTAGTGGAACCTCTACATTCTGTTAGGAACTGAACCCTATGTCATAATCTCATAAAAGATAGGTAGTTTGTACCATTAGTAGTACAATTAGCTTGATTCTTTGGTTTTTAATTTTTGTATGTAGACTTGTTGTAGCAGCATAACATGTTCTTCCTATGCATGTTTTTACCTGATCTTCTATGTATATATATATATATATATAGCTTGTTACTGACTTCATGCATTGGCTTGTTTTTTATTATCCATCTTAATATATCCTTGCATCGCTACCTCTTTGATAAAACATTAGTAATTTTTTTCCTTGCAGCTACTGTTGCTACCTAGTGCACCATTTAAGCCATTATATTACACGTTGGCCATCATCGATCTTTGTAAGGTAATTTCATTCTTAATGTTTCAATGGTGTTTGTTATTTATGCTTGTTCTGGTGCTATTTGTAGTAAAAGTGACAGTATTATACAATAAATGTAAGCTCCAAATTTGAGTTCTTATATATTAAGTATGATAAATGTAAGTTCTTATGTATATATTTGAGGTAATGCACCAAATTGCACCAGAACAAGCACGATAATGTAAGCTCTTATATATATATATGAGCAATCCTCCATTACAAATGGGTATGCAAACCACTAAAGCTGTTGTTTGAAACAACGGCTTAGGTTATAAACCTATGCCGTTGTTCCGAATAGAACCTAAACTACGACTTTAGTGGTTTGCAATGGAGCATTGCTCTCTCTCTCTCTATATATATATATATAGGGAAAGCTTCGGTTGTGCACCACCTCTAGTGCACACGGCGTGTGCACTAGGCCTTTGGGCGTTCATATCGAAGATCCGAACCGTTCACATTAATCTACACATCTAAATTAGTCTAAATATGCAAAATCAAATTGTATGAAATTCATTTACCCATCCATTGAAGTGTTACAAAATTGTATGGCTAAAAATTATTATTTTTTATAGTCACATGATGGATGGGCAAATGAATTTCAAATGATTTGATTTTACATATTTAGACTAATTTAGATGTGTAGATCAGTGTGAACGGTTCGGATCTTCGATATGAACCCCCGAAGGCCTAGTGCACACGCCGTGTGCACTAGAGGAGTGCACAACCGTAGCTTTCCCATCTTGGGGTTCATTTCATTACAATCCCAAACCTGTGGACTCTACTATTTCTCTTTTGGAGTGTTCACTCTACCTGTCTATACTGTGGAATCACATCAGTTCAAGTGTCATACCTATATTCAGTTGGGATACATTCTACTGCTTTCTCTTGTGGAATAAATATTAATTAAACCAGTTATACTGGAGTCTTGTAAGGTAAGACAGATTTTTCCAGACTCGGTCCAATCTTTTTCCAGCATTTCAACCAAAACCCTAAACAATTGTCCATAATATGATATATAATGTTTGAAAATTTGAGAAGTGAGAATAAATTCTGACCACTATTCTAGATTAATTTTTCATTTACTTGCATTGTTTTGTTTTTTCATGTAGCTTCGCATGTGCACTTTCAGTTTCAGTGCATAGCATTGTCAGTCGCAGTGTTCTTGTTATTAACAAACCTTATGTGCATACCTCAACGTCTCTTGTTGAACAATTCAATTGGAAAACTTATTTGATTATTTTAAACTGTTTATATTTTTTATCTATATATGATACACCTCCTTCATCATACAGATCCTTCTTTGTCTACGGTTGTGATATCATTTTACCACGGGGATATTTGTAACTTGTAGTGAGAGAGGCATATATATTGTAACAGTCGATATTGATTTGCTTCGTACAGGCACTTCCTGGGGCATTCCCTGCGGTTGTAGTGGGAGCTGTACGTGCTTTATTTGACAGAGTTGCTGATATGGATATGGAGTGTCGTACAAGGCTCATTTTGTGGTTTTCACATCATTTGTGAGTCCGATCTTGTCTAATCTTAGTGTGCTCTCTTTCTCTCTCTCTATATATACATAT
Organism: Hemerocallis citrina; assembly: GCA_017893485.1. NCBI lineage: Eukaryota > Viridiplantae > Streptophyta > Magnoliopsida > Asparagales > Asphodelaceae > Hemerocallis > Hemerocallis citrina. The sequence goes on along the minus strand of JACEHZ010000674.1, from coordinate 154,720 downwards.
ATCAATATTTTGAATGTTCATTCGATTCCATAATATTTGATGGGTAAATAATATAGCTTAGGCCACTAATGCTGCATGAACTGTAAGAATAATTGTTATGATTCATGTTTTTGTAATGATTGTCGAGATTATGTATTCGACGGAAGTTTTGATATTCTGAGATCAATCATATATGAAGAAATCAGTTGTTAGAAGCCCTACAGAAATTTCCAATTTGACATGCTCGAAGGTCATATAGCTCTCCATCCAGTTTAAGCTATCGATCATACCTAATACTCTTGGAAGTACTTAAGAACTTATGTTTTGTACTCAGTATTAGTGAGACATAAGTATCGATATCTTAAAATTCATGAAATGGTGTGGTAAAGAGCGTGTATATTTCTTTCCATTTCCAAATTAGGAACCTAAAGTTTCTCATAAAAGTTTCTCAAACCTTGCCTAGAGCCTTGTGCTGAATATTTGACCCTATTTTGGGAAAGCCTAGATTGTCTGAGTAGAGTAGCTTTGAAATTTTTATGAGATTGCGACCAAAATCTATAGGATGCAACACTTGTTTTTGGTAGATTTGGTGTTTTCATCTTGATGTAGATCAACTTTCAACACTAAGCACTCTTCTTGTTTCAGATCCAATTTTCAATATGTTTGGCCGTGGGAAGAGTGGGCTTATGTTAAGGACCTCCCAAGATGGGCCCCTCAGCGAGTTTTTGTTGAAGAAGTGTTAGAAAGAGAAATTCGATTATCGTATTGGGATAGAATTAAGCAGGTAATTATCCATATTTAATTATTATCTGTTTGTCCATTCAATTTCTCTTTTATATTATATTAGATTGTAGTTGGTAAAACGAAGCTAGCTGTGATAACGACATAAAAAGCAGTTTTTATGTTAGTGAGCATCTCTACTATCCAAAATAATGCTCGTCATATTTTTTCTGTGCTTGACTGCTAGTACTGCTAGCATATCATATGATATCTGGCAAGCGATAGTAGATTTATTACCATGCTTCTCATCCTTCACACCGTTTGTGAATATTTACATTGATCAATTTAAAAATGGCAAACTATATATGCAATTCATTGCATTCCATGCATGAGAAACTATATATGCAATTCATTGTGGGTCATATGCTGGTAGATTGACAATTCATAGTTATGACCGAAATATTATGAGAAAGTTTAATATGAAGGACAATGCTTGTTAGATCACCACATTTAGTTTCTGAAGCATAATTGTTTTAACCGTCTAATGGGATATTTTACTTGATTATATGAGATTAAGCAATTTAGTGTCTTTCTATTTTCTTTTGTTTTCGAAAAAAAAGATTAAGTAAGTTAAATTTTTAGGTTTTAACTTTGAGCCCATTAACCTCCAATTCTCATCTAAACCTCTTTACTCTAAGGACTTGTTTGGAAGTAGAAAAAATTGAAGAAAGTAGCAAAATGCAAGTATTTTAAAAGGTTCTCCAAATGAAATCTAGTTGAACTTCTGATCCTGAATGACAGCTGAGTGACAGCACTGCGCTCCCCTAGGCACTTCCAATTTCCAAAAGAGAGGAGAGGAATTGAGTGGGAAAGTGAAGATCTGTTTTTTTAAAACAAATTTCAACTCATATCTGTGGGACCCATATAATACATTTGATTTGAATAATTAATTTTATATTATTTTACTTGTCAAGCTGTATTATATACTATCAAACTACTTTCTCTCTTTCTTTTAACCAAAGGAAAAATTATGAGAAGTCACCTGAACATTTTTTTTGATTTTCCCCTCCCGAACACCCGTAAACATTTTGGAGGAATATGAAGTCTGTATGACAAAAAATGAGGCATGACAATTCAATTGATAAAACAACATAAATGAAAAGGTAAATATCATTTAGGCCCCCGGCTTGACTCTTAAATAAAAATGGAAGATACTCTTTGCTTCCAATGCCCTATACATTGAATGTAGTAGCTGCCTTGTATATTCAAGAATGGCTTAAATGCTCTTACCATCACCAAGAACCCAACTCCCACAATTGATGTCTTTACCATGACTCAAAATCTAGTGCCCTCACAAGTCATGATCAACAACAAATGCACTTCCACAATACGTTCAATGCTCTTGCCATCACCAAGAACTCAACACCCACACTTGATGTCTTTACCATCACTCAAAATTTCGTGCTCTCATAAGTCATCATCAACAACAAATGCACTTCCACAACACGTTCCCCCCTTCTCCCCTTCTGATCTTTCTTCCTCTTTTGTTCAGATTCATTTCAGAAATTTCCTATCTTGCCCTCGTCATCCTCTTCTTCAGGAAACCTTAAAGCCATTGCCTTTGTCTTGCCCCTTCAAATCCGGCAGCCAAAATTCCATCCCCTATTCTCATGCTCACTTCTTCCGCAACCCTAACTATTCTGATCATTCAAATTTGGGGACCTATTTCAATTTGATTGCACGAGTTTCCAACAAATATTTTTTTTTAGTTTAGATTGAAGAGGTTCCATATATGTAGAATTTTTTTAAAACACCATTCAATAATTGAGTGACTTTTTGTTAGTAAGAACATCCGATTGTAGAAGCAATCTTTCGTATGGGCATTCTTCTCTTTTTTTTCCTTGCTATTGGTATATATGTGTAATGGCTATTTTATTTGTTATAGTTAAAAGTTGTAAAAAATACTAACAACCCGTAACACCAGCTTTTGTATATTTTGTGAGTTTTGTACTATTTTGATAAGTTTTATGCTATTATTGTGAGTAAGTATGTTGTTTGGGTAAGTTTTGTACTGTTTTAGTGAGTTATGTACTGTTTCCATAAGTTTTTTTACTGATTTTTATTCTTCCATAAAGCTAACTAGAACAGTTCTGAACTCATTGGAACAATACAAAACTCACTAGATACAACATATGACTCAGTTAAACAGTACAAAGCTAATCAAAACAGTACAGAATTCAGTAAAACAGTACAAACTCACTAAAAACAGTACCAAGCCAATCGAAGCAGTACATTACATAAAATATCAGTACTTGTTACTATTAGTGTTCTTCCCTTCAACCCTAACCATGAATCTCATAATCAACTCCATCATCCATGGATTTATACATTCCATCTACTGAGAAAACCCTCTAATCTTTTTCATTCTCAGTGCCGTTGAAAACCCTTTACCTCCTCAATCCCATCTTCCCGGCTCTAGTATGCCAATTGAGAGAAAGAGAAGAAGTATTGGAGTTCGGTTTGTTTATCTAAGAGAAAGAGAAGAAGAGAAGGAGTTGGGTTGAGTTTGTTTAGATCTAGAAGAGGGGGTGCTGGGGGGGGGCGTTTGTAGGAATATATGAGAAATATGGACTGCCCTTATACTATATGTATTATATTAGACTGTAAAAGGCTTTAAAAAATCCTATTATGAAGGTTTCTTAGTTGAGTTGAAAGAGCAAGGGGTTCAATGAAAATGTAGAGTCCAACATGGGGCCTAAACCATATTTCTCTAAATTAATTGAGTTTCATCTATGTATATCCCTCCAAAGTAGTGTTTTAGCATCAGCAAAAGAATCAATTAAGAACTCAAGAAGTCGCCTCTGTTTTTGGATGCATATTGCCTATAGACATGTTCTGGATTGAATTTGAATAATTAAGATTATATATGATGACATTAGAACAATTCCAATAAATTTTGGCAGAAAAAGGTTTACTGTGATAAATAATGGCTTAGGTTAGCTGTCATCTACTAAGTAAAGGGAGTGCAATTTGGTCAATTAAATAGAAACCAGTGAGCTTTTGACCCTTTCCATTGTCCTTAGAATTTGAAAATTTAGAGGTTTTTATATGAGCTCTCTTTTGGATATATGGATGGATGGAGGTTTTTCCTACATTTATGTCATAATTTTGTTGATAATACATTACAGAATTTTATACTTATAGTAACTAATAAATCCAATATTCTCATCTGGGTGAACTTTGTAAGCTGCCTCTGGCCCTCTCTTAATATAATGTTACAAAATTTTGTTCTTATGGTAAACTAATAAATCCAATATTCTCTTCTGGATAAAATTTGTAAGCTGCCTCTCTTTATAAAATATACAGGACCTTCACCTTCTCATTTCTCTCTTTATCCAACAGAGTGTTGAAAATGCCCCTGGATTAGAGGAGTTGCTGCCTCCAAAGGGTGGACCTAACTTCAAATACAGTACTGAAGATGGTGGAGAAAACACGGAAGGCCACACACTTTCTACGGAATTTAGCGGCATGGTGAGGGCAAAAAAGAATGTGCAACAGCTTATTCAATGGGTGGAAGAAAGTATCATTCCGGCACATGGAATAAAAATTGCAGTAGAAGTTGTTATCCAGACTCTTTTGGACATTGGTTCTAAAAGTTTTACTCATTTAATTACTGTCTTGGAGAGGTATGGTCAAATCATTGCCAAAATGTGTCCTGATCTCAATAGTCAAATTCTTCTAATAGAGGAAGTAGGCTACTTTTGGAAGAACAATACTCAGATGATTGCTATCACAATTGACCGAATGATGAGTTACCGACTCATCTCGAATTTGGCTATTGTCACTTGGGTCTTCTCTCCATCCAATACAAATCAGTTCCATCTTTCCGATCGACCATGGGAGGTACGATCTTGTATTTTAGCTCCAACTTGCACTTTTTTGAAACTAACCTACTTTTTAATTTTAAAAAAACTGCAAATTTGGAATAAACGCTTTGTTGTAGTTGCAAGTTTGATTATTCTGTATCTTGATAAGTGAAGAATTGGCGGAACGGGAAACATGATACCAAAGTGATATATTGATATTAATATTGTTTTCTTATCAACTGAGGAGAATCGTGTGTGATTCAGTTGAACCCTTGCTGAAAGGGATAATAATACAATTTACCTTTTGATTTGAATTATAGAAGTCATCTCATTTTGAAGATGGTTTGCGTTAATAGACTTCTAGCGTATTTCCTTATTAGCAGAATTAACCCAAAATCCCATTTTCTTAATCATATAGGAGATAATCCAAACTTTTCATAATTTTCCTTTCATCCTACCCACATCCTGCACTTATCCAAAAATGCTTGGCGCATGCCCTCTGCTGTGGAAGAAAACAAACTAAGCATTTGATTAGTATCACTCTTATCTCTTATTACTTTTTATTACTTTAACAGTCACTATTAGATGAATGAATATTACTCTGCTTTCTGTTATGTTTGATTTTACAAGTAATGGTATTTATGCCATATCTCAAAAATCATCTTGTTTGTTAATTACTATATGATATGTCTGCCTTAGCCTTGTAGTCATGTTTCCAAATAAACTAATTAGCTGAAATTTTGAATTGTTTCAAAGGTGAATTTTGTGAAATTAACATTACAAGGAGGTGAATTGTTGCATAATGTTATGCTCTTGGCAGTTGATAAAGAATTTTATATTAGGAATGGTTGCAGGGACACTTACATTCTGAAATCGTATGGTGTCATTGCTAAATATGTATGCTATTTGTGAACTCTTCCTGTGTTGGAGTCTCATAATATTTCATGGTGTCGAGGTGCACAATGTCTATGAGTTTTAAGCATATTTTGCATTAGGGGAGTGCTGTTGGTTAGAGATGATTCTCTCCCGGTGCATATCTTATTATCTCTTCTCATTGTCAAGATCTTTATACTATTCAAATGATATAGTCTTGTTCGCCATAGGTTGCGACCAACTATTCTTTGTTTAATGTTGAAAAATGCAAACACACGTGTCTCTCTTTCTTTATTCAAATATTTATACTTTTACAACTCCAAAACAAGTGAGTCCAATAGGGTGGACATGTACTAGCACATGTATCGTACTTATTTATTAATTTATTACAATATTCCAATTTTTTGTGATGGTGGAAACTGAAGTTGTGATAAATTCAGAAAATATATGAAAACATTGTAAAATGTGAATACATGCATTGATAGAATAAATGAATCTCTTAGTAGCTATAATTAAAAGGGAAAATGTATGCGTAGCGAATGTCAAGTTTATATAACATCTATGTAATTTTGTTTGTTTCTGCACATGCAAGTTCGTGTGGTGCATGAGACTATTTGTCAAATGTAGTTTGAAATTGATAATTATGCTGTTCTCGTAGGTCCTCAGAAATGCAGTCAACAAGACGGTCAATCGGATCACTGATCTGAGAAAGGAGATTGTATCACTTAACAAGAGTGTTTCATTAGCTGCTGAAGCTTCTATCAAAGCTCAGAAAGATCTTGAGGCTGTTGAACCGAATATCGAAGTAGTTGATGGCCAACCTGTACAGATTGAAAATTCAGGGAAGTTAAAGAGACTTAGAGGGTATGCTGCAGAGGCTAAAGATGGAGAGATAGCCCTCCAGGAATCCTTGGAAGCTAAGCAGGCCCTTCTAATTCGAGCTCTTGAAGAAAACAAGGTAATGCATGTTTATCATTTTTACATTTACTTTTCTGAATTATAATAAGCTTAAATTGTGTTCAAATTTATCTGAGCTTTGAGATAATAACTGATTCATGATGTGAAAGCAGTCATCTTGATTGTATATATGCCTTTGATTAGAATAATTGCCCTTTAGATGGTCATCTCTTTCCAAGATTTGTTATTATTTGTGCCTCATACCATCACCATTCAAATGGGATGGTTCACCATTGCTCCTGAGCTTCATCAACTTGAATTTTTTAGAGGCTTAGACTTCCTTTCTATATGACCCATGCGTTGAGTAAATCTTGCATATTTGAATTAAACAATATAAGAATTAAGTCTGATCACTTGTTCATTGTGTAGACATTGACTAAAATAATGTGTTCTCATTTCACCTCATAACGAAATCTTTAGGATCATCCATTATGGTTCACTGTGTTTTATAGCTGGTATTTTGAGAATTTTTTTACAGTAGCAACTTGGTTTTCTTGTACGTTATACAGAATATATCAGCCTCCCAACCCATCCCATTCCCATTCCCATTCCCATTCCCTTCAAGCTCAGACACTCTTTTGACTGCATGTAAGAAAGTAGAGCTGTGCTAGTTTTAGGAGTCAATGGATATGATTACTTCCACAATGGTTACAAGCAAAACATTTAACTGGACTTGATGAAAGACATGATGCATATGTCAAGTGTTCTTAGCTCATTGTTGAAAGAAGAGATCTTCTATTGTCATAACCTTTCTTATTAGGTTTCTTAGGCTTCTCTACTATATTTTTCCTTATTGTCTTTTTCTTCTTCTTACATTCATTTTGAACCACTCTTCTGTAAATTTTCTGATCCACATTCATTTAGTAAATATTTTTACAGGCATTATTTGTGTCATTGTATAAGAATTTTGGGGATGTACTCATGGAACGGCTGCCTCCTGTATCTGCTGATGGAAAATTGCCCAATTTAAAGGCTGGTTCTGTCGATGGCATGGTTATGGACTCCGATGATACTCCAGCAATGGATATTGACAGCGAAAATGGAAAAAACAATAATAGGCAAGTTATCGTATAACTGAGTTATTGTTTTTTTATTTTTGTTGCAACTTGCAAGACTAAATTCTTTGTGTTTGTTATCTTTATTATTAATTATTTGCAGTGAGCTGAATGGTGAAAGAACAGGTAATGGCTACAACATTGGGGAGCATGAGCAATGGTGTCTAACCACATTGCGCTATGTTAAAGCCTTTTCAAGGCAGTATGCAACTGAGGTTAGTCTTCCTCAAGCAACATCACTTGATGGTTTTAAATGGTATTATTTGCTGGGATGGAACAGAAAAAAAATCATGCTTATCTAATCTCTTATTCCCTATCTGATAAACTGACAACTGTGGTGAGATCTGTGTTTTGGTTTACCGACGTGCTTCATAACTAAATAACATGCACATATGAGAAATAGGTCAGCATTATTATGCATGAATTATTTAATAATGTCTTCTATTCGAAAGTGTGCTTGCCAAAGAGAACTTTATTAATGGACATAGAGGAAAGTGATAAACATTATTAGGGTGCATCAATTATAATAACGTTTACTAACTTCCATTGTGTGTATCTAATGGAGAACAACACATGCAGTTTCAAATGCCCTAAAATTTAATTTGATTTCTATGATGACAAAATTAAGCTATACATGTCAATGGTGATGGCTTCAGTCCTTTGTAGAGATATGTGCTTTTGGTTAAAGTACACATTGGTTTAAGTGCGGTTGGACTTCATCATTAAATTACTTGTATAAGCAGTGGGCCTACCTTGGCATGCTGCTTACCCTGAGTTTCTTAAACTCATTAAGGACCAGGTATAGGGAATTATCGGACATATAATTTGTTCTTATAAAAGTTATCATCAAACAAATATTGCTTAGTTTGTTAGGAAGTTCTATCAACCTATGAGTGTCAATAGGTAGCTAGATTCGAATCTTCACAATTGAAGATGAATGCATGTTGGTACATATAAATTTTTTTTCTTTCAAATTTCATTAGCATTTTACTGCCTCATTTTTCTTAAGGTATGGCTCATGAGAGGGCGATTAACAAACATATATTTTTCTTTTTTTCAACTATATATATTGTGAAATAGTGAATATCATCAGTAAGTAATTAAAAAGTGCATTGCATGTAAAATTTTTCAGTCTTTGTTTCATGATTATTGAATTATGAATATTGAACATTATTCTATTCCACCTACTCAGAGAAATTCCGGCATCCGCCACTACCGCTACTATATATAAGTTATTTTTGCAATATCTAGTTTTTGTTACGTATTTTCTTTTATTCTTGCTTTCTGAAAGTTTAGCATTTTGTTATTTCTTCAAACAAGTAAAAGTAATTATCTGTTATCTGCAGATCTGGCCTCATATTGAACTGCTGGATGCTGAGGTGTTCACTAAAGATTTCCACCCACTATTTAGGAAAGCTGCATATGCTGGTCTTTGTAGGCATAGTTGATTACCATACATGAGATTTATGTTTTCTAGTGATGTAACTTGTGAACTGTATTACTCTGATGTTTCTCCATAGGATTTTTTTATAGATAATTTTAAATTTTCAATGTCCAATGTTAATCGTATCGGTTAGCTTGAATTTTACTAATTCCACTAGTTAAAATATACTTGATCAATGCTTTATGTTCATTGAGTCTACAACTTGGAACACACATGCATGCTATCGGTATGTAGTGTTAGCTTGCTCGAAAGATAGGTTGTAATCTCTATATTTCTGTACAATATGCCGTATTGTGGCTGCAACGTTTTTTTTAATGTTCTCTTTCTTTTCTTGTGTATCTGTGTTTCTCCCTGGCGCTGGTCTATTTTTATACTTTCATCATGGCCATTGGAAGAATCAGACCCTTTGGCCATATGATTTCTGTGACATAATATGAGAATCCTTTTAATCATGTATGGGTTATGCACTTATGCTCACTTAAACAGTTAAACTTCAGGAGTAGTTTATAATTTTTAGTTGTTTTGGCCAGTCCAGAATTTTGGAAACTATCTGCTTTTTATCTGTTGCTCTATATGTTTTATCTATGCTCATGTGGTATTCCTGTTTGTTCCCCTTGTGAGTTGTGACCATTTTCGATGGAACTGAAGATGAATCAGTCTCTTTGGCTGTTCAATTGCTCAAAAGATTCTTACGGCAGCCACATTTGAAGTGTAATGAAACAATCATATAAAGTAATCGGAAATTCATATGTTAGACTATATTAAACACCAGAACAGATCTTCCTTTTGATATTTTCCTAACAGTAATATTAAGAGACTGATAACTTCTTAGGAAGCAATTTTAGCAGTACCCACCCTCCTCTTTTGGTATTAGAGCATAATAGATTCTTTAAAACGCTAGAACATAGCCCTTGGAAACATCCAGTACACTTAATTCATAAGCCATTTGCGCATTGTTTAGATTTAAAAGTTACTGCCAATTACTAAAAGAAATAGCCTGTAAGTTAGACAATATTAAACACCAGATCAGTATTACGTTAGAAAAACTTTGCAAACTAGAAAGCTCGTCTCATTTTCACTTTAGAAAAACTTTAAAACCAAAAGACATTAATTTTTTTTATGGAAATTCAATAAAAGAAGTTGAGATATACGAACAGAAAGTATCAGAACAAAATAAGCGTAATTTAGAAGAAATTAAACAAATTGTTCTTAGTGGATGAATGACATAAATAGAGAAGTTATTGAATATAAAGAGATACTTCAAGAAATAGAGGACGAGACGCTTATATTCCTCAATAACAATCTGATAAGATACTTCTTAAACAGAATAATATTATTATAAAATTATTAGTTAAACTTCACGAAAAAATAGATAAATTAGGATTGTTGCAAACTCAAAAAAATATTAACTTACTGACAATTTATGTAGAATAACTTTACAACCTACAGGAAAAGAGACTATTACTAGAAAACCAGTAAGAGAATTTAGATTTCCATCACAAAAGACAACATGAATAATAGACCATCAACTATACAAACATGTCCAGGACCATCTAGAACAATTAGATATGAAGAACAAGGATCAACAAGTAGTATTAGACCTATCCTTTCAAGATCATTTAGTAGAAGACCTAGCAACAATGATGTTCAGTTAGAAGGACTTATTGACCCAGAACAAGATTATGATAGGTTGAATATACTCAATCCAAGAACTCTATATCAAACTGAAAGGTTTGAAATCTGAACAATTTTTTTTAGGCATAACAGAGAACTGGCAGTCAGTTGTCTATGAAACCAAGCTATTAGCTTACAATTAGCTAGTACAACTGCAGGTAATGAGTTGAGAAATTCCAGGTATAAGTTTATGCATCTAGGCTTAACAGTCATAGGGATGAAAGGATTAATGAGAAAAAATTTAGGATTTAAGGTATTGATAACATTATATGAGGACGGATGGAGTGATATAGCAAAAGGTATGATAGCTAGTATAGAAGTAAATATGAATAATAATTCATGAATATTTTATTGTAGCCCAGACTTTTTGATGACCATGAAAGACTTTAGCAAACATCTCCATATCAGGATACAGACAAAAGGATATGAAGAAGTCCATACTGGAGATAATTTATTAGTCCATGTAGCATTCTTAGGAAGATGTACTACTAACTCAAAAGTAAAATATAAACTTCATATAAATAATGTAGTAGAAAGGAATTGTAATGATTAAGCCACTAGAATATAATCCAGAAAGACTTGCAGGCCTAGATTGGAATCTAGAAAAAATTATAGAATCCAACAAGACTATAACCCCACAAGAACCATTAATTTATAAAGATACATAAGGACGTACTAGTATAAGATTTATAGATTATACACCACAGGCAAATAGAAATATAGATGATCTAGAAACAGATCTAGAAGCTGAATTAGTCCATATAGAGTGTTTAGAAACCATAACATCTACTATAGAAACATAGATGACCTAGAAACAGATCTAGAATCTGAATTAGTCCATATAGAGTGTTTAGAAAACATGACATCTACTATAGACATGATTCCATATTCACAAGAATTAGGGATAACAGAACTTAGTAAAAATGAATTACTGGAATTACAAGATATGCAATATAAAAACAACTCTATTTTGGAAGATGAATATTTGTACTATGATAATGAAAGAAATATTAGAATAGGAAAATTAGTAGAAGAAATGATAGATGATCAATTGACTCAAGCATCTGGTATATCTTATCAGAAGGAATTAGAAGACACAGAAGAAACTAGTACATTAACATATGCATCTCCATTCCATAGAACTGGCATTTGGTACTACAAATCATACATGAGGAAATATGCCCAGAATACCATACTCGTCATATCAAGAGCCAAAAAATAAATTTAGGTCAAAAGGGAAAATTCAACCCTTAGAACAACCTATTAAATTTCAAACTAAGGCAGAACCCCTGCAAGCACATGATCCACAAACTTGGATGTCTAGAAATACACCTTAAGAGCATCTGTAGTCGTTAGACTCAAAATTTTCTATATTTGGCTTTTAGAAATAGGAATTTTGAGTTGGGGTTGTAGTCGTTGAAACCCAAAATTTGGTTCAACAGTGGATGATCATTTTATTTTTGAATCTCAGTCGTTGGTTAAAAAAAAATGTAATCCAAAACATTTATATAAAAAAAATTGTACGCATACAACACATAATAATTCCTATAGGCCCATTCCATTTCATCCCTTCATCAAATAATCAAACCAATCTCAAATTAACTTTATATGCACATAATAAGTCCCAGGCTTTTTTTTTAAAAAAAAAAATTCGATCTCTTCTTGCGTCCGATTGATTCAGCGGAATTTTTTTTGTCAGATGCAAAATGATTTTGCGTCCGACACATTTTTTTAAAAAAAATTTGATAGGACGCAAGATCATCTTACGTCCGATTTATTTTTTAAAATAAAATTTATTCATCAAACGCAAGATCATTTTGCATCCGAGATAATTTTTTCAAAACGGACGCAAGATGATCTTGCGATTCCTATATTTGAGAATTTCCTATATCTGCTATCAAATATAGACGGCTACTGTAGATTTTTTCCCAAATTTTGGAAATATAGGGAACGACTAGAAATGCTCAAATAGGAGATTATTATAGCTCAACCCTAGACATGGAGGCAGAAGAAATGAATAAATATTTAGAAACATATCCTGGAGAAAGTACAAGAGCTCTATGGTAATCATATAAAATAGCCCAGTAACATATTATAATGAGTTACTTGCCTTAGGATCTAACTCATATAATTTTGTAAACAAAATACAGAGCTTAATTATAGGAGAAGATCCAAACACAGGGCATTTAGGTTTACAGAAAGATGCCATTAGAAATCTAGAATAGTTAAGCATATATAAATGGAAGTATATAAAAAAGTTTCTTAATGATTATTACTGTTATGTGTGAAATTTCAGGAAATGCGTTTAACCAAGAATTAGGAGATAAACTACATAGAAAATTACCAGGAGCTTTAGGAATAGAAATAATAGAACGATGGAAAAATGAACCAGGAGTAAAAGCTGAACCTACTAGACCTTGGACAACGGGACACCGTATTCAACATATACTTAAAATTCTAAAAGAAAACGGTACCAAAATACAAATACAAAAATAATTAAAACATTCAGATTATAGTTTTTTTCGAGAAATCTATATAGCCCAGACATATGGAATTAATGATAAAGAACCTAGGAAATATAAAAGAACTTATAATAATCATAAGCACTATAATAAAAAGAAGTATTATTTAAGAAAGTCGAATAGAAGAAAGCCAACTTAAATCCACAGAAACATGTTAAAAAATTTAAACCAAATCGACTATATAAAAATAAATTAGAATGTTTTACATGTGGTAGCCCAGAACATATAAGTAGAACTTGTCCTAAACACATTAATAAGCATGACAAAAACATTACTTCAGTAGAATGTACTAATGAAGACCTTATTAATATAGATGAAACGGTTTCAGATACTGAATCTATCTATTCTATTATTACTATAGAAGACCCTAGTGAAGATAATATAATTCAGGACAGGAGAAGAATCAAATGAGCTCATTGAAAATAATGCACCACCTTTAGATATGCCCGAATTAGATTATTCAGATTTAGATATGATGAATATAAAATCTACCAGCAAAGAAAATCCTTGTAAACTTTATTAGAAAATAAATATAGGAATAGATAGTGTACCATGCTCTTATTGCAATTGGTACCCTAGTAAAGAAAATAGAACAAAATGTTCTAAATGATATGAAGAAGGTTGTATGAAATGTATAGAAAAGATATACAGACAAACCTTTAGTCCATTAGTAGCCCACACTATGATAAATACAGATGAATAAAAATATTACGAAAAAGACTAGAAAATGTTGAAGATACACAAAAGCTAATATATGAAAGAATAGAAGCAGTAGAAAGTAGATTAGATAAAGGGAAAGCAATAGTAGAACATCCATTAGAACTACATCCGGAAAGAAATGAATTAGTTCAAATATGTAGTAGTCAAAATCTAAAGTATTTAAAAGTTATTAGGAATAAAAAATTATGAAATTAAATGTTTAGCCCTAATAGATACTTGATGAACTAATTGTATTATTAATAAAGACATAATTCCTCAAGAATACATAGTTAAAGCCTCAAAACCCATAGGAGCCCAACAGATGGATGGGCAAGTATATGTATATGATAGTCTTTTAGTCCCAAATAGTAAAATTAGATTTGAAACGAACTGTGGTGAAAGTATAGAGTATACATTACTTAAAGAAAGTACGTGGGGTTAGATCTTTAAATTTAAGAGAAGATTTAATTTTAGGATTAAGTTTCTTGTTAAAAGATATTGGTAGTATACTTATAAGTAAAGATTATTTACAGTTACAAAAACATACTTTATTCACACCAGTGTATATACATAATGAACCAACTATGACTAGACAAATAAAAGAACCAAGAATAGAAAAATAATGTCACTGCCCAATAGAAGGACAATGCCAGTTACAAGAAGTTACTAATGAAGAAATTGATGAAGCATATGCAATAGAGATTCAAACAGAATTTATAAATTTAGAACAATTATATTATACTTTAGTTAGCGAACAAGAAATAGAACAACTAATATCAAAAATAGAAAACTAGGAATATTAGGAGATATATTAAGATGTTGGGAAAAAGATAAGATAGCATGCAAACTAAATATAATTAATCCAGAGTATAAAATTAGAACTACTAAAAATAAATGCAACCAATCAAGATTTAGAAGATTTTAAAATGCATATTGCAGAACTTCTCAAATTTGGATTAATAAGAAGATCTGATAGCCCTCATCGATCGGCAGCCTTTATAGTACGAAATCATAGTGAGATAGAGGTAAGTGTTGAATGGTTATAAACTACAAAAGATTAAATAATAATACCATAAATGATGGATATGATATACCAGACAAGACTAGATTAATAAATAAAATTCAGGGTTGTACAGTATTTAGTAAGTTTGATTTAAAATCATGATTTTGGCAAATCAAGATGCACCCTGAGAGTGTAGAATGAACAACATTCACTTGTCCAGAAGGATATTTTGTAATACCCTGATTTTTCAATTAATGAAAAATTATTTTATTTTGCACGTAGTGTGCACGTGCAATATTTTGATTGAATTAAATCTTATAATTATTTTATTATGATGTGTATAAATATTTAAATATGTGTTCTCAAATTATTTTGTACAAAAAGCCTTTCTTTAAACAAATAGAAAGCCTTATTTTAATTTAATTAAAAGGCCTTTTTCTAAAAGTCCAAAATGTAAATTATTTATTTTACTTTTAATAACTATTTTGGCCCAAAATAAAGCTCATGGATTAATCTTCTTTTTATTTAAACTTGTCATGTAGAAGACTATTTTATTACTATTTTATTTTTGTACAAAATTAAAATGTGCAATTTTTAGGCCTAGTTGCATGCACGTGCACTACACGTACACGTGCAATGCACACTTTTCCAAGGCCGGGATTGCTTCTCTTTTGGAGGGAGTTTTGAAAATGGTCATGGTGTTCATGGAGGTGGTTATGTGGGTGTGGGTAGTTTTTATAACTCCTACTCTAATCTTGGCCCTCCATCCTACAACCAACTAGTCAATCCTAGCCCTCCATTTCACTTGATTTCTAGTATAAATACCCCCATCCCATGGCTATATTCATATGCAATTATATCTTTCCAAATTATAGTCTTATTTTAGTAATAGTGTGAGTTACAAAAGAGTGAGAGTTTGTGTGGGATTGCTTGCATTTTTCAAGGAGGAGAGGCCGGCCATTCCAAGGGTGAAGCATTCGGTGGTGGTGTTGTGGAGCTTGTGTGCGCATCGTCTAGAAGGAGGTGCATTCATTCGGAAGGACTTTGTTGCTATTGTGTTGTTTCTCTCCATACAAGGTGGGTGGAATTTTCCTTATTTCTAATATAGGAATATATGCTAGATTTAATTAGCAAAAAATTGCATGGAAATGATTAATAAGAATGCGCATTTAATTGAAAAGATGATCTCTAGTCGATTGAATTATTGATATGCGAATTATGTGTGATTATGTGCAATAAGAATGTGGCTATAAAGTGGTTTGATTTCCTTTATTTCTAATTAGAAATGATGCATGGAAAATATTAGTAAGAATACATTTTAATGGAAAGTTAGTTCATAAATTGATTGGTATGTTAATGAACAATTTGCATGTGGTTCTATTGTTAAATTAAGTTGTGGGTAAAATTCTCCATGCTTATTAGAATAAATGAATGATAGTGGTTAAATTTCCTTAAGAATGATGCTAGTATTGATGCTTGAAAATACTAATAAGGATGCTAGTTTAATTGAAAATTGGAACCATGAAATTGATTAAGAAAGAGCACGCTTTTTGAAAGAGTAACTTTCTTGAATGTTTGATGTGTGAGCATGTTAATTGATAAGTGGCTATATATTTTGTGATGTACATGATTGGACTAGAAGCATTGTTGATTTAAAGAAAATACATTTATTACCATCACTAATTGTATGTAAAAGTTAGTACTTTGTTAGTGCTAAGTTATGTTTTGAAGAGATATTTTGAGTTATTGTGGGGTTGGACAAATTCAAAGAAATTAGATTTGTATGTTGAATAAAAGATTAATATCAGAGAATTAGTATAAGAAATTGTGGATAAAAGATTTGAAGACCTATTGTTATTCAATGTCGAAAATAAAAGATATAGTAGTTATAATGAAAAATTCATTGAATTGGGTGAAAAATATATTTTTATTAGTGCAAAAATTATTTTATACATGCTGATATGAAAATCATGTGAGGGGAAGTTAATCTGGAATTTTTCAGTAACTTTTACAAAGGCATTATGAACAAAGATTAAATTGAACATCGAGATGTTTTAACAACAATAGTAGAATGATTCAAAAGGGTTTTAATTTATACTGTTACAACCTGAGCATGTAGCTCAGGCGGTCACTGTGTGCGGTTGTGTTCTCTGGGTCGATTGGTTCAAATCCCTGCAGCCGCAAAGTATATCTTACCGATCAGAAAGCAATATATACTATTTTCGCCCCCTCTATATCGCTAGCACAGTTCGGCCTAGTGGCCGGTGCTCTTGGCCTTGTTTCCAGTGTGCCTGGGTTCGATTCCTACCTTCGGCATATATAAAAAAAAATCTTTTTGGGGGTTTTTAGATGTCCAAAAATTGTGAAAAAAATATGGTTATTCTCATAAAAATGTAAGAAATTTTATAAGAGAGATTTGGGCATTATTTGAATGAAATACACTATGGTTTGTGAGCAAAAGGCATAAATAGAACTATGGTTCTAGATTATGTATTTGTGAAAAAGTATAGCTTATAAGAATAAATAATAATGAGGTATTAGAAAGTGATTTGGCAAAAGAAACTTGGTTGTGTGACTTCATGCAATTTATTTCTCATTTGTGGAACAAAATGAAGTATGCACATTTATTAATAAAGTGAAATTTGATTCATTGTGATAATTGATTAAGTGCATGAAATTCATGTACAATTATGGACTTGTGAACAAATTAGGAATCATGAATTGAAAAGAGGATATACATGTGAGTATGAGAACTCAACATGTGGAATTTATAAGTTGAAGATTGTGAAATGAAAATTGAAATAGAGTAGCTAAGTCTCCCCCGGCATTGAGAAATGAAATGAAATGAAATGAAATTAGGCCAAGGTTGGTCATGTTGAAATGAATGAATAAGTCCGGTTAGTGGAGAGGCTAACTCTAGAGATTAAATTTTTGTTCATGATTTTTAATAAAACTAAGGATTAGCACATAGTGAAGACGTGATGAAAGTAGAAGAAAAACACGTGTATGGGGGCCATCGGATAGCGGTGTGAGAGCGATCCACAGGCTGCCTGCTTGATGCGTCAAGACATGGCGTGGGCGCTACTCCAGAATTATCGTCCCGGTGGCGACGCTCGTGGGATGTTCGAGTGGCTATGGGTGGTGCCATTGTTCCATGGCGGAGGCTGAATCGTCCATAGGTTGCCTGCTCGATGCGTCGTGTCAGTGCGTGGGATTCCCCTCCAGGCTGCCTGGACATGGGCTCATTGATCATAGGACATCTAAGACACTACCGTAGTTACAGTAGTAGACTAAGTCATAACGAGGGATTGAACCCTACAAAGATGAAGAACGAATAAGGGCTTGCCCTCGGACCTATGTAGTATGGGATGCATAGAATCCGAACAAGTGCGCATTAGTGTCATGTAACATAAATAAATGCATTAAGGATTAAGCGCACAATCACAACACGACATCAATAGGGTAGTCCCTTTATTTGAAATGTGATAAGTTTGTGTTTGCTAAATATGGAAAATTGAGTTATACTATTTCCGGCATAGAGAGGATGGCCGTGTATAATGTTCGTCGGTTGAATAAACTGACGTACCCACAGTCTTATATGCAGGTAAATGACATGTTAAAGAGGAATGGATGCTTAAAGATTGTACTATGTTGTTATACATTTATTTAATTGTTGTATTTTACTTCCGCTGTGCAAAAGAAAAGTGTAATATTGATGTAATCTCTGATGTAAGATGAAAAGTTTAAATTTCCCTGTAAAATTGTACTAAAGAAAGTGAAAAGATCATGTAGAACATCTCTAATTCAGTGTATTTGGGATACGGGGCGTTACACATTTTGAATGGCTTGTAATGTCATTTGGCCTCAAGAACGCCAATCTATTTTTCAAAGAAAAATGGATGATATCTTTTTAAAACATAAAAGGTTTGCGTAGCTTACATAGACGATATTCTAATATTTAGCAAAACAAGACAAGAACATCGGGGCCATTTAAAAATTATTATCTTTGAATTCATTAATCATGGATTAATTGTTAGTAAAAAAAAAATGCAATTATTTAAACCCCAATTAGAATTTTTAGGAGTAGTAATAGGACAAGGAAAGATAAAATTACAGCGACCTATATCCTGAAAAGCCTTAAATTTTCCAGTAGAAGATTTAAAACAAGTTCAACATTTTTTAGGTCTTGTAAATTATGATAGACCTTTTATTAAAGACTTAGGTATAATTGCAGGTCCTTTATATGCAAAAACATCACAAAAGGGCGAAAGACATTTTAATCAAGAAGATATTAAATTAGTTCAGCAAATAAAACAACTAATAAAAGATCTTCCTGAACTAAATTTGCCATTAGATATAGACTATCTAATAGTAGAGACAGATGGTTGCAATACAGGATGGGGAGCAACCCTTATTGCCAAACCATATAGGTATTGAGATACAGAAAGAATATGTAGATACAATAGCAGAAAATATAAAGAATAAGGTAATATTAGTAGTATTGATGCAGAACTTCTTGCAATTTCATATGCCTTAGATAGCTTTGAGTTATTTATAATTTCTCAAAAAGAAATTACTCTGAGAACCGATTGTGAAGCAATAGTATCTTTTCATAATAAGATGAATTTCGATAATAAAAGAAGTTCAAGAAGACGATGGTTAAATTTTATTGATAGTTGCTCAGCACTAGGTACACGTATCTATTTTGCACATATTAAAGGTACTGATAATACTATTTCTGACACGCTTAGCAGGCATTTACATCAGAATGCGCTCGAAAGCGTGGTGGGCCTTATAAATCTTGCTTGTCCTGATTAGTTTTCTTCCTGGCCATTCAAGTACTTTGCATGTAATTTTTGCTTGAAAGGGGATGATTGTCCATTTGACCATCAGCTTTCCAAGTACCCTTGTTTCAACTACATGTCCAAAGGCACGTGCAATAGAGGAGACAGGTGCAAGTTTTCACATAAGAAATCGACCATGGAATGTTCTACTCCAGGACCAAATTTGAGCAAAGGGGGTCTTCTTTTATCTTTAGGGAAGCCAAATTTGATCAATCAACTACATATGAACATGGTTTCGCCAAATATTATTTGCCAACCAAAAGCGATCACATCAAGCTCCTCAGTTTCTGTTGCATAAGCCCTTAGCAGGGAACTTAGTCAATGACTTTAAGAAACCTGCACTGAATATACCCAAAGGTGTACGCTTTCATTCATTTGGGAATAGACCTTCGGACTTCGGACAAAGGTGATAAGGAAAAGAACAATCAACAGAAAATACTTATCACACAAAGTTTTCAGGTCTTGGGTGAAGCCGACCAAATCCTAAGTGATCCAACACACGGGCAGGCTTATGATGCTTATGGGAAATCAGGAATTTCCACAGAGGCCATTATTTCTCTTGCAATAATTTTTGTAATATTGTTTGGTAGTGAACTTAGAGACTGTTTTAATCATGAGTTGCAACATTATTCCTCATATAAGGGTCCTCCAAACGGTCGTGATGGTTTTTGTCAGGCAGTGAGAGTTAGACTGGATCAAGCTGTACTGATATTTTGGTTCAATGGAAGGATGGATCCATTGACGAAGATCCTTGATAAATTTTGGTTTGAAGGCTTTGCAAGGTTGTCGTTTAAGAAAACCCCAGTGCATATTGGCATTGCTGATGGAGAATCTAAGGGAACAGTTAAAGGGGTGCAGCAGGAATATGGTATTGTTCCTAGTAGCAAAAGGGCTCTGGTATTATATGCTTTTCTGAAGAAGAGTTTGTCAAAAAAGATCATGGTTTTCTTTTCCTCCTACAACTCAGTTGCACTCATTCCTTATAATTCTGCTGGTGATTCTGACATGTCGACAACCTCAAAGGCATTGGAAGTTCTTGATTCTTGTGGATCAGACATTATAGAATTGGGTATGTCATACTCTGATCCTTTGCCAGATGGACCAGTCATCCAGGCCGCTGCAACTCATGCGCTGTCAAAAGGAGCCAACTTCAATGCAATCATTGCCATGTTAAAGGAGACAATACCTCAATATCTTGTATGGTTGCTTTATTTACCTATTATAAACCGATCTTGAAGTGGGTAGTTGGGGAGTTCATGTCTATTATCGAAGTTGTTGGTGTACATGGAATTGTGGTGCCTGATGTTCCTCTGGAGGAAACTGAGATTTCAAGGAATGAAGCTGCCAAACATAATATTGAACTAGTGCTTCTTACAACTCCCACTACTCCAATAGGAAGAATGGAAGTCATTGCAGAAGCTTCTGAAGGATTTGTATACCTTATGAGTTCTGTTGGAATTACTAGAGGTCGTGCATCTGTAAGCTTGTAAGTGCAATCTCTCTTGCAAGATATTAAAGAGGCAGCACAACAGCCAGTTGCCATGGGGTTTGGCATATATAAAAAAAAGTTAGCATGGGTTGTATTCAAATGCTATTGTGTTCAAAAAAAATTTCTCAATTCTCAACAACTATGGTTCTATGCTTGGTTGGTTTTGTTGGTGGGATGAGTATAAAGGAGGAGTGAAGCAGCTTGGGAGAATTACTGGGATTTGTACTGCTCGAGATTCCCAAAATTTTGCAGCCTCTTGGAATCTCCTTTTCGTGGGGAAAGTATTGATCCTGTCCATGGATCTTGGACGTAGCTCATGCGATCGACGAGAGGAGATAACTGTAGAGAATCCTGCAGTTTTGCTGAAGAGATGAAGAGTTTGCATATTGCATATCAGTACCTGGGTCTCGCATATCAGTCTCTGAGATAAATTCTTTTGTTGTAGGACTTATTTGTAAATGTATAGCATGCTTTGAAAAAAAACACAACTGTGGGCTAACTGTTTGTCCAAACACGTGCCTATCACGTGTCTTCGTTTGTATAAAACCCCATCCCTGTAATCCATTTCCATTATGAATGAAATCTTGATTTTTCTGTTCATCGTCTTCTTCTCTAGCGTCTCCATTGCTGCAGCACGAGCGTGGATTTGATGCCGAAAAGGAGAGCTCCAGTCGTCGTCGTCACCGCCGGCGAACGGCCTGGAACACCC
Organism: Hemerocallis citrina; assembly: GCA_017893485.1. NCBI lineage: Eukaryota > Viridiplantae > Streptophyta > Magnoliopsida > Asparagales > Asphodelaceae > Hemerocallis > Hemerocallis citrina. The sequence continues at coordinate 132,886 of JACEHZ010000674.1, read as the reverse complement.
CCCGTCCCCGCTGTCGTCGACCACCGTCATCTCTCGCTCACAAAAACCCTCTCAATCCACTATCTCTCTCTCTCAAATCAAAATCCTATCCCTAGTTCTCAATCTCGTCGTCTTCTCCGACCAATCTCCGTCCCCTATTTCAACACCTCCCATTGCCGTGCCCAACGCCAACACCCACCGTCGCTGTGCCCGACACCAACTTCTCCTTGCTGTTGCCATCCCTCTCCTCACCTTGCCGTCACTGTCGATTCGTCGGCCAAATCTCAGGTACCGCTACCTAATGGATTTTTAAAGTTAGGTTTATATCAGGAGATGAGTTGCGTATAACTCTGGATCTGGCCATTAATGGAGTATTGGAAGAATTGAGGATGAGATAGGAAGAGATTTGGGAATGGAAGAAGAATTTTGAGAGGATGAAGATAACTTTTCTTATTGATTTTCCAACTCAAACATTACACCTTATAAAGGCAGTTAGAGAGGGGGGAGATATTTTCTTCTCCTCCCCAATTCTCCCGCCCAAACTATTACAAAAAAGGTGCTATAAGCACGTGAAAACAACACTAAAAACAACAACACATACATCTTATAATACTCAGCAGTATTCCTATATCTGATACAGATATATTCACTGTAGCTGTCTGATACGCACTGTAGCAACTGATACATTCCCATGCATACTGTAGATAGCTGATACTTCTTCAAATTGCACTGTAGCTAACTGATATATTTCCCAAATGAACTATGGATAACTGGTACTCTTCAAATATAGCTGTACACTTAATCTTCATGGACTGGGAATGTATAGCTAATTGATATATCTCTTCAACTATAGCTAGCTGATATAGCTGATACACTAACTCTTCCCATTATTCACTAACAGATCACTTATTGCTCCCCACACACAAGTGCAGATTAACCAAAGTATTCATCAATTCTTCATCAAAGGTCAATCTGATCCATGGTGTTCCCCTGCATCCCTGACAGTTTAGGTTTAGATGTGATTCCTATTTTAGTAGTGATTTAGGAATTCTGAATTTTACCTTTGTTTCTGTCTACTTCGAGATGATGCTCCTCCCTGGTGCCTTGCTCCCTTCGAACCAGAAGGCTTAGTGAGGTATGTCAGTAGTTCAATTTATTTTATTTTATCTAAATTTATTTTGTATAACTTGCTATACTCCATAACAAATTGATGTACTTAAAATATCATTCTGTATTTGTTCTAACTCGGGTGTCAGCCATCCTTTCTGAAGCTATTGGAGTTCACTATGGTCATGTTTTGATTCATTTTAAGGTGACTCCTTAACCCTGTTTTGTGTAATTAATAAGAAAGTAATAGCTATTATTTTCTTTTTTTTCTCTAGTCAATTTGATAGTAATATACTCAGTTTCAGCTCAATATGCTAAAGTTCACTGTTTCTTTATAGGATCATGCAGATAAGACTCAAACATTGGAGGGTTTGGTTTGCTAGTCCCTGCTATGACTCTTCATTTTCCAATTGGTATGGTATGCTTTTCTCAGTAGCATTTTATACTAGGAGATAGCTTTTTTCGGCTTTTCAGTCCCTAATTAATTTGAATCTATATTTCATATACTTTAAAATTCCTCCACCATCCAAGATTTTTAATACGCCCTTCTGTTAAGACAGAAGCTAAAAGATTCAAATTTTTTTCCAGAATAGGCCACATTTTCAAACTAATTCTCAAAATAGACCACTCGCAGTTCCCAACTGTGTCATATTCTGTTTTGTTGACGCAGTTGGCAACTGTGGTCTAAGTATATGGCACAATAATTTAACTCCAACACCTGTGTCAAAATAGTGTTAAGGAGAAAACTATGTTCACCTTAGACCGCAGTTGGCAACTGCGTTCTTGATTGCACTAAGCTCGCAGTTCCCAACTACATTCCTAATCCAATCCCCTTCACCCCACTTAATTGAGTCTTTGAACTGCATTTAACTAAACTTGCAGTTCCTAACTCTGGAAGTTTGGTGATGTAAAACTAACCCTAAATAGAGAATTTCCAAGAATTTTAAGGGATTAATTTTACCAACATGTAGTGTGGATCAAAGTTAAAATTTTACACAGTTAATCGGTTTGATGAATTTTCAAGAATTGAATTAGTTTAACAAGCCCAATTAATAATTCAGTTCTAACAATCAATAATTATATCCCTAAGCGTTCTTAGCAAGTAAAAGATACAATATTGATTCGTATTCTAATTAGGCAAGTAGAACACTCGAACTCAATATTTGTGGTCGACAGTTGAATTAAATAATATAATAGAGATGATAAGGTAGTATAACTCAAATATTTGAATAGTGGAAAGAGTGTACCGGGGGTTCGAAGAAACCAATGTTAGATCACAGATTGACAGCAACGCAGAACTCAGCAATCAGCAACACAGTAAGAGCGGCATCCAGGAATCTCGCGGCTTGGCTTGCTGACGACGACTAAAGGCAGACTGGCTGTCGGGGAGCCAGTGGGCACAGTGGGCTGGCGCACAGGGAGGACAGCAGCGGGGGTGTGCATTGGTGATGACCACATGGGGTGGTCGCGACTGGCGGCGTTGGGTCGGGTTATGGTGAGGGGAAAAGGACTGGTGGGCGGCTCGACGGAAGGAGAGAAGACGAGGGGGGCACAACTGGTTAAGATGAAGGCGGTGAGCAGAAGGAAGGAGGTTGGGTTTGGAGGGCTCGATGGGAAGAGGAAGGGGATGAGGACGAAGTTGATTGAGGGTGAGAAGATGGAGGCAGGGTGAGCGGGAGGCACGGGGTGATGGCGGAAGCAGGAAGATGGGTTTGAGAGGATGGAGACAATCGGGATAAAGAAAGGGGGAGGCGGTTGCAGGATGAGGGGGTGATTAGGGTTTTTGGGTTAAATTAATTTGGGGATTAGGGTTTGGGATTTTAATTTGGGGTAATTTTAGAGTTTATCACAAACCCTAAATTTGGATCTCAATTGTATCACACAAAGAGAGAGATGAAGAGCAAAACTCAACACAATAATTTTTTTTAATCAAGATGGCATGACTTCTCATTAATCTCAAGGTCTATAAATAGGCTCAAAATAAATCTTGATACAAATCTCAAAATATTCTAAAAATCTCAAAATATTCTAATGCATAAAAGAAAGATTACATATGGCTATAATTGCCAAAAACAAATATGGTAATGAAATAAAATCCTAAGCTAATGAAGCAGCTGTCCTAGACGATGCCTGCACTGATAGAAATGCCTGAATTGTTTTGAACCGATGTCCTCATCATTCTCCTCGGGTGGGAGAGGGTTCGACCCAGTTGAGTCAAAACCAGTCCTCTTGTCATAGTGCTCCAAAAGGTCTGGATTCAAGTGCTGGAGCTCTCCACGATCTATCCAAGTATTCTCCGACTCCGGCTTGTTTTTCCATCTTACTACATACCTATGCATACCACCATCTCTAATAGAGATTATTTGATCATCTAAAATATAATCCAATTCTTCTGTCGATGGGTTAGTATCAGGTAGTGGGGGTAATGTGGGAATCTCACCATTAGGCTACAGGGTAGGCTCATCTATAAGATGATTTCTAGGGTTAAATTCTGGGCCTTTATAGGGTACTATATCCTCAATATTGAAAGTCTTACTTATGCCAAAACCTTCAGCACGTGCCGCACGACATAGGAATCATCATTGATTTTATGAAGAATTTTAAATGGACCTGCAGCACGTGCATTCAACTTCTTAACGGATCCAGCTGGAAACCATTCCGGACGGATCCGAACCATCACTTCGTCACCCACATTAAACGTTTTAAATTTCCTTCTAATATCAACCCTTAACTTGTAGTTAAAATTATTCTCATTTAATTTTCTCTATGCAAGTCATGAATGTGGGATGCAAATGCAAATGCAGACTCTGAGACTCGGTGATGTTCTAACATAGGGGCAAGATCTATGGGCTGCCTAGGACGATAACCATGTAGACTCATGTCAGTGGTTCTATTCCTAGATGTGTTATAAGCAAATTCAGCAACCGTTAATTTTAAATTCCATGTTCCTAAGTTCTTTTCCACAAGAGTATGCAAGAGATTGCCAAGACTCCGATTGACAATCTCAGTCTGTCCATCAGTTTGTGGGTGGAATGCTGAAGAGAACTTTAACTTCATACCCATTTTGGGCCATAGGGTTTTCCAAAAATAACTCGTGAATTTCACATCCCTATCAGCCACAATGGTTTTTGGCAACCCATGTAGTTTTACAATATTATCAAAGAAGATCTGAGCTACACGAGATGCATCGAAAGTTTTCGAGCACAGGAGGAAGTGAGACATTTTAGAAAAACGGTCTACGACGACAAGAATGGAGTCGTGTTTTTTTTGTGATTTCGGTAAGCCTAACACGAAATCCATACTCACATCTTCCCAAGGGCGACTGGGAACAGGTAACGGAGTATACAGGCCTGTGTTCTGTTTTTGTTGCTTGGCGAGTTGACGACATCTGTTAACAAGTCTCGCAACGTCTCTCTTTAGCTTCGACTAGTAAAGCTTATGTTCCACAACATCAATGGTCTTGCTATGCCCAAAGTTTCCAGCAAGACCACCAGCGTGCAATTCTCAAACAAGATACTCTCGTAATGATGTATTAGGAATGCACAGTTTGGAGCGATAGAAGAGATAATCATCTTTCAGGAAATAATCATCTATCACTCGAGTGATGTCATCCTTCAAAGAGGGGTAGATCTCGTAAAAACCTGGGCAGGAGGCATACTCATCTTTTAATCTCTCAAAACCAATAATTTCGGTGCGCAGTGTAGATAAGATCATGTGACAACGACTGAGCACATTTGCGGCCTCAATATCAATCTCTTTTGTGTGCCTAATGGTATATGAATATTCTTGTAGGAACTCTACCCATCTAGCATGTCTCGGATTCAACTTTTGTTTAGAATTAAGAAATCTTAAGGCCTCATGGTCTGAGAAAATGACGAATTCTTGCGGCAGGAGATCATGTCGCCAATAGCGAAGTGACTGAATTACCGCATAGAACTCCTTGTCATATATGGAGTATTTTTGTTTTGCTTCATTCGGCTTTTCACTGAAATAAGCAACACGATGACTCTCTTGACTGAGGACTTCACCTATACCAATACTTGAAGCATCGCACGTTACTTCGAAGACTTTAGTGAAATCAGGCAACCTCATGACAAGTGTCTGAGTCATTCTCTTTTTGATCTCTTCGAAGGCTCTCGTGGCTTTTTTCGACCAAACAAATTCACATTTCTTCAAACAGTCAGTTATTGGAGCCATAATTGTGCTAAATCCTTGCACAAACCGACAATAGAAGGAGGCAAGACCATGAAAACTCCGCACATCACGAATATTGTGGGGCTCAAGCCACTCAGTAATAGCTCGTATATTTTCTGGATCAGCGGATACTCCTCAGACAGAAACAATAAATCCCAGAAAGATAGTCTGATCGGAGAGGAAGTTACATTTGGTAGGATTAGCATAAAGTTGTTCCTTCCTCAAAACACCGCAGACCTGTCTCAAATGGTCAAGATATTGCCCAATGGATCGACTGTAAATGAGAATATCATCAAAGTACACCACAAGGAACTTGCACATAAAGGGGCAGAGTACTTGCGTCATGATTCTCATAAACGTGCTCGGGACATTTGTCATTCCAAATGGCATGACCATCCATTCGTAAAGGCCATCCTTCGTCTTGAAGGCGGTCTTCCATTCATCACCAGGATGAACACGCATTTGGTGGTAGTCACTTTTAAGGTCAATCCTGAAAAAGATTGTGGCACCAGACATCATGTCCAACATGTCATCCAAACGAGGAATAGGACAACGGTATTTCACCGTGATCTTGTTTATGGCACGGTTGTCCACACAAATATGCCAGGTTTCATCTTTCTTTGGTGTCAATAGAACAGGAACAACGCAAGGATTTAAGCTTTCTCTGATGAAGCCCTTGGCCAATAACTCATTAACTTGCCTTTTCAACTCAGCATGCTCTGTCAGATTCATTCGATAATGTGGCAAGTTAGGAAGACTCGCTCTCGGAACCAGATCATTAACGTGTTGGATGTCACGTAGTGGGTGCAACTGGTTGGGGAGGTCAGCGGAAAACACATCTACGAATTTCTGTCGGACAGGAGTAACTTGAGGAGGGATGAGTGATTTAGGATATTTAGGAACTTCTCTTGCTGTGAGTAGAAGAATGGTAGCCCCTTTGTCAATTTCTTTCGTGAGTTACTTTTCACCCATATACGTTACTTCCTTGTCCTTTCTCGAGGAAGCCGGTGTTGTTTCAGCTGGACCAGTTCGTGGTCTCACGAGTATGAGCTTTATTTTTAGTCCATCATGCTGGAACACACATTGGTTGGATCGACCATATATGGTCACATCGTGATCGTATAACTAAGGTCTCCCTAAAATGACTTGACCCACATCCATTTTGAGCACATCACACCAAATTTCCTCTTTGTAAGCTTTGAAGTCCACAAGGACCAAGCATCGATGTGTTACATGCAGGGCTGTCGCATCAATCCAAGATACTTTGTATGGGCGTGGATAGGGTTCAGCCTTAAGTCCGGTCTTAGCTAAGACCGCAGAAGAGATAGCGTTGACGCAGCTCCCATTGTCAACAATCACCTTGTAGTTTTTGCCACCTATAGTCGTAAAGGTGTGGAATATAGCAGTGCGCTTCCATTCATCTTCTTCTTTTGGCTGGGACAAAGCATATCTGACTACGTTCAAGTGGGGTGATTGGATAGACCAAATACAGTGGAGATACTGGTCATCCTCTTCTTCACCGAAGTCATCGCCTTCAATAGGCTCATAGGAAAACTCATTGTCAGAATCATCAGCGATGACAGCGGTACCCACTACTATATTGATCCTACTGGGACTGGGACAGTTTCTAGCAACATGACTGTATCCCTTACATTTATAGCACTTAGTGAGAGTCAATCTTAGAGTAGTCTCTTTCGGTGTTCTTACCCTTATGTTCATCTCTATGTGAATTGAAATTTGAGTTAGGTTTGCTGGGGTAAGATTTGTTGGGGTGCTGAGAGGGAGGCTTAGGCCTAGACGGATTAGTAGAGGTCATTCTAGAGGAATGATATCTCGAATCGTTGGACTTAGAATGAGAACTAGCTTTAAGGGAATCCACATCGAGGACAAGGGCATAGACTGCCGCTAGTGAGTCCACATTAATATGAATTAGCTCGTTCCTAAGGTCGGCTCGTAGTCCGGCTCTGAACCTAGAGAGAGTTTGTTCTTCACTCTCTTTACCCAGGGCATTGCACCGAATAAGGAAGATCAAACTTATCAACATATTCTAGTGTGGATTTGCCTCCTTGATACAGTTGGTTCCACGAATCTAGTAATCGGGTGTGGAACGATAACGGTACATATCTCTTAGTGAGCATATCCTTCATGGCTTCCCAAGTGGCTATGGGTGCCAAGCCTCGGCCTCTGCGGGCGTGTTAAAGATTGGTCCAGTGTTGTTGAGCTTGTTGATTCTTGGTTTTGATAACTACAACACAATACAAAGTTGTTCTACCACATATCTCTTGCAGAGTGTATTAAAGTCAATACCATGGTGAAATACACAAAGACAACACAATCTGATGAAGCTTTCAAGAGTAATTTCAAGACATCAAGACAAAGGCTCAAGCTCATGACAAGACTTAAGTTCAAGACAAGATTCAAAGTGCTTCAAATTTGTAATATTGTATTTTTTCTTTGAGTCTTAGAAATTTGTAATAGCTTGTCACACATACACTCACACATACTTTAAATAATCTGAGTGTTTTACAAAATCAAAATATCAAAACAAGCTTGAATAAGTTCAGCTGTATGAGTACCAGTCGACCGCACCTTCGAACCAGTCGACTGTCATAGTACGAAACTGCCTGAACTCATACAAGCTCTGGTCAGTCGACTCATTATGGCAACCCAGTCGACTGTTCAAGCCGCTTCGACAGTTTTCTGAATTTAAGACTTGTTTTCCAAATTCAAATCTTTTATTTCCGTTTCATTATGGTTTATGGAACTGTTTTACAATGTACCTTGATTCTTACTCTATAAATAGAGTATAGGAATCATTTGGAAAAGGTTCCAAGCATTCTTTAACTTTCAAGTCTTCTGTTTTCAATAAGAACAAGTGTTTCAAAAGCATACAAACTCTCTAAGACTTGGTTCTCCAAATTTCAGTTTAATATAACATTGATTTCGTTTTAGACTGAATTTAGAAGTTGACCTAATAGCCACTATACAAAAGCACTATCACATACAAGGCTATAGGTTGTTGTAAACTCAATTTTTGTTGTTGTTTTCACTCTCGGTTGGAGAGTATGACTCTTGGTTTTAGAGTCGGTTTCATTTTAGGGTGTAGAGTGGGTTTGCTCTCTCTAGTGGTGAGAAAGGTCTACGGATTTGACATTGTTATTGTCAAAGGCCGTAGAGTATTCTTGTACAATCTCAAGTGGGTTGGTTGGGGACTGGATGTAGGTCGGGAGGACCGAACCAGGATACACCGTTGTGTTTGGCTGTGATTGACTCTCTGTGGTTGTATTATCTCAACTTGCAATTTCAATTTCTCTGAGTTTTATTTCAAAAACTTATCTGGTAAGTCAACTGGTTTTCCGCTATAAGTCGACTGATCAGACTTGTAACTCTTCAGTAAAATACTCTTCTTATCTGACGCAATAGTCGACTGTATATCTATTTTCAGTCGACTTAACAGCTCAAAAAGTTCAAGTTTTTAATTATTTTTTAAACAACACTATTCACCCCCCTCTAGTGTTATTTACCTTGCCTACAAGATCCAACACTTGATATTAGAGTCTGGTTGAGTGCAATGGCATCTACTTCAGATGCAAGCCAATACCATGAAGGCCAATCCACACAAAGGCCACCCCTATTCGATAGAACAAACTATAACTATTGGAAGTGTAGAATGAAGGTCTACCTCCAGTCCATCAACTATGAGATTTAGAACATGACTGAGACAGAATTCACCGCTCCTACAATTTCCTATGCACAATGGAACGATGACATGAAGAGCAACACAATGAACAAGGCAAAGGCAATGAATGCTTTATTCTGTGCACTTACCAAAGAGGAGTTCAATCGCGTGTCAAATGCAATAATGGCTCATCAAATTTGGCACACACCCGAGGTAACTCATGAAGGTACTAATATGGTTAAAGAATCTAAGATATCTGTTCTTGTTCACAGGTTCGAGATGTTCCGTATGAAGGAGAACGAGAATGTGTCGGACATGATAACACGGTTCACGGACATTACAAACTCTCTTGTGGCCCTTGCAAAGACGTACTCGCAAGCAGAAATGGTGAGGAAAGTTCTTCGTGCCCTAACCCCCGAATGTGAGAAGAAGACCACCGCCATAGAAGAATCCATCGATTTAACACAACTCTCTCTTGAGAATCTTGTGGAAAATCTTATGGCATACTAAGTACAACTTGAAGAATGCAAGAAGGATCTAGATTCTCAACAAGCAAAGAAGAAGACACTCTCTTTCAAGGCCATGTCGGATTTCGAAGATGAATAAGAAGATGAAGAAGAAATAGCCATGCTCACTAGAAAGTTCAAGAAATTTTTACGAAAAGGTAAATTTAATTCCAAGGTTAAAGATACTAATGAACTTCTCACTTGTTTCAAGTGTAACAAGACAGGTCATATGAAGAATGATTGCCTATTAGAAAATGCGAAATCAAAAGGGAAGGCTCCCAACTTCAAGAAGGACAAATACACAAAGAACAAGTATATGAAGAACAAGAAGGTATATCAAGCAACTTGGGATAATAGCGACTCTTCATCGGAAGAAGAGAATGAGGAGTCAAACGAAGTAGTGAACGTATATTTTATGGCTACACAAAATGATGTAAGTGAAAACTTTGATTCAAATGACTTATTAGATGCTTTCAATGAAGTTTTTCAAGAACTTAAGAAGGAGAAAATTAGAGTTAAAAATTTAGAGAAAGTCAATCAAATACTTTCTCAAGAAAATCTTGACTTAAATGTTGCAGTGAAATCTTTAAATTCTCGACTTTCAAATTTGGATGTAGATCTTGTATCTCTTAAGAAAAATTATGAAGAGATATCCAAGAATGTATCTAAATTTAACAAAAGAAAGGAGAATTTAAATGAAGTTCTCCAAAATCAAGTTCAATCTAATAAAAGATTTGGACTTGGTTTTCAAAAGACTCTTGAAAGACATCATTCTTCTAAGGTTACTAGTAGTAAAAAGACTGATTCTATTTCCAGTGTGAAGAACAAATTATATGAGTTTTTTGATAAACCAAAAACTATTATTTTCCATGAAAATAGTTTTTCTGCAGTTTAGACCAGTCGACTGAACCCTAATGTCAGTCGTTTGTCTAGAGGTTTGGAGTCCTATTCAAAGAGACGAAAACCTCAGATAAGTTGACCTATTTCACCTCCCAGTTGACTGACTTCTCATAACAGTCGACTGAAAGGTACAATAAAGTTGACTGGACACACTAAAAATATTTGGGTTCCAGCCAACCTGAGTCTAAACGATAGAATTACTTATATAAATTCTTATGTTCTTAATGTATGTAATTCTGTAAATTATATTCTTGCTTTTGGTGGTAAATCAAACTCACTTTGGGTTTGGTTTCCCAAAAACTAATCCCTTTCGGACCTAATGAAAAGGGTACCATATTCACAATGCTTATTTTATAGGTATCTAAAAGAGATTGTTGGATACTTGACAGCGGATGCTCCAAGCATATGACTGGTCATGCTAATCTTCTTTCTTCCGTACAAGAGATAGATGGAGGAACAGCAAGTTCGTTTCCAAATCCTCTTCCTTCTGAGCTGGACAAGAAAGTTTCGGTGACAACAACAAAGGGTAGGTTATTGGTATGGACATGGTCAGTAAGAACACTACCCATACTATAGAAGAAGTATTTCTAGTTAGTGGATTAAAGCATAATCTGTTAAGTATTAGCGAACTTTGTGATGAGGGATATAAAATTGTTTTTGAAAAAGATGCATGTTTAATATATGATTCATCTATGCAAAATGTTATTTTTCAAGGTTTTAGGAAAAATAACATTTATGAGTTATGCTTAAAAACAAATGAATTTTCTAATAATTTTTGCTTAGTAGCTTCTAACAATGATTCTTGGCTTTGGTATAAGAGATTTGGCCATGTAAATTGAAAAATATTGCTAAATTGTCTAAATACAACCTAGTTAAAGGATTGTTAAGACTATCTTTTAAGAAAGATAAGTTATGTGATGCATGTCAACTAGGAAAACATGTCAAATCTACTTTTAAGACAAAAGAAATGATTTCTACTAGTAGGCCTCTCGAATTAATCCATATGGATTTATTTGGTCTTACTAGAGTCACTTCTTTAAATAAAAGTAGATATGTATTTGTTTTAGCAGATGATTTTTCAAGATTTACATGAGTTTTCTTTTTAAAACATAAATATGATGCCTTTGAAGAATTTACAAATTTCTGCAAACGAATTCAAAATCATAAATCTCTAACCATAGTCACTATTAGAAGTGATCATGGTCGAGAATTTGAGAATGAAACGTTTTCAGAATATTGCAACAAGAATGGTATAACGCATTCATTTGCATTTCCTAGAGTTTCACCACAAAATGGAGTGGTCGAAAGAAAGAATAGGACATTGCAAGAGTGTGCACGTACTATGCTTGTTGAAAGCAATTTGCCTAAGTACTTATGGGTTGAAGCTGTTTCTACAGCATGTTATATTTTAAATAGAATATTAATTAGGCCTAAGCTTAAGAAAACTTGTTATGAACTATTCTATGAAAGAATTTCTAAAGTATCATATTTTAAAGTATTTGGATGCAAGTGTTTCATATTAAACACTAAAGATAATTTAGATAAATTTGATGCTAGATCTAATGAAGGTATCTTCATTGGATACTCAAATAGGAGTAAGGCATATAGAATTTTCAATAAGTCAACTTTGACTATTGAAGAATCTATGCATATTTCATTTGATGAATCATTGCCTTCATCTACTGTTATTAAAGATGATGAAACTGAATCATCACCTTTAAATAATGTTATTAAATCACTGGAGCAAACTACCCTAGACAAGTCGACTGATAAGGATCTCAAGTCGACTGATGTGAATCAGTCGGCTGATGGACTTATTAAGTCGACTGGTCCTATTGTGATGACTCAAACTTTACCCAAAGCATTTGTTGAAGTTAGAGATCATCCTCATGACTTAATAATTGGTGATATTTCACGTGGTATTCAAACAAGATCTCATGTTAACATGATTTCTCATCCGGCTTTCTTGTCGGATTTTGAACCGAAGAATATACAAGAAGCTTGTGAGAATGAATTTTGGATGAATGCCATGCAAGATGAACTTAACCAATTTATAAGAAATGATGTATGGGATCTAGTTCCACGACCTCCTGATTATACTATAATTGGTACCAAATGGGTATTTAAGAATAAGTTAGATGAATCAGGACAAGTCGCTAGGAAAAGCTAGATTAGTTACTCAAGGATATAATCAAGAAAAATGAACTGATTTTGATGAAACATATGCTCCTATTGCTAGACTAGAATGAATTAGGATCTTATTATGTTTTGCATGTTTTATGAATTTTACACTTTTCCAAATGGATGTTAAAAGTGCTTTCTTGAATGGATTTATTAAAGATGTTTATATTAAGCAACCACCCGGTTTCGAACATGAACAATTCCCAAACCATGTTTTTAAATTAAAAAATGCTTTATATGATCTTAAACAAGCACTTCGTGCTTGGTATAATCGGTTAAAAACTTCTCTTAGAATCTGGTTTTGAGATAGGTAAAGTAGATAATACCCTGTTTATTAGGAAAACGGAGACAGATATTCTAATCATACAAATATATGTAGATGACATAATTTTTGGATCTACTAATAGTAATCTCTGTCAAGAGTTTGCTGATACAATGAAAAAATGAGTTTGAGATGAGTCACATGGGTGAACTCAATTATTTTCTTGGACTACAAATAAAGCAGTCATAAAATGGCATATTTATTAATCAAGGAAAATATGCTAAGGAATTACTCAAACGGTTTGGCATGGATAGCATTAGTAGTAAGACCACACCTATGACTACTACTACTACACTTGACAAAGATGATTTAGGTAAGAGTGTCGATCAAAACTCTATCGGGGTATGATTGGCTCACTCTTATATATAACTGCTAGTAGACCAGATATTATGTTTAGTATATGTTTGTGTGCTAGATATCAGTCGAAACCCAGTGAATCTCACTTAAAAGCTGTGAAACGTATTTTAAGATACATTAAAGGCACGTCTGAATATGGTTTGTTTTATCCACGCACCGATAATTTTCAACTTTTGTCGTATAGTGACGCTGATTTTGCTGGTAGTAAAACTGATCGTAAAAGTGCTAGTGAAACTTGTCACTTTTTGGGACATTCATTGGTATTTTGGTGCAGTAAAAATAAAAATTCGGTATTCCTATCTACTAGAGAAGCTGAATATATTGCTGCAAGTTTGGCTTGTGCCCAAATTTTGTGGATGAAAGAAACTTTATTAGATTATGGTATTTCATTTTCAAAACTTGCTATAATGTGTGATAATACCAGTGCTATTAATCTATCTAAAAATCCGGTTCAACACTCACGTACAAAACATATTGATATTTGACATCATTTTCTACATGATCATGTTTTAAAGGGAGATATAACTTTGGATTTTATTTCTACTGATAAACAAGTAACAGATATGTTACCAAACCAATTAAGGAAGATACTTTAATCAACTTTAGAAGAGAACTAGAAATTTGCTGTTTTCATGACATTTCTTGAAGATTTTTTTGTTTAAGTCGACTAAACGTCTTTTTCAGTCGACTTATAAAGTATTTTCGTTGTCCATATTTTGGCTGAATTTTGTGTTCTGGACAGTCGACGGTTTCAGTAACCAGTCGACTGACAGAAGTTTTACTTGATGTTTCGTTTGGTTTAATTTTCTCTGGACTAAGTCGACTGATATCAAAACCAGTTGACTGTCGCGACATTAGTTTGGTTTTTTCTAATTCCGAATCGTCACTTAACTGAGGCATCTCTCCTTCTTACTTTTACCCATTGATGGATCTTTTATGTTTTATGTTTGTTATTTTTCTATCTTCTATTTGTAATCTGCAACAGTGTACTTGATTTCTTATGTATATGGTTATGCAATGTTGATTTTGCTTTCTATGATGTATCCTTCCTCCTTATGTTTTTGTTGACGACAAAGGGGGAGAAAAATATGGTTTTGTGGTTTATATGGTTTTGTGGTTTTTTTGTGCATGTTTTATATATACTGTTATTTTTTCACAATTGTGTGCATAATGAACATTGTATATATATTGTTATTATTTCAAATTTGTATATCTTTAAATTATGTGTGACATCTTGCTCTGTATATTGTTATTGTTATATGTTATTGTGTTGTCGTCATCAAAAGGGGGGAGAATGTTGATTCTTGGTTTTGATGATTACAACACAACACAAAGTTGTTCTACCACATATCTCTTGCAGAGTGTATCAAAGTTAATATCATGGTGAAATACACAAAGGCAACACAATCTGATGAAGCTTTCAAGAGTAATTTCAAGACATCAAGACAAAGGCTCAAGCTCATGACAAAGACTCAAGTTCAAGACAAGATTCAAAGTGCTTCAAATTTGTAATATTGTATTTTTTCTTTGAGTCTTAAAAACTTGTAATAGCCTTGTCACACACACACTCACACATATTTTAAATAATCTGAGTGTTTTACATAATCAAAATGTCAAAACAAGCTTGAATAAGTTCAGCTGTTTGAGTACCAGTCGACCTGATGTAAAACCAACCCTAAGATAGAGAATTTCCAAGAATTTTAATGGGTTAATTTTACCAACATGAAAGTTCTGATCTAAGTTAGAAATTTAAAACAGTTAGCGGATTTGATGGATTTTCAAGAAATGAATTATGCTAACATTTCCAATTAATAATTCGACCTCAATCAATAATTAAATCCCTATATGTTAGCAAGTAATAAGTCCAATATCAATTCGTACCCTAATCTAGCATGTGGATCACTCAATCTCAGTATTTGTGGTCGACAGTCAAATCAGATAATAAACTAGATGATAAGGTAGTAAAGCACAAATACTTAATAATGAAAAGAGTATACCGGATGTGAAGAAACCCAGTGTCGATCTAGGAGCGCACAGTATCCAAGAACACAGCACACAGTGAGCAAAGTCAGCAACTAAGACGAAGGGCCACAGATCTGGAATGTTGCACTTGAGATCAGGCAGGACTGTAACGATGTCTGGAGGAGTCCTGGTCGGTCCCTACCAACGAACTCAATGGAAGTGTGGCCTGAACTGGATTGAAACCCTACCGACCGGTTCTTTGATCGGAAGCTGAATGATCCTGCCGAGAATGGCTGTTGACTGCGATCGATGTCTGCGGAGGTTGAAGGAGATTCGGGATCGGGGTTTTCGTTGACGATCGGGGGACTGGGGTGATGTTCGGGATTGGAGGAGGAAGGAGGAGATGGGTGGAGGCTGTAGTGGTGGTGGGTTCGACGGAGTGTGGGGTTGAAGGAGAGGGTCGCGGCGTGGTGGTGGCGAGAGAGGGAGAAGGTGATGGTGTGGGGGTTGGGTCTGGAGTGGAGAAGGGGCTAGGGCGACGAATTGGGTTTGGGGATTTTTTTTGGGGGTTTCGGAAAAAAAAAAAACGAAGAAAGAAGAGGAAGAAGATGACTGGCGGCGGTAGGGGTATTAGATTAGGATTTTTTTTTTTGGGGGATTAGGGTTTGTATTAGAGATTTGTATTTGGGATTTTTAAGTGGGGATAAATTTTTAGAATTAATCACTAATTCTAAAACTAGATTAGGATTTATCACAAACCCTAATTTGTCTCTCAGTTGTATCACACAAAGGAGAAAAAAAAAATGAAGAGCAAAACTCAACACAGGTTTTTTTTTATCAATAATGGCATGCCTTTCTCATTCATCTCAGGGCCTTTAAATAGGCTCAATTACATCTTGAAACACATCACCAAAATATTCTCAGAATCTAAAAATTACAAAAAGATTACATAAAAATGGAAATAAAATAAAAGTCCTAAACTGAATAAAACAGCTGATGAAGACGATGCCTGCGCTGATAGAAACGCCCAAATCTTCTAGAACCGATGTCCTCATCATTCTCCCCGGGTGGGAGAAGGCTCGACCCAGTCGAGTCAAAACCAGTCCTCCTGTCATAGTGCTCCAAGAGGTCTGGATCCAAGCGCTGGAGCTCTCCGCGATCTATCCAAGTGTTCTCCGACTCCGGCTTGTTTTTCCAACTTACCAAATATCTATGAATACCACCATCTCTAGTAGAGATTATCTGATCATCTAAAATATTATCTAACTCTTCTGTCGATGGGTAAGTAGTATCTGGTAGTGGAGGTAATGGGGGAATCTCACCAGTAGGCTGCAGGGTAGGCTCATCTATAAGAGGATTTCTAGGGTTAAATTCTGGGCCTTCATAGGGTACTAAATCCTCAATATTGAAAGTTTTACTGATGCCAAAGCCTTCGGGGAGGTCAACAACATAGTCATTGTCATTGATTTTATGAAGAATTTTAAATGGACCTGCAGTACGTGCGTTCAATTTCTTAACGGATCCCGCTGGGAACCGTTCCGGACGAATCCGAACCATCACTTCGTCACCCACATTAAAAGTTTTAAATTTCCTTCTAATATCAGCTCTTAACTTGTAGTTAAAATTATTTTCATTAATTTTCTTGGAAATTTCTCTATGTAAATCATGAATGCGGGATGCAAATGCAGATGCAGACTCAGAGACTCGGTGATGTTCTAACATGGGGGCAAGATCTATAGGCTGCCTAGGACGATAACCGTGTACAACTTCGTGTGGACTCATGCCAGTGGTTCTATTCCTAGATGTGTTATATGCAAATTCAGCAACCGTTAATTTCAAATCCCATGTTCCCAAGTTCTCTCCCACAAGAGTACGTAAGAGATTGCCAAGACTCCGATTGACAACCTCAGTCTGTCCATCTGTCTGTGGGTGGAACGCTGACGAAAACTTTAATTTTGTACCTAACTTGTGCCATAGGGTCTTCCAAAAATAACTCGTGAATTTCACATCCCTATCAGACACATTGGTTTTTGGCAACCCATGTAGCTTCACAATATTATCAAAGAAGATCTGAGCCACGCGGGATGCATCAAAAGTTTTCGAGCACGGGAGGAAGTGGGCCATTTTAGAAAAACGGTCCACGACGACAAGAATGGAATCGTGTTTCTTTTGTGTCTTCGGTAAGCCTAACACGAAATCCATACTCACGTCTTCCCAAGGGCGGCTGGGAACAGGTAGGGGAGTGTACAGGCCTGTGTTCTGTTTTTGTTGCTTGGCAAGTTGACAGGTGTGACATCTGTTAACAAGTCTCACAACGTCTCTCTTTAGCTTCGGCCAGTAAAACCTATGTTCCACAGCATCAATGGTCTTGCTATGCCCAAAATGTCCAGCAAGGCCACCAGCGTGCAATTCCCAAACAAGATACTCTCGTAAGGATGTACTAGGAATGCACAGTTTGGAGCGATAGAAGAGATAATCATCTTTCAAGAAATAATCATCTATCACTCGAGTTATGCCTTCCTTCAAAGAGGTGTAGATCTCGTGAAAATCTGGGCAGGAGGCATACTCATCTCTCAATCTCTCAAAACCAATAATTTCGGTGCGCAGAGCAGATAAGATCATGTAACAACGACTTAGCGCATCCGCGGCCTTATTATCAATCCCTTTTGTATGCCTAATGGTATATGAATATTCTTGTAGGAACTCTACCCATCTAGCATGTCTCGGATTCAACTTTTGTTGAGAATTAAGGAATCTTAAGGCCTCATGGTCTGAGAAGATAACGAATTCTTGCGGTAGGAGATAATGTCGCCAATAGCGAAGTGACTGAATGACCGCATAGAACTCCTTGTCATAGGTGGAGTATTTTTGTCTTGCCTCATTCAGCTTTTCACTGAAATAAGCAACAGGATGACTCTCTTGACTGAGGACTCCACCTATACCAATACCAGAAGCATCACATGTTACTTCGAAGACTTTAGTGAAATCAGGCAACCTCATGACAGGTGTCTGAGTCATTCTCTTCTTGATCTCTTCGAAGGCATTCGTGGCTTCTTTCGACCAGACAAACTCACCTTTCTTCAAACAGTCGGTTATCGGAGCCATGATCGTGCTAAATCCTCGCTCGAACCGACGATAAAAGGTGGCAAGGCCGTGAAAATTCCGCACATCACGAATATTGCGGGGCTCAGGCCACTCTGTAATAGCTCGTATCTTTTCTGGGTCAGCAGATACTCCTCTGGCAGACACAATAAATCCCAGAAAGATAGTCTGATCGGAGAGGAAGGTACATTTGGTAGGATTAGCATAAAGCTGTTCCTTCCTCAAAACACCGCAGACCTGTCTCAAATGGTCAAGATGTTGCCCAACGGATCGGCTGTAAATGAGGATATCATCAAAGTACACCACAAGGAACTTGCCCATAAAGGGACGGAGTACTTGCGTCATGATTCTCATAAACGTGCTCGGGGCATTTGTCATTCCAAATGGCATGACCATCCACTCGTACAGGCCATCCTTCGTCTTGAAGGCGGTCTTCCACTCATCACCAGGACGAACACGTATTTGGTGGTAGCCACTCTTAAGATCAATCTTGGAAAAAATTGTGGCACCAGACATCATGTCCAACATGTCATCCAAACGAGGAATGGGAAAACGGTATTTCACCGTGATCTTGTTTATGGCACGGCTGTCCACACACATACGCCAAGTTCCATCTTTCTTTGGCGTCAATAGAGCAGGAACAGCGCAAGGACTTAAACTTTCCCTGATGAAGCCCTTTGCCAATAACTCATCAACTTGCCGTTTCAACTCAGCATGCTCTGTCGGATTCATCCGATAATGTGGCAAGTTGGGAAGACTCGCTCCCGGAACCAGATCAATAGCGTGTTGGATGTCACGCAATGGGGGCAACTGGTTGG
Source organism: Hemerocallis citrina (assembly GCA_017893485.1). Taxonomy (NCBI): domain Eukaryota; kingdom Viridiplantae; phylum Streptophyta; class Magnoliopsida; order Asparagales; family Asphodelaceae; genus Hemerocallis; species Hemerocallis citrina. The sequence goes on along the minus strand of JACEHZ010000674.1, from coordinate 113,779 downwards.
GGAGGTCAGCAGGAAACACATCTGCAAATTCCTGAAGGACAGGAGTAACTTGGGGCGGGATGAGTGACTTAGGATCTTTAGGGACTTCTCTCGCTGTGAGTAAAAGAATGGTAGCCCCCTTTTCAATTTTATTTGTAAGTTCCTTTTCACCCATATACGTTACCTCCTTGCCCTTTCTCGAGGGAGCCGGTGTTGTTTCAGCTGGACTAGTTCGTGGCCTCACGGGAATGAGCTTTATTTTTAGTCCATCGTGCTGGAACACACATTGGTTGGATCGACCATATATAGTCACATCGTGATCGTATAACCAAGGTCTCCCTAAAATGACTTGACCCACATCCATTTTAAGCACATCACACCAAATTTCCTCTTTGTAAGCTTTGAAGTCCACAGGGACTAAGCATCGATGTGTTACTTGGAGTGCTGTTGCATCAATCCAAGATACTTTGTATGGGCGTGGATGGGGTTCAGCCTTAAGTCCGGTCTTTGCTAAGACCGCAGAAGAGACAGCGTTGACGCAGCTCCCACTGTCAACAATCACCTTGCAGTTTTTGCCACCTATAGTCGTAAAGGTGTGGAATATAGCAGTGCGCTTCCAATCATCTTCCTCTTTTGGTTGGGACAAAGCACATCTAACTACATTCAAGTGAGGTGATTGGATAGACCGAATACAGTGGAGATACTGGTCATCCTCTTCTTCACCGAAGTCATCGCCTTCGATAGGCTCATAAGAAAACTCATTGTCTGAGTCGTCAGCAATGACAGCGGTACCCTCTACTATATTTATCCTACTAGGACTGGGACAGTTGCTAGCAACATGACCATAGCCCTTACACTTATAGCACTTAGTGAGAGGGTCAATCTTACTGTAATCTTTTCCAGTGTTCTTACCTTTATGTTCATCTCTATGTGAGTTAAAGTTTGAATTAGGTTTGTTTGGGTAAGATTTGTTGGGGTGCTGAGAGGGAGGCTTAGGTCTAGGTGGGTCAGTAGAGGTCATTCTAGAGGAATGATCCCTCGAGTCGCTGGACCTAGAATGAGAACTAGCTTTAAGTGAATCTATGTCGAGGACTAGGGCGTAGGCTGCCGCTATTGAGTCCACGTTTCTATAGATTAGCTCGTTCCTAAGGTCAGCTCGTAGTCCAGCTCTGAACCTAGAGAGAGTTTGTTCTTCACTCTCTTTTCCTAGCGCATTGCACCGAATAAGGAAGTCATCGAATTTATCAATGTATTCTTGTGTGGATTTACTTCCTTGATACAATTGGTTCCACGAATCTAACAATCGGGTGTGGAACGACAACGGTACATACCTCTCAGTGAGCTTCTCTTTCATGGCCTCCCAAGTGGCTATGGGTGCCAGGCCTCGGCCTCTGCGGGCATGTTCAAGATTGGTCCAATGCTGTTGAGCTTTACCCGTTAATTTCATAGTTGCAAATTTAACTTTAAGGGCTTCGCTCATGTCGAACCACACAAAATAGTGGTCCATGGCACGGACCCAATCAAGGTAAGCTTGGGGTTCCATGTGGCCTTCAAATTGGGGAACGTCAGCCTTAACGTTCTTTTTATATTGTTCGTCAGGGTCACGTTCTTGACGTCGATCGTCATGAACATTCCCTTGAGGGATCTGACGATGGCCATGAAGCTCAGGGACAATGTTTTGATTTAGCTCCACTTTCTCAAGCCTCTCATTGATATTGGCAAGAGTTGCTTGGATGGCAGCTAGGGTAGTGGAGATATCAGGGTTGTCCATTTCAGGTCTGGGGAGTCTAGGGTTCCTAATTGGGTGATTGGGAAGGGATAGAAAAGGCTCTTCAGGGTCTGTGATGGTGCTGCGAAGACGCATTCACCAAAAGTGGAAGCTAGGGGCCGTGTGTGTCCTAATTTTTTTTTTTTTTTTTTTTTTTTAAAAAATGATTCTAGACTAAACTAAAATAAAATAAAAATAAAATAAAAGACTACACGATACTAAATGAATGCAAAAATGATGCCTACGATGCAAGAACTAAGGTTTTAAGAACCTTTGCTCTGATACCAAAATGATGTAAAACCAACCCTAAGATAGAGAATTTCCAAGAATTTTAATGGGTTAATTTTACCAACATGAAAGTTCTGATCTAAGTTAGAAATTTAAAACAGTTAGCGGATTTGATGGATTTTCAAGAAATGAATTATGCTAACATTTCCAATTAATAATTCGACCTCAATCAATAATTAAATCCCTATATGTTAGCAAGTAATAAGTCCAATATCAATTCGTACCCTAATCTAGCATGTGGATCACTCAATCTCAGTATTTGTGGTCGACAGTCAAATCAGATAATAAACTAGATGATAAGGCAGTAAAGCACAAATACTTAATAATGAAAAGAGTATACCGGATGTGAAGAAACCCAGTGTCGATCTAGGAGCGCACAGTATCCAAGAACACAGCACACAGTGAGCAAAGTCAGCAACTAAGACGAAGGGCCACAGATCTGGAATGTTGCACTTGAGATCAGGCAGGACTGTAACGATGTCTGGAGGAGTCCTGGTCGGTCCCTACCAACGAACTCAATGGAAGTGTGGCCTGAACTGGATTGAAACCCTACCGACCGGTTCTTTGATCGGAAGCTGAATGATCCTGCCGAGAATGGCTGTTGACTGCGATCGATGTCTGCGGAGGTTGAAGGAGATTCGGGATCGGGGTTTTCGTTGACGATCGGGGGACTGGGGTGATGTTCGGGATTGGAGGAGGAAGGAGGAGATGGGTGGAGGCTGTAGTGGTGGTGGGTTCGACGGAGTGTGGGGTTGAAGGAGAGGGTCGCGGCGTGGTGGTGGCGAGAGAGGGAGAAGGTGATGGTGTGGGGGTTGGGTCTGGAGTGGAGAAGGGGCTAGGGCGACGAATTGGGTTTGGGGATTTTTTTTGGGGGTTTCGGAAAAAAAAAACGAAGAAAGAAGAGGAAGAAGATGACTGGCGGCGGTAGGGGTATTAGATTAGGATTTTTTTTTTTTGGGGGGATTAGGGTTTGTATTAGAGATTTGTATTTGGGATTTTTAAGTGGGGATAAATTTTTAGAATTAATCACTAATTCTAAAACTAGATTAGGATTTATCACAAACCCTAATTTGTCTCTCAGTTGTATCACACAAAGGAGAAAAAAAAAATGAAGAGCAAAACTCAACACAGGTTTTTTTTTATCAATAATGGCATGCCTTTCTCATTCATCTCAGGGCCTTTAAATAGGCTCAATTACATCTTGAAACACATCACCAAAATATTCTCAGAATCTAAAAATTACAAAAAGATTACATAAAAATGGAAATAAAATAAAAGTCCTAAACTGAATAAAACAGCTGATGAAGACGATGCCTGCGCTGATAGAAACGCCCAAATCTTCTAGAACCGATGTCCTCATCACGACCGCACCTTCGAACCAGTCGACTGTCATAGTACGAAACTGTCTGAACTCATACAAGCTTTGGCCAGTTGACTCATTATGGCAACCCAGTCGACTGTTCAAGCCGCTTCGGCAGTTTTCTGAATTTAAAACTTGTTTTTCAAATTCAAATCTTTTATATCTGTTTTATTACGGTTTATGGAATTGTTTTACAACGTTCCTTGATTCTTATTCTATAAATAGAGTATAGGAATCATTTGGAAAAGGTTCCAAGCATTCTTTAACTTTCAAGTCTTTTGTTTTCAATAAGAACAAGTGTTTCAAAAGCATACAAACTCTTTAAGACTTAGTTCTCTGAATTTCTGTAATATAACATTGATTTCGTTTTATTAGACTAAATTCAGAAGTTGACCTAATAGCCACTATACAAAAGTACTATCACATACAAGGCTATAGGTTGTTGTAAACTTAATTTTTGTTGTTGTTTTCACTCTCGGGTTGTGAGAGTGGTCTTCTCGATTGGAGAGCATGATTCTTGGTTTTAGAGTTGGTTTCACTCTAGGGTGTAGAGTGGGTTTGCTCTCTCTAGTGGTGAGAGAGGTCTACGGATTTGACATTGTTGTTATCAAAGGCCGTAGAGTATTCTTGTACTTTTTCAAGAATAGTGGAAAATCTCAAGTAGGTTGCTTGGGGACTGGATGCAGGTCGGGAGGACCGAACCAGGATACATCGTTGTGTTTGGTTGTGATTGATTCTCTGTGGTTGTATTCTATCAACTTGCAATTTCAATTTCTCTGAGTTTTATTTCAAAAACTTGTCTGGTAAGTCGACTGGTTTTCCGCTATAAGTCGACTGATCAGACTTGTAACTCTTCAGTAAAATACTCTTCTTATCTAACGCAACAGTCGACATCTATTTTCAGTCGATTTAACAGTTTGAAAAGTTCATGTTTTAAATTATTTTTTAAACAATACTATTCACTCCCCCTGTCCTCTAGTGTTATTTGCCTTGCCTACAGGATCCAACAAAGCTTTTCCAGTCAATTTCATCGTGGCAAATTTAACTTTTAGGGTTTCGCTCATGGCAAACCACACAAAGTAGTGGGTCCATCGCACGGATCCAATCAAGACAAGCTTGGGGTTCCATGTGGCCTTCAAAATGGGGAACGTCAGCCTTAACGTTCCTTTTATATTGTTCGTCAGGGTCACGTTCTTGACGTCGATCGTCACGAACAATCCCTTGAGGGTTCTGACGACTAGCATAAAGCTCAGGGGCAACAGTTTGATTTAATTCCACTTTCTCAAGCCTCTGATTGATATTGGCAAGAGTTGCTTGAATGGCAGCTAGGGTAGCAGAAATATCAGAGTTTTCCATTTCAAGTCGGAAAGGTCTAGGGTTCCTAATTGGGTGGTCGGGGAGGGAGAAGAAAGGCTCTTCGGGATTTGTGATGGTGTTGCGAAGACGCATTCACCAACGGTGGAAAACTAGGGGTCATTTTTTTAATTATTTTTTTTAAATTTTTTAAATTTAATTTTTTTTTTTGAAATGATCTAAAATAAAGCAAGAAAAGATAAGAGACTAAACGATCCTAAATGAATGCAAAAATTGATGTTTAAATAATGCAAGAACAAGGGTTTTAAGAACATTCGCCCTAATACCAAAATGATGTAAAACTAACCCTAAAGAGAGAATTTCGAAGAATCTTAAGGGATTAATTTTATCAACATGTAGTGCGGATCAAAGTTAGAATTTTAAACAGTTAATCGGTTTGATGGATTTTCAAGAATTGAATTAGTTTAACAAGCCCAATTAATAATTCAGTTCTAACAATCAATAATTATATCCCTAAGCGTTCTTAGCAAGTAAAAGATGCAATATTGATTCGTACTCTAATTAGGCAAATACAACACTCGATCTCAATATTTGTGGTCGATAATTGAATTAAATAATATAATAGAGATGATAAGACAGTATAACACAAATATTTGAATAGTGGAAAGAGTGTATCGGGGTTCGAAGAAACCAATGTTAGACCATGGGTTGATAGCAACGCAGAACTCAGCAATCACCAACACAGTAAGAGCGACAGCTAGGAAGCTCGCTGCTTGGCTTGCTGACGACGACTAAAGGCGGACTGACTGTCGGGGAGCCAGTGGGCACAGCAGGCTAGCGCACAGGGAGGACAGCAGCGGGGGTGTGCATTGGTGATGACCACATGGGGTGGTCGCGACTGGCGGCACTGGGTCGGGTTACGGTGAGGGGAAGAGGACTGGTGGGCGGCTCAACAGAGAAGAGGAGGGGGGCGCAATTGGTGGAGACGAAGGCGGTGAGCAGAAGGAAGGAGGTTGGGTTTGGAGGGCTCGATGGGAAGAGGAAGGGGATGAGGACGAAGTCGATTGAGGGTGCGAGGATGGAGGCAGGGTGAGCAGGAGGCACGGGGTGATGGCAGAAGCGGGAAGATGGGTTTGAGAGGATGGAGATGATTGGGATAGAGAAAGGGGGAGGCGGCTACAGGATGAGGGGGTGATTAGGTTTTGGGGGTTAAATTAATTTGGGGATTAGGGTTTGAGATTTTAATTTGGGGGTAATTTTAGAGTTTATCACAAACCCTAAAATTGGATCTCAATTGTATCACACAAAGAGATAGATGAAGAGCAAAACTCAGCAAAATAATTTATTTAAATCAAGATGGCATGACTTCTCATTAATCTCAAGGCCTATAAATAGGTTCAAAACAAATCTTGATACAAATCTCAAAATATTCTAAAAATCTCAGAATATTTTAATGCATAAAAGAAAGATTACATATGGCTATAATTGCCAAAAACAAATATGGTACTGAAATAAAATCCTAAGCCAATGAAGCAGTTGTCCTAGACGATGCCTGCGCTAATAGAAACGCCTGAATCGTCTTGAACCGATGTCCTCATCATTTGAAGAGTTGACAGTCGCAGTTGGCAACTGCACTCCTGGTTTTAACTTGAGCGCAGTTGCCAACTGCGCTGAAATTTTATACCAATTTTCCAGAGTTGCCAACTCTGTGGAAGTTTGGAGAGTTGACAGTCGCAGTTTGCAACTGTGTTCCTAGTATTAACTTTAGCGCAGTTGCCAACTGCGCTGGAAGTTAATACTAATTTTCCAGAGAGTTGCCAACTCTCTGGAAGTTTGGAAAGTTCACAGTCGCAGTTGGAAACTGCGCTCCTGGTATTAACTTTAGCGCAGTTGCCAACTGCGAGCTTAGTTAATACCAATTTTCCAGAGAGTTGCCAACTCTCTGGAAGTTTGGAGAGTTGACAGTCGCAGTTCGCAACATCGCTCCTGGTAGTAACTTTAGCTCAATTTCCATCTGCGAGCTTAGTTAAATGCAGTTTAAAGACTCAATTAAGTGGGGTGAAGGGGATTGAATTAGGAATGCAGTTGGAAACTGCGAGCTTAGTGCAATCAAGAACGCAGTTGCCAACTGCGGTCTAGGTGAATATAGTTTTTTCCTTAACACTATTTTGACACAAGTGTTGGAGTTGGATTATTTTGGCATATACTTAGACCGCAGTTGCCAACTGCGTCAATAAAATAGAATAGGACGCAGTTGAGAACTGTGAGTGGTTTATTTTGGGAATTAGTTTCGAAAGTGGTCTATTTTGGGAATTAGTTTGAAAAGTGGCCTATTTTGGGAAAAAATTCAAAATATTCTTTCTTATAATGTCTTTGATCATAATTGATATGTATGTAAAATGTATTTCCTAAAATGAATGTGTACAGCTTTTGACTAAGACATTAATCCCTTTTTTTTGTTGCTGAAGCTATTGAGACATCCTACATTCTTGCTAGCTCTTTACTGGTTGTACATTTCATCAGGGGAAAATCTAGTTTCAACTGTTTTCAACCCTGACACGGTTACGTTCAACCCTGACACGGTCCCCCAATGAATACACTATTCTAGAATGTTAGGGGGCTGGGGGATAGGGGAAGAGAGATATGGTTAGGGATGTTATTAACAACTCCAAGGCGGAAGTAGTAGGGTTGCAGGAGACCAAACTCCAGCAAGGGTTCAAACTCAAAAGAATTGGGGCAACAGAATCAAGGAATGAGTGTTACGCCCGTCCGCAGGAGCATCAGGAGGGATTGCTATTGGGTTCAATTCGAATAGGCTTACTTGCACCGAGGTGTACAGTGGAACGTTCTCTCTGACTATCCGACTGAAACGACGGTCTGATGATTGGGGGCAGACAATCACGGTCATTTACGGGCCGAACGTGGCCACTGATCGAGATGCTTTTTGGCAAGAGCTTGTCGATATTCGACATCGTTGGTCGGGAGCATGGATTGTTGGGGGGGGGGATTTCAACATCACCAGATTCGCTTTCGAGCACAAGGAAAGAGGCTCCAGCGACAGACAAAGAAAGGAGTTCAATAGGGTGATAACAGAGCTAGAGCTGATTGATATCCCAATTAATGACAGACTATTTACATGGTCTAACATGTAAGCTGCTCTGATTATGGCCAAATTGGACAGGATACTAGTCTCGATGGAGTGGGAAGCTAAATTTCCATTAGCAACGCCAGGTCGATTCCTAGTCCTACGTCAGATCATACCCCGATCCTACTCGACGCGGGGGTGCAGGGACATCAGAGGCCAAGGAAATTCAGATTTGAGAAGGCCTGGCTGAAAATTCAGGGTTTTCACTACTTGGTGATGGAAAACTGGGCGCTCCCAACTGCTGGTACGGACGCTACTTCCAGATGGTGTGAAAAAATTCGCAGATTGAGAAAGCGGCTACACAGATGGAATCGATCTAGATTCTCGACCATCTGGTGTACAAAAAATTCCTTTTCGGAAGGAATTGATGAGCTAGAAAGGGTGGAAGAGACGAGTCCTGTTACAAGATGAAAGAAACAGGCTACTAGAGCTCCGAGAAAATATTGCCTATCTCTATAAGTTGGAGGAGATCAAATGGCAACAAAGGTCAAGGATTTCTTGGCTCAAAGAGGGAGACGCGAATACGGCCTACTTCCACCGAGTAGCAAGCGCAAGACGTAGATCCAATCTAGTCCTGTCATTACAGACGGAAATGGGAACTTCGCAAGACGAAAAGGTTATCTTCACAACCTTTCAAAACTACTACAAGGGCCTCTTTGGGAGGAAGAATGACTTCAGGATCCCACTGAGGAATGATTACTGGCAGGCATTCCAGAACGATTCAGCGCAAAATTTATCCACTTTGGAAGCACCTTTCTTGGAAATGGAAGTGCAAAAGGCCATCAATCAAATGGGAGCAGACAAGTCGCCTGGACCAGATGGCTTTCCAATGATGTTCTTCCAAGTATTCTGGGAAGAAATTAAAGGGGACATTATGGCGCTGATGGAGGAGTTTTTCCACAACAATCTCAGATTGAGCATGTTCAACTTTGCGGAAGTGGTACTGATACCCAAACGGGAGGAGTCTAAGTGCGTGGGGAATTTTAGACCGATTAGCCTTATAAACTGCTCGATTAAGGTCATCACAAAGGTACTGGCCATCCGCCTGGGGAGTATAATGGACAGTCTAATCAGCAAAACCCAGACGGGCTTCATCAAGGGCAGATGTATTCTAGACTGTATGGCCACCGCTGAACAAGTTATCCACCACTGCCATACGAGCAACTCCAAGAGCTTCCTCCTAAAGCTGGACTTTGAAAAGGCATACGACTCCGTCGACTAGGAGTGTTTGCTGGAAGCTCTCAGAGGGAGAGGGTTTGGGGATAAATGGATAAGATGGATTAAACAGTGTTTACATACTAGTAAAACTGCAATTTCGGTGAATGGGCGGCCAGGTCCGTCGTTTCCTTGCAAGAAAGGACTCCGACAGGGGACCTGCTATCCCCACTTCTATTCACTATTGTATTAGATGTGCTGAGGGGTATGCTGGAAAACTGTCGGAGGAAAGGTTGGATAACACCGGTGGCCAACAGCACTTCTAATCAAGGGTGCACGATTTTCCAGTATGCTGACGACACCCTTCTCTTTGGGAATGGAACCAGGTCAGAAACAATCTGCTTTAAAGGGGCCATCTACTGTTTTGAAGCTTGGTCGGGTCTCCGGATAAATTTCCACAAGAGCGCACTGATTCCCATCACACTCTCTGATGAAGAAGCACGGAAACATGCCACCTACTAAATTGTATGACAGAGGAGTTCCCAATCAAATATTTTGGGCTCCAACTTAGACCAGGAAAACTCAATAAGTCGGACTGGCTGCCTATAATAGACAGGGTGGAGGACAGATTGTCTGGATGGAAAGAAAAATTGCTTTCACTCGGGGCAGAGTGGTACTCATCAACTCACTGCTGTCTAATCTGCCCATTTACTACATATCTTTTTTTGAGCTTCCTAAATGGGTTATCCAAAGGATTGACTGAATCCGAAAAAGATTTCTTTAGAAAGGGACAGACTTGAACAGGGGAGGTTACCACTTGATCAAATGGAGTGTTGCTTGCATGCAGAAGAAGCATGGAGGGCTAGGCATCATCGACCTTAGATATATGAACCTCGCCCTTTTAGGGAAATGGTGGTGGAAGGTTTTTCACCACAGCGGAGAAGGATGGCAGGATTCCATTCAACCATACCTTCGGGGAAAAGGTACGAGAAGTTTAGGCTTCCGAGTAGGGTCTAGAGTTTCGCGATTCTGGAAAGGAATGACCAAAGCAAGCGGACCGTTCAACTCAGCAGTTACGTCGACTATCGGTAATAGACGGTCCACCAGATTCTAGTGGGACAAATGGTGTGGTGCCCATACCCTTAAGGAAACTTTTCCAGAGCTGTATGAGAAAACGAGTCGCCCGAATATGTCTGTGGCTGAGACTTGGAAGAGAGGAAATTGGAGATCGTCGTTCAGAGGAACCCTTAACCCAGAATTACAGTAGCAACTGCTTGAATTGCAAGCACACATCACACAGACCGGGGCGATGTGTGCCCAAGGCCCAGATTAGATGCGATGGGGACTCGAGGCCAAGGGTGCTTTCACGGTCAGATCTTTGTATCATCGAATTCACTATCGAGGATGTACACCCAGCTCGGCACATGTGCTATGGAAGGCGAAAACACCCCTTAAAGTCAGAGTCTTCCTCTGGCTAGTGCTCAATAATGCAATCCTCACCAGAGATAATCTTGCTAAAAGGCAACCCCAGATTGCGACTGACTGTGGGTTTTGCAACATGCATGTGGAGAATGTGAATCACCTCTTTATTCATTGCCCAAGGAGTAAGGCCACCATGGTAGAGGTATTACGGGCCTTAGGAACAGGTGACTATCCCAGTGAATATGAGGATTTGTGGATTGGCCCCAAATTTGCCTCGATTCGCCACGAAATGAAGGATGCGTGGTACATTGTCATTGTGGCAACCACATGGGTGTTATGGCTAGACAGAAATAATTTTTATTTTCGTGCTTCATGTAATAGTATTTTTGGTAACCTTACTCATATCATGCATCTTATCTCTTTTTGGGCTACAGCTACTGCCACAGGAGTGAGAGGGAGGATTGCCAGTCTTCCAGGTGGAGGAATTTGATGATGAGGGGGTAGAGTTTGGGCCGACACTGGACTGAGGGGTTGGCGCCCTCCATGCTCATCAGAGTCTCATTAGCTGCAGTCTCTGCTGCTTTGCATTTTGTATCGACCTACTGTACTTTGGTTGTTTGATGTATGGATGATTAGACCCACCCCCCAGGGTTTTGTTGGGGGACCATGTTTTATTTCTTGCACTGTACTTTTGTTTTCTCCCGGTACACCGGGGTTGTTTTATTAACTTCTTATTAATGAAACAGAGTGGCGTTATTCCACCTTTTACCTCCAAAAAAAAAAAAAAAAAAAAAAAAAAAAAAAAAAAAAAAAACTGTTGAGTACCACAAAGGGTTATCTCAGGATTTACAGTGAAACAATTATGGCCTGGTTGATCCTCTCGATCCTGGTTGAAACAATTCGCAAGGGCCAACTTGATCCTCTTCAATGTGTATTCCTGAATAATTTCATTTTTCAATTATTCAACCATTTCATTTTACCAAGTTCAACGTTAGCCAGATTAGTCAACATTTATATGTTTCGATGCAACAAGAAGATGTTATTTGTAACAAGTAGTTTTGTTGGTTGGTTAATTGGTCACATTTTATTCATGAAATGGGTTGGATTGGTATTATTCTGGATACTGCAAAATCATTCGATTCAATCTAATAAGTCCCTTGTGTCAGAATTGATAAATTCTATGGCTCGAATCTTTAGTATTCTATAGATCCCATGCTTTGTTGCAATCGGAGGAGCTCCCTGAATTTTCATAGATCCAACAGAAGGTCTAGGTATATAGGTCATATGATATTAATTTCATTAGGGAACTGGTTTCGTCTAATTTTCATAGATACAAAAGAAAGTCTTGGTATATAGGTGCGATGATATTAATTTCTTAGGGATTTGGATTTGTCTATGACCTCCAGTCAAGGCAATCTATTTCAGAATTATGTCAAATGATCCAGGATTGTAAATGAGCTCAACTATGGAGTATTGTGGGATTGTTGATGAGCTCAGCTAATGCCCATTCTACTGTGATTGTTGATACCACTGACTCTCAATGAGTTGGTGCAAAATGCTTGACAGTCACTGGCAACTTGAACTGTTGACAGTCCTGCCATAAAGAATCCATAAGAGGGCAAAGATCAAAGATAGTTAATGTCATATTAAGGACCCATTTACGATTCTACATACCTGGTTACATCTTTCTGTCGCATTAATGGTTATAGTGATTTTACAAAATTTTACAATTTTGGTTTAATATCTTCTCTTATTAATATAAGAAAATCAGTTTGAAGCTTATTTGTTTTCTGTATTTTAATTGTTACAACATGAACTCTTGCTGAGAAGGCTTTGCTTGCTGTATTACCTCAAGTGGATGAGTTCCCCTATACTGTTCGTATCACCTCATAAGTCATGGCATCTGATGGTTCAACATCAATGACAACTGTATGTGGAGGTAATATCAATATACTATAATGAAGTACCATTTTTAATTCCGACATATTTTTGTTATACTCGTTGATCAGTGAATAGTCCTTTTATATTACAAGTGTTGCATTTTAGACTATCGATATTGGACACTTACAACTTACAAGGATATAAACATTATTAACCAAAAATAATTTGTATATTGATCAGAAGTAAGTCAATGCCCCGTTTAAAACAATTTACTTGTTTTGGAGTTTTTTACCATTTAATGCTCTTGTATATGAATGATATCCTTATACATGCTATGAGCTTATTCAAAAGCACTCTAATATTCTGTCTTTATATCTGAATCTTGGAGAATTGCAATGTTTGGCACCCAAATCCAAGCTACTTTATAGTACTTGAATTTACCTCTACAAGTCATATGTTTCTTTACATGGTTCTTTTCCTTGTGCAATTATTATGCTGTTCATGGAGAGTTACTGACAGCTCACAATTAGAGCCCGACAGTAAACAATTTAAATTTCATTTGATTTGGAAATCTTAAATAATCACAGTAGAACGGGCATTAGCGGAGCTCCTCCCAAGTTATTGTTGGTTTAGGTTGCAGTGTGTTGTAGTGTGTATGAGAATATGTTTTAGTTCCTCTGAAGCTTGATCGTTCTTTATAGGAGTATGTTTTAGTTTCAAGTTTTAATTCATCTATTTTCAATTTCCCAAACTTACTTGTCACTACATCATATAATTCGTATGTGGTTTCCTTCTATCTACATATATGCAATAGAATTAATATGTATTGATTTATCTGTCCATTCATACATGATGCAAAGTAGAGCTCTTGTATTTTATATAGTCACTCTAGAGCTCATTCTCTATGTATTTATAGCTTAATTTGATTATTTTCTTGCTCTGTAGAGTGAGTTACAGATGACAACATTAAGGAGCAAAAGTTTCTATGGCTCTTAGCAACTGAGCTCAAGTTTATGGAGCTTGTTCTAGCTTTTTTTTGTATACCAATGTATGTATAAAACTATACATATAATTATTGTAATTAATTGAATTTGTGGATGATTTGGACTGAATTGTTTAATTATTATGCTTGATTATTGTAATAAATTTGTGCTCTAAAGTATTTTTATATTGTTTATTATGTTTGATTTATGGATTTGTGGATGTTAAAATAAATTCCTGGAAATGATTGTGAATTGAATCACAAGTGTTTTGATTTGATAAAATAAACAACAACAACAACAACCACCACCACCTACCTATTCGTTAATTTAAAAATAAAAAATAAAAAATAATAAAAAAATAATAAAAAAAAACCTATCCCGGTGTTTTGAAACGCCAGGTATTAGATATTATGTTAGATGAAAGATATTAGTTTAGTCCCATATCGAATAATGTATCAGTTTAATTTTTCCTTGATCTCCTATATATATGAGATATATTGTACTCAATTACTAGTAACTCAATAAAGTATTCTTTCATATCCCTAAATCTAACATGGTATCAGAGCATGTACTCCTATAAGGCATATACTAATTTTATCCCTGTCATCGAGGTGGAGTGGTTCTCGCCTTCATCGAAATCACTCCACCTCCCAACATCCCTCTATCGATCAAATCTTTAAATCCCTAATCTAAAACCCTAATTCCAAATCTCCAAAATCAAACCCTAATCACAACTCTCTTTTTCTCTTTGCTGCCTTCAACAACAGCAAGACCCACAAACTCCAGCGACTACCAATAACAACAACAACAACAACAGCATTGACAACAACCCTTAATCCTGGCACCACCATGATCCATGTACACTTCCCGCTCGACAACATCAACTTCAGCTCTGATATCCCGTCGACCTCTGCCATCTTCGAAAACTCATCTCCGAACATCCTGTCAAACTTCACCTTCTCCAATCTCGTTGACCTCCAAAATACAACTTCGTCAACAGCAAGCATCCACTCCGGCGACATCCACTCCATCTCCAACCACACCCGGCACTCCCACACATCAACAACACCCCTAAACACCTCGCCGCAACTCCACTCCTGCTGCACCTCCTCGTCAATCCCTTGCCGTCAATCCCGCTGCACCTATCAGAGCCACTCCTATAAGGCCTGTATTATTTTTCTCCTCGTTATCGAGGTGGAGTGGTTCTCGCCTTCATCAGAATCACTCCACCTCCCAACAACCCCCAAACCCTAATATCCTTCCCCACTTCTTCAGCCGCCACTTCATCCCCATCAACACAATAGCAAGATCCACACAACTCCGGCAACACCAACTCCGGCTGCCTTCAACAACAGCAAGAATCAACAACAATCTCTCACCTCCAACGACTACAACCCCGACTGCAACCTCCCCCTCAACAATTCTGACATCTCACCGCTGCCTCTCCACCAATGCAACTCCGGCAAACTCCAAACCAAAGCTGCCCGTTGAGCAACAACATCAATCTCCGAACTCCGTCTTCACTGTCTTCTACATTAGCAACAATAGCAGCAACTCCCACTCTCCTCCTCCTTTCTGAAACCCATTCTCTGAATCCCGACGCCACCCATTGTGCCATCAACTCGAGTCGTCCACACACCATCGATCCCAAAATCCCAAATCTCCACTGTCTTCACCCCCATACCCTGAACACCCTATCCTCATATCCGGTGCCCATTCACCGTCGACCTCCTCGCTACCGCCCACACACCGTTGACCTGCTTACTGCTGCCCAAATCCTGAACCCCTGCTCCACATCATCATCGAAGCCATCTCCACTCAACTCCCCTAGCCGCTGCCCCACTCATCTTCACCCAAAACTCTAGCCGCTGCCTTCAATTCTCCAAAACCCAAATTTTTTCCTTCACAAACCCCAATCCATCTAACCCTAATACCATACTCGTTTCCCAAAAAAATGCCAAACCCGACCCGAAACTAACCCTATACATCCAAACCTAACCCTACTTCGACTCCGTTTGTCACCGTCGCCACCACAGCTGTCACCGTCGCCGTTCGTCGTTATACAAAAAGAAAAGAAAAATTATTCTTGCAGGTTCTTCATGCTTCTACAGTTTTCCAATCCCGAGAGATTCTGGTACTTCGTCAACAAACTCACACTGGTTGGTCGATTGTGAGTTTGAAAGGGGGAGATATCGACACCATCCCAGTTCCCGTCTCCCTCACCCACCTTCCATCGACGCCCACAAACTTCCGCATCCAATTCTCAATACAAACTCACATTGATTAATCCATAGTGAGTTTGAGAGGGGGAGATCCCAACATCATTCCAGATCCTAACGTCCATCCCAAGGGCATCTTATACTTCCTTCCTCCACTACTACTACTTCTCAGTTCGGGGGTGAGATCCCAACATGCGCTACTAATGTGAGCCACCAACACACTACTTCCTTCATCCACTATTACTACTTCTCAGTTCGGGGGTGAGATCCTAACATGCTCCGCTTCCATGCGCTACAACTTCTTCTATTACTTCTCAGTTCAGGGGTGAGATCCCAACATACGCCGCTACTGTGCACCACCAACATACTACTTCTTTCCTCTACTACTACTACTTCTCAGTTTGGGGGTGAGATCCCAACATGCACCGCTTCCGTGCGCCACCACTTCTTCTACTACTTCTCAGTTTAGTGGTGAGATCCCAATTCAGTTCGCCATTACAGTGCACAACTCCTTCTACAACTTCCCAGCTCTACACCTTTCAAGATCCAACTACAACTACTACTACAACTTCTTCAGTGTCAGGAGCTGACACAGACTCCTACAACTTCCCACTTCTACACCATTCAAGATCCAAGAGCCGTCCATGCACCATAGTGCGTCATCCTTGTTATATGAACACCATCAATATTCCTAACTCATGTTTCTTGAACCGACTTGAGTTTGAGAGGGGGTGTTAGATATTATATTAGATGAGAAATATTAGTTTAGTCCCATATCGAATAATCTATAAGTTTAGTTTTCATTATCTCCTATATATATGAGACATTTTGTACTCAATCAATAATAACTCAATAAACTATTTTTTCCTATCCCTAAATCTAACACCGAGATAGGCTTTTTAATGGAATTTTTTAAACAAAAACGAAAATTAGCCTATCCCTATGTTTTAAAACGTCGGGATAGCCCTTTTGCATCCCCGACGAGGGCATCCCCAGCAGTTGTGGCGGTGTTTTTCAAAATGCCACCCATATCAAGCCCGACATTTAAAAACATCGGGATTGGCAAAAAGATATGCCGAGATTTCTTTCTTCGTTCGTAGTGATGAATCTAATGTCCCGGTTCCGCTCAACTACTTACTAGACTTACGCGCCTACGTGCCTATACACCTAAAGAAACTAGGCTTTGAACTGCAAATGGGAATTTCGAAAAATCTAACCACCATAGGGCATAGCCTCATCAAAAGAGTTAGCTTAGTAGATATTTATGGATCATATGCAATCTAATATAAATCATATGAGACTATCTATTTCTTTCATTGTCATCACCTTGTCACTTTCTGCATGTATATATCCATGCATGCCACGTTATACTCTCATTATACCTAAGCTCATATTAAAGCCCACATGATAATTCCTAAGTATTTCTACAAGCACATTAATAATGGTTAAAGTCCACTAACATAGAATATTACAATTACCCCTCATTATGGATACTTAGCGTCCTCTCTAATCTCGGACCCTTTATATATCCAAGATCTCCTTTTTAGACAATGTGGTCCATATGGGTACCACTACCCTAATCCCGCCAACGTACTACCCTAGTCCTTTTTTTTACCAGCGTACTGTCTCTAGCTTTATCAGTGTGTACACCCACTGTTACCTCACCATCGGTGTCGAAAGTCATCTTTGATTCCATTTGTAACACCCCGGATCCGCTATGTTGCTTGCACACCTTATGCATCTATGTGCCTATACGTCTAAAGAACCTAACCATGGCCCCACTACAAGGTATAGCATCACCAAAGAGCTAGCCTAGTAGGTACTGTTAGGCAACCTAATATAAATGATTCTACACTCTTATTCCCATTCGACATGAGATTATCTATTTCTGTCATTGCCACCACCTTATCACTTTTCATGCATGTATATATGCATACATGCTACGGTATACTCTCATTATGCCTAAGCTCATATTAAAGCCCACATGATAATCCCTAAATATCATTCCTATACAAGCCCATTATTAATGGCTAAGTCTACTAACCTAGGGTATTAGAGCGAAGCTCCATGATTGAAGTGTTCATTCTAGGTTCCTAGTCTCTAGGGCTGCAAACGGTCCGAGCTACTCGCGAGCTACTCGGCTCGAGCTCGGTCAAAGCTTGACTCGAGACGAGCTCGAAATCGAGCTCGATAGCTTAACGAGCCGAGCTCAAGCTTGGGTGTTTTGTGATTATTAGGCTAAGCTCGCGAGTACTCGGCTCGAATTCGGTTAAAGCTCGACTCGAAACGAGCTCGAGCCGAGCTCGAGCTCGAAACCGAGCTCGATTGCTTAACGAGTCGAGCTCAAGCCTCACGAAACTCGGCTCGACTCAGCTCGTTTGCAGCCCTACTAGTCTCTAACAGTCAACCTTTTGTTTACTGGCTCAGTAGCTATGTGTTATTTTAGCTAGTTGTCTTTCATAATGAATTGATTAAAATTTTCGAGCTAAAGTTTATGTAAGTATTTAGCATGAGTCTCCAGTAAAGCTATAGAGCTATATATATTTAGATGTATCAAGTAAAAAATCAATCTATGCATAGTTCAGTTAACCTACATCACCAGGGACAAAGCTTAATCCCCCAAAATTTTGAAAATCCCCTTATGGCTATTGAAAATTTTGAAAAGTCTATTAAGTTTTATGGTTTGTCCTGCACTGTATGGCTCAGGCCTTCATGTGTTTCAGTCTGGGAGTTTGGGACATTGTGACTGACTGTGTTTTAGTCTTGCGAGGGTGTATGGCTTCCATTCGCTTTTGATGTTGTTTGCTGTTGACTGCCAAGGAGATGGCTGTCTCGTTTTCTTGAGACTGTTTTGGTTTTTTTTTTAATGTTTCTTTCCTGTTGTTTAGACTTCTCTCCGGTCTCTTATACTGTTGTCATTTTGTTTGGGCTTCAGCTTCGGATGTTGTTTGTGCTGCATCGACCGTCCCTATTTTGTATTTCTATTTTTTGTGGTACTCTGTATTTTCTCCTTTTCTTTTTTTGATGTAAGCGGATAGAGTCTAATGACTCCAGCCAGATCAAAAAATATATTGATAAACAAAACTACTGTACAGTACAATAAGGGAGGGTTTTACGAGATGTAAAAACCAGCGCCGGAGCGCAGCAGCACACCATGATAACAAAAAACAACATC
Organism: Hemerocallis citrina; assembly: GCA_017893485.1. Taxonomy (NCBI): domain Eukaryota; kingdom Viridiplantae; phylum Streptophyta; class Magnoliopsida; order Asparagales; family Asphodelaceae; genus Hemerocallis; species Hemerocallis citrina. The sequence continues at coordinate 95,090 of JACEHZ010000674.1, read as the reverse complement.
ACTGAATGCAGAGAAACACGACACAGTCGAAACAAAAGTCAAAAATGTACTAGCATCGGCCCGGGGGGGAAGAAAGCGCTAAGCTACGGTGATCCCCTGCAACAGCAGTCAAGAAACAGCACACAGAAACAGGGGCCTTCATTCCGAACGCGACTGAAACTGGGAAGGCGCGTCCACCGGAGAAGCAGAGTCACCGAGATGTGGCGCAACGCCGAGCCGAGGGCAGCTGCTCACAGCGCAACAATAAGCACGACAAATGAAAGACACTCCCGATCAACACACTGACCCAATACAGTAATCAGTGCCCCCAAACAAAACAGGGGATACAGCAACAAAACAATCAATACACACAAGTCGGCGCTCAACCCCAGAATCGAAAAGATAGGGGCTCAGTTCCTGGGGGTCCACAAGAGGGCCAACTCCTCTTCTTTTAAATATATTTATATGTGGCTGGGACTCTTCGTAGTCATATCATTTTCATCGAAATAAAAGCCACTTGCACTGTACTTCATTAGATAAGGCTAAAACACAATCATTAAAAAAAGGACCGGCTGGGATATAAATCTTGTCTATCATTTTCATTAAATAAGATAAATATTAGATTACTTTGTGCAACGAATGAACTATAGCAAACATCATTTATTTGAAACTGTTGTCAATAGTATATGTATAAACATCCAGTACACAGAAACACTCATACAAAAGATCGATGGTACACAAAGTTAATCATCACCGATAATCAGTCCAAAAATATAACACAATACAACAGTACGGAAAACACAATGATAAGCAACCACAAAAGCAGGCATCATCCAGCGATAGCATAATAAATTAGTGGGATCATCAACCAATCAGCAACGCAAAAACCTCTCCAAACAGAAGGGGAACAAACAACAGCTAACAAAGCAGCGAGAGCTGCAGCAAGGATGCTTACAAAACGCAAGCAATCCGAACAACCCTTGCATACTAGGAAAGACAACCTACACAAGGAAAGATAACAAAATAGGATCCATGACCAGGAAGACCGCCCACATGCTAGGAAGAAAACAAAAGAAGGCCAAATGGGTACTCATGCTTCAGACCAAGCTCAACCCTGCAAGGTAGATTCAAAAAGTCAGTACCATAAAAAGAAATTAGGACAAAAATAAATCAAATGTCATGTTGAACAAGTGAAGCCACAACATTATGTAAGTTAGCAAGACGAAGATTAGCTAATTTGGTAGGGGACAAGTTGCTAGCCCAAAAATGAGTAAATAATAAATAAAATCAATTAATTGCTTAATCGGATGGAAAATTTTGGAGAATATTCTACAATTTCTTTCTTTTCAAATAATCCAAATCAAAGCGATCATGGAGAGATCCCACGACGCTCGAAAAGAAAGTTTAACATGTTGATACCTCCAAATGCTCCAGTAGGTAACAACCGGACCCGTTTACCATAAACATGCCAGACTTTTTTTTGCAGATGTACCATAACGGTTGAATGAAGGGACACTGAATAAATAGATGTCGAGTATTCTCTATATGGTTTTAGCACAAAACAGAGTTTTGGCCGAAGGCCAGTTTTTTTGTTAAAAATTCTCAACAGTGAAAAGCTTATTGTGAATGGCCAACCAAGCGAGAATCCAGGCTTTAAGTGGTGCCGCATTCTGCCACACATGTTTATAGAATGGAGAAATGACCCCCCCCCCCCCCCCCCCCACACACACACACACGGAACTGAGAAATATGTAAACGGGCTTAACACTGAAAGAACTGGTGTTGGATCACCTCCCCCTAATATCAGTCCTATCCTGCCATTGGTATCCTCCTAATAACACAAGAAGGTAGATGTATTGCAAATTCTGATGGAGGGAAAGAGACCTCCGGAAAAGGATGTTCCATTCTCAGAGGTTATTGTGGATAGAAAGATAAGATGCTACGGTAGCATTTGGGTTGGAAACAAGATCAAATAAATTGGGGAAAAGAGAGACAAGTTTGTTATTCCCGATCCAGAAGTCAGTCCAAAATCGCACCGTCGACCCGTCACCACAAATCTTTTGCAAACCGCATTTAAAGGGTTCAAATGCTTTCCAAACCCCCTTCCAAAGGGGAGAATCCTGAATAGCGAGTTTGGTGTGGAGATCCCAAACTTTGTGACACTTATGGTATTTACGCTTAACCATACGATTCCGATACAGATCTTTCTCTTTGAGTACATTCCACAACAATTTATTAAGAAGGGCATGGTTCTGGTGTCTGAGGTCCAAAATTCCTTGACCACCTTCTTGTTTGGATTTACATAGTCTCTTCCAATTACAGAGATGTTTACCAATCACAAAAGCGGTAGAGCAGGACCAAAAGAAGTTTCTCCTAATTTGGCCAATCCGCTTAATCACCCAAGGGACATAGAAGAATGACATCATGTATAGGGTGTAGAGGAAAGAATAGAGTTAATGAGCACTAATATACCACCATGAGACATTTGTCTACCAAACTAGGCATTGAGTCTGGATTCGACCTTCTTAGGTAACCAACCGCTTTTATGGAGCTTGACCCAATGTAGAGGATATCTAGATGGGTAATGGGAAAGGACGCAGAAGCATAATTGAAGAAAATATCAATCTTAAGTTGCCGGTGGTTGGAACCACCTAGCCACAAAACCGAAGTTTTATTGAAATTGATAGATAAACAAGAAGCTTTCTCAAAGAGATAAAGGAGGAGTTTATGGTTGTGAAGAGCATGACCATCGGGTTTAGCAAATAGAATGGTATCATCAGCATATTGGAGTTTTATGATACCTTTGCATGAAAACCACCTGAACCCTCAATAATTCTAGCGTCTCAGGCTCTAAGGAGCATTTTACTGAATACATCAGCCACTAAAGAGAATAAAAGAGAAAAGATTGGATCACCTTGTCTAAGGCCTCGTTTGCACTTAAATTTCTTACCTTCTATACCATTAATAATAACGGATGAAGTGCCAGCAAACAGACTGGACTTAATCCATGAATCCATCAAAGGCCGAAACCTCTATGTAAAAGAACCTCAAAAAGGAAATCCCAATTCAGGTACCTTCGAACTTAGATTTATGACACCCCGAGATGATTTCTTAGACACAAGCTACACTATCAAGAATAGATCTATTTTTGACAATGCCCCCCAACTAGGTCGGATCAATCAAATGGGAGATGACCACGTTCAATCTTTTAGCAAGAATTTTCATCACAATCTTGAAAAGGGAACCAAGAAGACTAATAGGTCTAAAGGTAGAAACTTTGTTGGCCCCAATGATCATAAAATTGAGCACAATGTGAGCATAATTAATTCTATCAAAAGAGAATTGACCATGGTAAAGGTCCAAGTACATAACCATAAGATCATCTTTAAAGAAATCCTAGAACTTTTGGAAGAAGAAACTAGGGAAGCCATTCGATCCAAGGGAGGAATCACTGCGCATCGAAAAGGAGGCCAGTTTGGAAAGGGCATCCGCTCGGCTGTTCCGCTCTCTTGGGATTCGAACAAGTGGTGATTTTTTGAAATCATCCAGGAGGAGCTTAACTTGTGCTAGATTTTAGATCATTCGAGGACCATGAGCCTTGTATTATCAGCATACTTGGTTAATGACGAGCTAGGAGTCACTGAACACATTCACTTTGCCCCGACTTTTCAGACCAGTAGAATTCCGACGATCCGGGCCTCATACTTAGCTTCGTTGTTAGAGGCTTTAAAACTGAAGTGTAGTGAATATTGAAGAATGAAGTTATCTGGGCCGTTTAAGATGACTCCTGCACCACTCCCCTCTTCGCAAGATGAACCATTTATGTGGAGTTCCCAAATGGGTTGATCCTTTTGTTCCTCCGTAAATTCTGGTATTGAGCACTCGTTGATAAACTCTGCCAGTGCTTGCCCCTTAATACCGGTTCTCGACTTGTAGATGATATCATATTGGCTTAGTTTGATAGACCATTTGATTAGCCGATTGGAGTTCTCTGGTTTGTTGAGGACCTATTTTAGATGCTGATCTGTCAGCACGTGGATTTAGTGGGTTTGGAAGTATGGATGAAGTTTCCAGGTGGCCATGACCAGGGTGTAGGCCATCTTCTCCATTTTTGTGTACCGGAGCTTGGCATCATGAAGAATTTTCCTTACATAGTAGATGGGTTTTGGACTCCGTCTTCTTCCCTAACCAGGACAACACTGAGCGAGTGTTCCGAGGCAGCCAGATAAAGGTAGAGAACTTCACTGTGCTCTGGTTTGCAAAGGAGAGGGGGTTGGCCAGGTAAGCCTTCGTCTGGTCAAAGGCCTGCCGTTGAGGTTCTCCCCACTAGAAGCTTTTCGCCCAACGAAGAATTTTGAAAAATGGGATGACTTCTCCGCTGAATTAGTGAGGAAACGGTCGATAGCCGCTAGCCATCCTGTGAGTCGTTGAACTTCTTTGACATTTCTTGCATGAGCCATGTTCATAATGGCCCGAATCTTCTCTGGGTTCTCCTCTATGCCTCGTTGGCTGACCATGAATCCGAGAAATTTCTCTGAGGTAACTCCGAAGGCGCATTTGGAGGGGTTGAGCCACATGCTGTGGGGTCGTACAACCCCAAAAGCTTCCTCAAGATTCTTGATGTGGTCTTGTCCTCTGAGACTTTTGACGAGCATGTTATCGACGTACACTTTCATGTTCTGACCAATTTGTTCTTTGAAGATTCGACTGACGATCCGTTGATAGGTAGCACCGGCGTTCTTCAGCCCGAAGGGCATGACCCGGTAGCAGTATAGGCCTTGGTCGGTTATGAAAGCGATCTTGGGGATGTCCGAAGGGAACATCCGATCTGTTTATATCCTGAGAAGGTGTCCATGAAGCTTAACACCTCATGATTCGAGGTCGCATCTATCAGGGCGTCGATGCTGGGAAGAGGAAAAAGGTCTTTTGGTCATGCCTTGTTTAAATCAGTGAAGTCTACACAAATCCTCCGCTTGCCGTTTGGTTTATTCACCATCACAACATTAGCTAACCATTCTAGGTAGTTAACCTCCTGTATGAACCGGGTGGAGATGAACTTTTCTACTTCATCTTTCACAGCTTGCTGTCTGTCATGGGCGAACTTACAACGCTTCTGATGTACTAGTTTCGAGTCCAGGTGGACGCTTAGCTTGTGCATGATGAGATCCTAGGAGATCCCTGGCATATCCAAGGGCATCCAGGTGAAAAGGCCATGTTCCAATGGACGCAGCTAATAACTGCCAGCTTTAGGTCCGGAGCGAGAGATCGGCTCACTTGGACCACTTAGAGTTGTCATCTTCAGAGAATGGGATTTCCTCCAACTAGTCGACGTGCTCCGATCCACTGAACTCCTATCTGATAGTAACTCGACTGTGTCGAGCAGCAATATTACACCTCCTACTGGAGCCATATGGCATGACTGAGCGGCCTCTTGGTTGCCTCTGACGATCCCGACCTCGTGGTCGGTAGGGAATTTCATCTTCATATGGTAGGCGGAGAGTACCGCCTGAAGGGAAGAGAGGCAGGGCTTGCAGAGGATAGCATTATAGGCGACCTTAACATTGACCACCATGAATTCCATTGCTTCGGTTCGGATGGTTGGGACCATTTCAGTAGTGACCTCAAGGGTGATAATTCGCTCAATTTGGACGGGAACGCCCGAAAAGCCATGGAGCGTGTACCCGACCGGTTTCAGCCTCTTGCGAGAAAGTTTTAGCCCTTCGAAGGCGGATAGGAACAATATGTTGACTGAGCTTCCATTGTCAACGAGGATGCGACAAACCTCGTGATTAGCCAGTCCGAGGCTAATCACTAGGGCATTACAATGAGGTAATCAAACGCCATCAAGATCTTCGTTGGAGAATGAGACCGGTAGTCCTTGATTCTTAGGAGGCAGATAGTTATGAAGAGATTTAACCTCCCGTACGAAGTCCTTGCGGAAAGTGTTCGACTCTCCTCCCATAGGTTCGCCGTGGACGGAGTGAAGGATGGCTGATCCATCGGATCTTTGAGGGTTGGGTCGCGCTTCAGGATGTCTTTTGGCTCCTCAGGGAGGAGGTGAAGTCCATTTATTATTTCTGGTGAACTCCCTTAGGTAACCCCTTTGAATGAGAGCCTCGATTTCTTCTTTAAGAGCTCCACAGTTGTCGGTTTTGTGTCCGTGATCCTGATGGAACCGACAGTATGTAGAACCTTCGATCTCTTTTTTTGTTATTGTTGGATGGGGGAGGACGTCGGACAATTCCCTTATCCTTGACATCCATGAGGATGGCAGACACACTGTAGGTCAGCGGGGTAAATTTTTCAAAGCAGGGGACAGGAGGTGGTCGTCTTTGATCGGAGACGAAGACATCTTTTTGGGTTTTCTTCGGGGGCTCGGAGTTGTCCCCTTTCCTCTTCACCTTTAATAGGGTTTGCTACGCTCCTTCTGGATGTAGAGCCTCCTCGGCTCGAATGTATTTCTCGACCCTGTGTAGGAGGTCAAAAAAATTGATGAGTTTTATTTTTGCCAAGGATGCCTTCAACTGGTCATGGCATACATTATGTCAAAAAGTAGTGGACGCGACACCAACGTCGAGGGAAGAAATCGCCTTGGCATCGGTTGTAAACCTTCGCACAAAGTCCCGAAGGGACTCCCCATCCTTTTGTTTGAGGTCTAGAAGGGAAGCGGCCTTGCGGACTAGTCACAAAATGGGTGAGGAAATTCTCTTCGAGTTGGTCGAAAGAGAAAATTGAGTTGGGGGCGAGCTTAGAGTACCATTCCCGTACTGGGCCACGCAGGGTGGCTAGGAACGCGTGACAGAGGAGGGGTTCTGAGGCGTTGTGAATCATTATGAGGGTTTTGAACCCCTCTATGTGATGAGCAGGATCTGACTCTCCATTCTAAGTCTCGAATGCAGGAGGCTTGAAGTTCTTCGGGATCGGCGCTTCTAAAATATAAGAGGAGAAAGGGGGTCGTGCTGGGCGGTGCCCCTGATTCGGTTTCCTCTCTTCTTCTGCTATCCTGGTGAGGCGGTCTTCCATCTTTTGGAGTCTCCTAACGACTGCATCAGGAGGTTCCTCGGACCGGTATGACCCATGGGGCTCCAGATTCTCAGGTTCGGTTTGTCTGCTTTGATCCTTGGCTCCCCCCCCCCCCCCCCGAGCTTCGGAGAGAACGCTCCAATCCTCGCCTCGGATGGCGTGTAGAATTTCATCTCGAAATAATTAGAACTCGGCTCGGGTCACATGACCTCTCTCTCCTTGGCCACCTGGGGTCGGCGGTCCCTAAGAGGGCTTCGTTCCCTTTCTTCACAGGAGCGGTGGTTACGACCGTGGCCATGATTCGAGGGCTCTCTCTCCCTGGACCGGGAGAGGTGGTTCCTGAGATCATTGTTGTTCACTCTGTTGTTAATGACATGCCTGAGATCACGACCTCCAGGAGGCACATTGCCCCCGGCGACGGAGCGTGGCGGAGCGGGTGCCCTCTGCTGTTCCTCGCGCCAATGTTGCGATCCTTAGGAATCTACTCAGCTTCGAGTAGGTTGAGGGGGAGGTGGAAGGTCAATCTAGCGACCTATTGTGATCGTCCTCTCAGCCTTTGGTGCCATGGGAGATAAGGGTCAGAATTATGGGCTGGTTGGCAGCTGGATCTGTAGTGCTTTTCCCACAGACGGCGCCAATCTGATGCTACTATTTTAGTGTGGAAGCAATAGATAGAGAGTTCTTGTTATCTGCAAAAGGAAGAGGCAGATCTGAACCGCAGATCTGGCCTAAACGTGAGGCTATATGAGTGGTAAGAGAGGAGGATCTGGTGGTGCTTGACGGCTGCCGGATACCTGCAAAACACTTAGAAACACCGGGTGGTATCTCGGCGACAGACCCTCCAACGATCAAGTCAGTCACTGAAAAAAGTGGATTAGGGTTTGAAGGCTAAAGAGGCATTACCTGGTAACAGTGGAGGGCGACTGGTATTTATAGGCTGAGAGAGGGAACCCTAGTAGACCGGGTTGACCCTCTTGTGTGGGCCTGATTATTGTGACGATCCAGTAGGATGCCCACATAGCACACATCTGATTTATAGGGATTTGTGGGTCCTGAGGAGATCAGACGGCTCAAATAAGGCCAAATTTTTACCCATATCAACGACATCTCCTATACTCATTGGTTAATCATTACTACTCTACTGTTTTATGACATTATTATTTAAGTTGAATACTTAATTGATGGATTTGAATTATAATTCTACAGTATTCATAAATTATGAATTTTGTTGACCTTATGAAACTGTTCGCTATCGTTATATTTTATAACAACAAAAACCTTAACAGAATAATTGAAATATTTGTTGAAAATATTTGTTTAGAAGATATACATATAGCATCTTGGAATAATTCCAATAGAGAGAGATTGACTGAATATTGTTACTTGATTTCATTTATTTGTTATAAGTTTGGCGATATTATTGACCCTTTTACTTATACCAGCATCTATTTGTTCGCCTTATGGTATTTGGACCCCTCATGGGTATATCGTCTTATGATGTTTGGACCCCTCGTGGGTATTTTGCCTTTGTGGTGTTTGGGCCCGTCATGGGTATTTTATCTTTATGACTTTTGGACCCTTCGTGGGTATTTATGTCCTTATGGCAATTGGACCCTTCGTGGGTATTTCGTCTTTATGACGTTTGGATCAGTATTCCGCCTTTATGGCTTTTGGAACCTACGTGGGTTTTTCATCCCTGTAGCATTTAGATTTTTTGTCTTTATGACGTTTGGACTCATTGTGGGTATTAGTCTATTAGAGTTGGTTATGGAGAACATACTTTTTTTTTGGCCTAAAAGTTGTTTAATCATTTGTTGGCATTGTAAAAATAAAAAATTATTATTCTTCAAATTATTTTAACGCAAGTCCATTTGATAAAATCATATTCACTGAGCGTGTGTCCCCTTAGATTTTCAAGTACTACGGGAAGGTAGTAGCTGAGGCTTTTCCATTTGTTCTTGAGAGTGTATTCTGCAGAGATTAGCTTTGGAATTTTCGTTTTGGAGTGGTGATTTGTAGTGAGGATGTAAGCTTGGGGTATTTACATATTGGGGCGACGAGGTTGTATTAAACAGTTTTTTTTTTTTGATAGAAGGGATGAGGTCCGAGGACCCCAGCCAAAATAACATAAAACTAAACCAGAGTTCATACAGACTCAGAAGAGTGGTGGTCACAAAATACCAAAAACATCCTCAATAAGAGGATAAACAAAACCACCAACTCACCACACAAGCAAGTCTCATAAAGGAGGTACAACAGAAAAGAGCTACAAAACAGTACTACAAGAAAAAGAAAGACAAAGATCATCAGCAGGCCATTAGGCTAAATTCTCCGAATCTGAACTAGAAGAAGCCTGGTCCGAATGAGCAGATTGAATATTATGCACCAACAAAATCCCAGTCACCAACTCTTGATGAATAGCAGACATATTAGAAATCGTGGCAAGGGTGTTGGAGACCAGAGAATCCTCATCATCCTGAATATCATGAGCTGGAGCATCGATAGGAATATCTTCATCATCATCCTCAATAATAATAGCAGAAACAGGAGAAGCCCCAGGAGGAGGGGTAGAACTCATCGCAGACTGATCAGCATCCATAGCAGTGTTGTTACTAACTGGGACAAAAGACTTACAGGCATCAACCAGCTTGTTCACCTCAATCTTGATCTTCTTAGCAGGTGGAAGGATATCTGTCCAAGAGGAAACAAAATAACAGATGGAATCCAAAACCTTAACAATATCGACAGATTTTTTTATTAAAAATCCTATTATTGCGTTCTAACCAAATAACCCAAATCAAAGCCATCATGGACATATCCCAGAGCAACAGATTATTCTTTTTAATCCTCTTTTTCCTCCAAATACTCCACCACGCCTTAATAGAAGGAGGAAAACCTCTAAATCTAAAGGCCACTTTGAGAACAAGCCACACTTGTTTAACGAAGTTACATCTAAGGAAGATGTGATAAGCAGATTCATTACCAGACTCACACAAAACACATTTTTGGCCCAAAGCTAAATTACGCTTATTTAAGTTATCGACAGTGAGAAGACGGTTATGAATAGTGAGCCAAACAAGAATTCTAACTTTAAGGGGAGCCACATTCTGCCAAATGAATTTATAGAAAGGACAAATCAAACCCCCCGCATTCAAAAAATTATAAAAGGATTTAACAGTGAATAAACCAGAACCGGTCCATCTCCAAATAGATTTGTTCTGAGGTTGCCAATCATAATTACTCAGTAGATGAAGAAGAGAGTTAAAATCATGGGTTTGCTGTAAAGAAAGGTTTCTACGAAATTCAATATTCCAAACTTTACCATAACGATTAGTAGAATAAAGAGAAAAGACAGAAGCATTAGGCAAGGAAGCAATATTGAAAAGGTCAGGAAATCTAGATGAAAGACTACAATTACCAATCCAAATATCTGTCCAAAAACGAACATTCTTACCATCACCACAGATTTTTTGAATGCCACATTTAAAAGGAGCCGCAGCTTTCCAAATTCCTTTCCAAAAAGAAGAACCCACAGAAGACGGAAAATCAGGAAAATCATTGAGATTTCTTCTACGAAAGTATTTTCTCTTAACAACTCTAATCCAAACTTTATCTTCTGAGTTAAGGCAATTCCACAACCACTTGCCAAGCAGAGCCAAATTTTGATGACGAAGGTTATTCACACCTAAACCACCTTCAGACTTATTCTTACAAATTCTAGTCCAGTTCATCAGACATTTCCCCTGATCAGAATTTATTGAAGAGCCAACCCACAAAAATCTTCTTCTAAGAAGGTCAATCTTTTTAATAACCCAGACAGGAATATAAAAGAAGGACATAAGGTATAAAGGAATGCTAGAAATGATAGAATTGATAAGGATGAGTCTACCAGCTCTAGACAAAGATCTACCAGCCCAACAATTAAGTCTTTTTTCAATTTTATCAATAACAGGGAACCAGTCAGATTTGTAAAGATTACCCATTCTGAGAGGGATCCCCAAGTAATTAAGGGGAAAGAAACCTTTAGGGCAATTAAAAAAGGCAGAAATTTCTTCCTGTCTATTAGCATCACCTCCAATCCACATACAAGAAGATTTGGAAAAATTGATTTTCATCCCAGAAACACTTTCAAAGCAGTAAAGAAGGAACTTGAGATTTCTAAGCATAATACCATCACAAGAAGAGAAGAGAATAGTATCATCAGCATATTGTAAGTTGAGAACACCTCTAAAAGAAGGAAAGCCACCAATACCTTGAATAAAACCATTATCCCAAGCTTTAGAAAGCATCCCATTGAAAACATCAGCAACCAGGACAAATAATAGAGGAGAAATTGGGTCACCTTGTCTAAGACCACGTTTACAAACAAATTTCCTAGCTTCAGAGTTATTAACTATGACAGAAGAAATACCAGATTGAAGGCTACTGAAGATCCAATTAATCCATTTAGGGCCAAACCCTCTAGCAATGAAGACTTTTCTTAAAAAATTCCAATTCACTCTATCATAAGCTTTCTTAAAATCTAGTTTCAAAAGGATCCCTTCAGTGTGATCTTGTTTAATAGAATGAATAGTCTCTTGAACCACAGCAACACTATCCAAAATAAACCTATCTTTGATAAAACCTGATTGAGTAGAATCAACCAAGGATCCAAGCACACCAGCAAGTCTGTTTGCTAATACTTTCATAATAATCTTAAAAATGACATTAAAAAGACTAATAGGTCTAAATTGGGTGACCTTATTAGCCCCTGGACATTTGGGAATGAGGATAATATGGGCATAATTAATCCTAGAAAAATTAAGAGAATTATCATAAAGTTCTTGAAACATACCTACAATATCCTCTTTAAAATCATTCCAAAAGAGTTTATAGCAAAAGGTAGGAATACCATCAGGACCAGGAGCAGCCTCCAGAGGAAGTCCACAAATTGCTTGATAAATTTCATCTTCCAAAAAAGGAGCTTCTAGGCAATCTAGATTTACCCGTTGAGAAGGGGGATAAAGCTGATCCCAATTAACATCTAAGAAAGTTTCACCATGATCTCCCATAAGATTTTTATAGAAAGAAAAAAATTCTTGATGAATCATCTGAGGATCAGAAGTGAGAATGTCATCAGCTTGAATGGAGATAATATGGTTCAATCTCTTCCTATGGGAAGCAAAATTGTGAAAGAACCTAGTATTTCCATCACCCAAAGTAAGCCATTTCACTTTGGCTCTTTGAAACCATTTGATTTTATCAAGTTCCAAAATATGAAGATACTCTTTTTTCATATCAGATCTATAAGTTCTATCATTTAAGGAAAGAGGATTCTGTTCCTCCAGTAAATCCAAATTGTTAATCTCATTTTTCAAATAGCATTTTCTTTCTTTCAAAGGACCAAATCTATCTTTAACCCACAATTTACAACCAGATTTAAGAGTCTTAATCTTAGCAAGAAGACTTCTGAGTCCAGCTTGGTTGCAATTATTAACAGAGCTTAAACAAGAAGAAATCATAGCTTTAAAAGGAGGATCTTCAAGCCAAAACTTTTCAAATTTAAAAGAGAGTGACTTAGGAGAAGGGGAAGAGGAGGATAGAATAAGAGGAACATGGTCAGAGACAATATTAGGAGAAGCTTGAACAAAAGAGAAAGGGAAGGCAGCATTCCAATCACAAGAGACTAAAAATCTATCAAGTTTAGCAAAACTAGGAACTAATCTATTGTTAGACCAAATGAATTGTCTACCAAGAATAGGATAGTCAATCAGATTAAGAGAATTAATAACATTATTGAAATTATCAGAATCAGATCTGTGGTGAGGGAACCCATTTCTTTCAGAAACAAAACGGACCGCATTAAAGTCCCCTCCAAAAATGACCCAACCATTCATAACAGAATGCCATTGATCAAACTCCTCCCAAAACTCATCCTTAAAAGATTGGGTACAAGGACCATAAACAGATATAAAAAGAAGAGAGCAGTTGAAAGCAAAACAATATAATTCCACAGCAAGAAAGAATCTCTTTTTGTAAATCTTAGAACATTTAAATAAATGATCTTTAAAACCAATAAGCATACCACCAGAAGCCCCCTCAGAATCAAGGGAAACCCATTCAGTGATAATAGAGCCCCCTAAAGCTCTAAACAAAGATGGAGAGGTAGAAGATAACTTCGACTCTTGAATAGCAATAATATCAGAATGAGAAGAAACTATAAAATCAAAGACAGCTAATCTCTTATCTTCACTACCTAAGCCTCTAATATTCCAGGAAGATATAATCATTGGAAACATTAAGACTCTCCTGTAACAATTTCTAAAGCCATAATTTTATTGAAATCCTCATCCGAAAAATTAGCTAAACCAGCACAAGAAGTAAAAGATTTTAAATATTCAGAAGAAAAGGAATCAAAATGACATCTAAAAATAGAACCAAGACCATTACCTTCTGAAGGGGAAGCAACCACAGGGGCCGGGATCTCTAGGTTCCTGATCTTAGCAATAAGAGCCGTCTTCTGCAGGACAGGCTGGTCACCATCATGCCTTTGTTCAACTCTCAGACTCCTTCTGATGGGTCCTTCAGATTTAGAGGAGTGTTTTCTCTTTCTATAGACTTTAGAGCAAGGGCTAACACATTTTTGTAGAAAGTTAGGATCAAAGGAATCAGAGGGACCAACATCAGAAACAGGATAACACACAACCAAAGGAATAGGAGTGACAAAATCATCCTCAATAGGTGGATCAGTATCTAGAGAGGAAACAACAGGATTATTATCATTAACAACAAAATCATCAGAAGTCGAAACCGGAATGTTGACAGGAACATCAGGAACATCAAAGTAAGGAACATCAAGAGGAAAACCACACACAATAGCATCATCAGATTTAGAACCAGATACATCAGGACAAGCCCAAGAAGAGTCACATTTAGTCAAAAAAAGCCTTGGTAGGAAAAAACTAGGACAATAAGGGATCTTATTAAAAAGATAGTCCATAGCCAAAGAGGGAGTACCACCAGAAACCAGGGATTTCATAAGATCTTTCCAAAAAGAACCTACAGGAAGAGATCGTTTAAGATACAGAGAGGCCCTCAACTGGGCTTCGTAGGTCAACATCTCAAGGTTACATTCGGAAAACTTCACTAAAGCATTTTCAGGATTAGGAACAGACTCAGTATAAGGTAGAACAACTGATAAACTAAGATCATCATTAGGAGCCACAGGTAACAAAGGAACAGAAACATCAACAATCTCTCCTTCCTCAGGAGAAACTTTCCTAACCCATGAAGAGGACCATGCTTTACCCTTACCACCTTGATATTTATCAGAGCTAGATTTCTTAGGAAGGGGATTGGAAGAGGAAGAAAAACCATGAGGTCTATTAATCGGGGCACTCCAAGAATCCCAGTTATTATCACCCTCCTTAGAAAGAACAGGATTAGAAGAGGATGAAAGTTTCAGATCTTGTTGAGGAAAGTCAGGGTACGTAACAACAACTTTAAAAGCTCTAGAACCAACCCACAAGATATAGTCAAAGATAAGAGGAGTCGATGGACAACGCAGAAAATCAGCAATAACTTCCAAGTGCCCATTGCTAAGTCTATTTTTAGCAGAAAAGCCAACAAAATTCCCAATACAACGAGAAACATGACTAAAGGAGGCAAAAGACTCACAATACGGAGGGATACCAGACAAGATAGCTCTAGTCTTAACCAGACCAAGAGAGCGATTCGTGATACCAAACTGAGGCCAGTTCTTAACAGTGAAAGATGCCCTACCAAACTTAAGTTCTTGACCTTTGAGGTTTTCAAGACATTTGATATTGGGACATTTACAAATGAAATCCCCGTTGGGCAGCATCCAGAGACCCCAATCCCAACCCGGGATTTGAAAACGAGCATCGAGGAAATTAACAAGGTCAGGAGCAGTAATAGAACCAGACAAAACAGAAATGACACCTTCCGTATTTAACAAAAGACATCTATCTTTCATTTCTTGCGAGAACTCACAGTAAACCTCAACTTTGGACTCACTAACTAAATCAGAATAAGATAAACTAGGGTTCCTAGAAGAAGGAGGTGAACTACCGGTAAAAGGAACAGAAGAACTAGACGAAGGGGGAATAGAGGTAATAGGAAGAGAAGGGGGAGGACCCAAAAGACTACCTGAACCCCCCACCCTGTTGTCCCAAGCCCTAGCCACCACCGCTGCCGTCTCAGTCACCTTCTGGTCTAGAGATTGAAGATCAGGAGACGCCACTCCGGAAGGTGGGTTTTGATTGTAACCACCACCGGATTCAGATCTACCCGCACCATAGGGGAAACGACCAGAGGAACCCGATCTACCACCACCCGTTCTCCCCCTACCCCCACCAAATATTGTGGAATATTTGTTTCAATTGATATTAAGTTGAACTAAAAGTTTAGAAATAATTTTGATTAACAAATACTTTTGGTAGATATTTGTTATCTTATTGAAAGTAGGTGACTTTTGGATAATAGATTATGCATTCACTATCGCCAGTTTTGAGGTTGAAATTTTGGGTCTTCACAGCCCTTCTCTCTTAATTTATCTTGTCCCTTCATCAAGCATGCTAGCCATGTCGGAAGGAAACATCTTAGCTAGGAATATCTATTACACCTATACCAAAGAATTTTTGTCTCATATATCCACTGATGCCATTTTGTTCTCATATTTACTTTTTTAAAGAAAAAAAATACTACTTCCTCCTATGTTAACACCTTCTATATTTCAGGTGAAGATGGATAAAAACAACGGGCAATGCAATCTTAGTTCGGTTTTTCTCTGTTAAGCCATTTCATACAACTCTAAACAATGGCAATCAACTTAATCTCAAATCTCTAATATTATAACAGAAGAGTTGGGATTTTCATTTATAGATAAACAAACTCGTGCATTGTCTGTGCATAATTAATATAAAGGAGGTCTCAAGTTCTAAGGCCAGACTACGTAGGAGTTTTTACTTTAAAAATATATATTTATTAAGACATGCATTGCACGTGTAAATTAATAGTTAAAATAATTACTAAGAGCATCCACAGTCGTGTGGCATATATGCATATTATGCATTTTTTAGCGATTAGAGCAGTGTAGTCATGTGGTATTTAAACATTTTTTAGCTTTTTTGATACTAAAGAATGATATATTTAAGAGGAGATATAGCAATATGCATATTATAAAGGATGAAACATCATGTTCCATCCGAAATATTTATAATATGTTTATTCAATTGGATGAAATATGATGTTTCGTCAAATATTTTATAATATTTTTTTGGGATCGGACGAAACATGATGTTTCGCCCGATGAAATTAGAATTCCAAATAATTATTATATATTAAAAAAAAGCTCGGACGAAACTTTATGTTTCGTCCAGAGCCCCGGATTGCAAAATTATTGATTTTTTTGGGATTCTATAGGTTGGGTTGCATATGATTTTCCATGGATTATTGATTGGGACCATTGGATTATCCATGGATTATTGATTGACTCATATGATTTTCTATGGATCACTAAACTATAGGGAAAAAAACATCATGTAATCAGCAAAAGTGACGAACGAAACATTCGTAAAAAAAAATTGAGGGAGAAATTGGTATTTTTTTTAGCTATTTCTATTTCTCAAATTTGCCATTTTTTAGCTTTCACGGCTGTGGATGCTTTAAGCATATATAATGAGAGCAGTAGTAATATTCAAAAAAGTAATCTCGTTGAGAGTAGAGCTGCTATCGAGTTCTATCAAATTAGGCCCTCCACTACTTGGACCCGGACTCGGACTTGCGAGAACCGGATCCTGGTTAAAAAGAATCTACTCGTCAGGTTCGATAGCAGGGAGTAAATATTTGTACGTAAGTATTTTTGCACCCGATACCCTATAGTTCCAACAATTTTTGCACTTAAGTATATGAATCAATATTATATTTACACATCTATCTTCAAAAACTACTATTTACATGTATATTCCTATAACCTTATTATTCAAATTCCATATTTTTTGAGGTATTTTTAACAGGTTCAGGTCCAGGTCTGGGTCGATTCTATTTTAAGCGGACACGGACCCAGACTCGGAAGTGCATCGGGTCTTTAGGACCCGTACCCGGACTTGTATAGATCGGGGCAATTCCGGTCCATTGTCGGGTCTGAGTATCGGGTAAATGTGACAGTGCTAGTTGAGATAGAAACTGGTAGTGAATATTTTAATTTAATTTAATTCAAAATATGCATAAACGGAAATTTTAATTTAATTTAGTTTGTCCAAAAAATTGCAAGTATTTTTTTTTCATTGTTGATCTTTAATACTATAATGCGAGAGTTGGGGTTGTGTAATTTGTAGACAAACTGTAATTTGTAGACAATCTACCATCTAATCTCAACCATTCATTTTTAAGTGAGACTTAAATTAACCATCAATTTACTCAAAGTGAGACTTAAATTAACCATCAATTTACTCAAATGTAGTCCGTTACCATAACAACCTCAAAGTTCAAATTTATTGACGACATAATTATTTATAAAAATGACACTTATATAAAATAAAAATTGGTGCCACTACTAATTTGTAAAAACTATAATAAGGGTTTGAAATGGGTAAAGAGATATCTCAAGTTCAATACCAGACTAAGTCGTAGTCTTTATTTAAAAAGAATAAAAATATTAGAATGTGTATTGCATGTGGCATATTTCTAGTTAATTTGATCGTTTCTAGTTTAATACTTCAAATTTTGTATCAAGTATTTATACTGCAATCTCTTAATAACTTATGACCGAGGAAGTGGAAGGCTAATTTTGCTACATTATCATGTTATTTGGCTCCAAATGTAACAAGCATGATTGATGTGATAATACTGTCAATTTTATTGATAAAGAAGGACGAAATAGAGTGTTTACCAAGACAAAATCCCATTTGTCCTGCTACAAGGTAATTCTGACTCTTCCTGCAGTTAAATGGCTAAGTTTTCTTTCACGATTCTGGTAAAAGTCTTCGCACCTGCTTTCGTGCGGATCTGAAATGATGTATGAAAATAAGTGTGATAAGATTCAAGAAATAGGCTATAGTTGATATTTATATCTCAGATCCAAGACACTCACTTTGAATCTCACAATGTGTACAAGAAATGATCTCGTAAGGTGAATCAGAGAGGTGAACAGGGAATTCGACAATGCCTTCGGCGAAAGAAGAGAACCTCGAAGCACATAGCACACCTACTGCAGATTTTAACAAATTAAGGACCCTGTAAACTCTACTATTCTCTATTGTACATGACGTTTGTAAATTCTCTTCTTTTTTTACCCCAGTTGTTATCTGTATATCTAGGCCTTTAATCAATATATCTAATAATAATACTATTCTCAGTTCTGCGTTGAATTGACAAGAATTTGGGGAGATCGAAAACACAAACACAATGCACATATCTATAGACTGTTATTAGTTGAACATGGCGATCACAAAGTAATGATAATAGCAATGGGAAAACTCTGTGCAAACATGTTCACATATACAAAACCATCCTGCCCTCACAAATTTACGGTAAAAGTTGGGGAAAGCCATGTTAAGAGCAACAATTCCCTACTTTTAACAAAATTCATCTTGACCTACTTTACTTGGAAAGTAATCGGTGAACTTTCTAGCACTAGAAGCTCAGTTATGAACCATGAACAAAACAAGTGAAGGTAAATTACTGGTGGCGAAAACCTGTAGAATATCAATCTGAAAATAACCCACTAAATGATGTTCCCATTCCATCAACAAACGCAATCTTACTTTGTCCTCATCTTCTTACCACTTGCAGACAGATTTCTCCCATCAGACTTCCTAGGAACCATGTCCTCCATGACCTTTGGAGTTGAAAAACTGAAGGCCTCCGCAGAGATTTGATCTTTATATTCAGGGTAGGCTTCTAGAAACCTCTCCACCTCCATGACGCTCCTCACTTTCTTCCCGTTCGGCATGACGTAGTGAGCATCAAGCTTTGAAAGATTCTTCCTCATTGACAGAAACCTCTCCGTCTTAGGAGGCGGCTTCGGAATATTGGGCTTGTCAATAATCCATATGCGGCTGGTATCGTACTCAATGTCAGCAGGATCATCACAGGAAACTTCAGGATTTTTGTCGCAATACCAAGGATCTTCTAGAAAGGTCTCCCTTATCGTCTCATACTCTTCTTTGGTTGGAATCACCCTCCATTTGAAGCATTTACCACATTGAACCGTGTACAAAGCAACCGAGTTTTTGGAAGTAGAAGCTCGTGATTTCTGTGATGTAGAAAACGACGTTAGTTCTAAACGGTTTACTGTAAACAGTTGACTAACTAAAAAGTCTAAAGTCTTGTCAACAGAAAGAGGACTTCAGGGTGGCCATGTGTCTAACGGGGTAACCTTTCCAGAAACATTAAACCACTCTTGATTTATGGTAAATAAAAATAAAGGATCCTATACGGCGTATTCAAGTCTTCAAACATATTCAAGTCTTCAAACTCCAGGTTTGAATTAGAGAGAGAGAGAGAGAGAGAGAGAGAGAGAGAGAGATTAAAGTCTTTAAACAGAAGGGGGGCGTATTGTGCATTATTCTCATAGCTACACAAACGGAGATGTAACAGCTTCATTGAGTTATTATCGATTAGGTAAGTTCAAAATCAACTAGAGCATAACAACATTACCAATCGCTTACGAGATGGTACAAGCTACAGTTTAGCTGTAATACGGAATATAGGATCCTTTACGGCAAAAACTAAACGACATTCTATCTTGGTAGTTCATGTCAACACAACACCTCAGAGCAGATGTGAGGTCAAAAAAGAAGCCAAATAGAATAGAGGATAATTCAACACAACAACAAAGTTGGGTGTATGTCTTGCATACTAGGTTTGATGTGAAGAGAATAGGGTGAAGCGAAAAGAGGTTCGAAGCAAAGATGGAGGCAAGGAGTTGTTGTTTGGTTGTCAAGGAGGTGGCAAACAACTGCTCATATTGGGCAGTCGACTGCAACATCCGGAGCTGCTGTCTCGACAGTCGACTGTTTTTTTGAGCAGTCGACCGCAAGTAACAGAATGGCGGTATTGGGCTGGATCCTTGGGGAATTGTTTGAGCCCAAGTTTGTACTCCAAGTAATATCGTAGGCTTCTATTGTGTGGCTTTCTCTTCAAGGTAAATCGGACGATGAAAGATCAAGACGACAAATCTAGGGATTCTCTAGATCTCTATAAAATAATGTAATGGACTCCAATGAGAGGTGTGCTAGTACTTTATCTGAGAGTTTTACATTGTAAACAGCATAGTATTTTCTAGTGAACTTTGAGAGATAGATAGCTTCTTGGTAGGTGTATTGTAACAATGTAACTTCTCTAGTTGAATAATATCTTGGTTCTCTCTCACCTTGATTATGTTCGCCGAACCAGAAAAAAATTGTGTGCTTTTGTATTTGATTTTGGTCTACGTTGCTTGGTAGTTCATTGTGATCGGTTGTCGCCTCTCGATCCAACAATTCGCTGCACTTAACAAATCCAAACAACCAGTATAAAAGCAAAGTGTGAGTTCCATGGTGAAGATGGTAGATCATGGTTTTCCGAAGATCAAACAATTCGATGATAAAATCAACTTTAATCTCTGGAAGGTGTACATGTACAACATATCGATTTAACATGGCTTGTATCTTGCCCTAGAAGAAGATAAAGAGAAGCCAGCAAGCAAAAAGCGAGAAAAGTGTAATGAGATTTGTTTAAAACTTTAAGTTTAATCCGGTTGTCGATGGCGAAAGATGTCAAATGCAACTTTCTTGACTCCCAAGCGCGGCGAGTCTGTGGGCAACTCATAATTGACTATTCAAAATCGTCATTACTGGATCGGATGTACTGGAAGAAAAAATTGTTACTTTCCCAATGAAAGAAGGTACCGCTCTTTATGATTATCTGAATTGAAGACGATAAACGCAGAAGATCTTAGTGAAGAGGATAAAGCTTTCAACTTGATATTCATGAAAGTACTACCGATGATATTTGAATGGCTTGATCTCACTTCAGTGATTCTAGTGGTGGCAGACTAAATACTTTAGGAACGCTAAGCTTAGACACACGTAGCCAAAATTTTTCGTTCGCAGAAAGTTTGTAGAGGTTGTGCTGAACACCCCCTCCTTCCCCTCATCATCGTACGACAACCTTCCCAAACTAATAAAATTCCACCTCGAGCTATGTACCTGTAGCCTCATGCTTCTAGAGTTCCAAACAATATTAGCATCTGTTTCAATAAAGAAATATGCATGACATTCTCCAATATGAACTCTTTTCATCTGGCATCTCCAACTCAACTGTTCCCTTACTACGTCACAACTATTACCAGTCCCTTTTTTCACACGACGACTTGTTGTAGACTTGTAAGTAGAAAACATCTCACTCTCAGAGCAAATATGAGAAAAACTATTCGAATCTAGAAACCAGCCAGAATTCACATATTTAAAACTTAAAACAAGAACACAGTCTAAGTTATCACCTGATTCAGCGGTAGTGACTATGTTAGCACCCTTCTGATTCAACAGTTTGGGACAATCCCTATTATAATGCCATCTTCCTCTGCAACGGTGGCAATGGACTCCACCGTTATGCGCACTATCCTTTACAATTGAAGTACCCTCCACTGTCATGCAACTCATAGAAGTAGATTCTGATTTATGAGTTTTCCTTTCTCCTAAGTTCATTATTCTTCAAACCCTTGATCACACCGGCCAGTGAGAGCTTCTACTAAGCAGGTTTTTCATGTAGCATAACGGTTATCTAATGCTCGTATGAATCTGGCAGTGATATATCAAGTTGAAAGCTTTATCCTCGTCACTAAGATCTTCTGCGTTTATCGCCTTCAATTCAGATAATCATGAAAAGCGGTACATTCTTTTATTGGGAAAGTAACATTTTTTTCTTCCAGTACATCCGATCCAGTAATGACGATTTTGAATAGTCAATTATGAGTTGCCTACAGACTCGCCGCGCTTGGGAGTCAAGAAAGTTGCATTTGACATCTTTCGCCAATGACAACCGGATTAAACTTAAAGTTTTTAAACAAATCTCATTACACTTTTCTCGCTTTTTGCTTGCTGGCTTCTCTTTATCTTCTTCTGGGCAAGATACAAGCCATGTTAAATCGATATGTTGTACATGTACACCTTCCAGAGATTAAAGTTGATTTTAATATCGAACTGCTTGATCTTCGGAAAACCATGATCTACCATCTTCACCATGGAACTCACACTTTGCTCTTATACTGGTTGTTTGGATTTGTTAAGTGCAGCGAATTGTTGGAGCGAGAGGTGACAACCGATCACAATGAACTACCAAGCAACGTAGACCAAAATCAAATACAAAAGCAAACAATTTTTTTCTGGTTCGGCGAACATAATCAAGGTGAGAGAGAACCAAGATATTATTCAACTAGAGAAGTTACATTGTTACAATACACCTACCAAGAAGCTATCTATCTCTCAAAGTTCACTAGAAAATACTATGCTGTTTACAATGTAAAACTCTCAGATAAAGTACTAGCATACCTCTCATTGGAGTCCATTACATTATTTTATAGAGATCTAGAGAATCCCTAGATTTGTCGTCTTGATCTTTCATCGTCCGATTTACCTTGAAGAGAAAGCCACACAATAGAAGCCTACGATATTACTTGGAGTACAAACTTGGGCTCAAACAATTCCCCAAGGATCCAGCCCAATACCGCCATTCTGTTACTTGCGGTCGATTGCTCAAAAAAACAGTCGACTGTCGAGACAGCAGCTCCGGATGTTGCAGTCGACTGCCCAATATGAGCAGTTGTTTGCCACCTCCTTGACAACCAAACAACAACTCCTTGCCTCCATCTTTGTTTCGAACCTCTTCTCGCTTCGCCCTATTCTCTTCACATCAAACCTAGTATGCAAGACATACACCCAACTTTGCTGTTGTGTTGAATTATCCTCTATTCTATTTGGCTTCTTTTTTGACCTCACATCTGCTCTGAGGTGTTGTGTTGACATGAACTACCAAGATAGAATGTCGTTTAGTTTTTGCCGTGAAGGATCCTACATTCCGTATTACAACTAAACTGTAGCTTGTACCATCTCGTAAGCCTTGGATGTGGAATCAAGGAAGCTAGGGTTTGCTTTCGAATGGGATTTGAAGAAGAAGGAGAGAAAAGAGAGCGGGAGATAGAGAGAGCAGAGGGACGCGATAGAGTAAATAGGTGGGGAAATGACTTTCGTGCCCCCATCTTTAGTAACTATGAGCGGCTGAGAAGGAGAGCCAGAGGATTTTGATCATGATGAGGATCAAAATCCAAAGGCTGAGAAGGAGTGCGCAAGAGGAGTGTGTAAAGAGGAGTGCGTAACTGAAGGATCCCCTATATATATATATATATATATATAGGTGGCCCTTCGGTTGAGAACTAATTTGGTGAGAACTTCGTGAGAACTCGAGGAGTATACCCCCCATGAAAAATCCGAACCGGCCATCTTGTTCTACACGCCTTAGATAGCATAACATAAAGAAATCACGTAATTTGAAGTTCATTTTCCCATGATTTACATCATCGCAAAATTGTATGGCTGAAAATTCTACTCCATTTGATGGATAAGCAAACGAACTTCAAATTATTTGAATTCTTTATGTTATGCTATCTAAGGCATGTAGAACGAGATGGTCGGTTCGGATTTTTCATGGGGGGTCTACTTCGTGAGTTCTCACCAAAATTAGTTCTCAACCGAAGGGCTCCCTATATATATATATATATATATATATATAGAGAGAGAGAGAGAGAGAGAAAGAAAGAGAAATGATTGAGTCAGAACTCTTTTTGGTGAGAACCACGTGAGAACTTTTGTTTGGGACATCAGTTGAAAGATCTGAATCGTTCATTTTGATCTACACGACTCAATTAGTCTATGGATGAGAAATCAAGTCATTTGAGATTCGTTTGCCCATGCATTGAAGTGTTACAAATTGTGTGCCTGAAAAATCATTTTTTTATAGTCACATGATGCATGGACAAATGAATATCAAATGACTTGATTTTATATTTCTAGACAAATTTAGTTGTGTTAAACAATGTAAACGGTTCAGATTATCTATAGGATGGATAGGTGTGGAGTTCTCACGAAGCTTATCGTGAGAGCGGTTTTCACCGGATCGCTACCCTATATATATATATATATATATATATATATATATATATATATATATATTATTGTTATTATTATTATGTGTGTATTGTGCAATTGTTATCTTTCTTAGATGCTTGTGAACATGTAAACAAATATTTGTTGTGTTTGGTTTTCATTTCTGATGTTATTTATGTTCGTGTTGTCTGCATATTATTGGTATACCGAGTACTGAGCTTATAGTAATCAAGATAACCACTTAATCATGCGATAACACCTCAGTAACTTTTAATGCATTAAATTTGATTGTTGTTTTTCAAGGCAAAAGTGTTTTCCATAGCAGCACAAGCTGAGGGAAAATACTATCCATGGCTTAATTTAATCATCTCGGTGGAAATTTATTTTCAGTGGAGTTGTTCATAAGCTTTGCAAAAATGTTGTCAGCATATAGGTGACTAGTTTCATGTCTAGATGACGGAGTTGTATTCTTTGTTTTCTCCTAAATGATCCATTTCATATTTAATATTGTTATACACATTGTCTGGCAGTAATTATTGTATATGGTTGTATGTTTCTCTTACTCATGGTAATTCAATATGATCAATCTGAGGACATTTCATTTTCTGAAAATTGCTATTTACCTACCTATACACTATCTAAACATTTAGAAATTACCCATAAGTATAGAAAACAAAGACAACTCACTAGTTCGTGATCATCATCGTTAAATAATGCACTTCTTCTTCCCCCATTCATGTGTGGGGCACCTGCTAGTTGTGGTTAATCAAGAGAAAAGCATGAACCTTTTGCGAAGGATGACAAGTGGGTGACAATTGTAATAACTAGTTTAATATATGTGTTTACATGAGTCTACATGCAATATTATTTTTTCAGTATTATATATATATATATATATAGTCCCCTTTTGTTGTACACTAGCCTCCGTAGGCACTCGACCTTCGGACCTTCGTATCGACGATCCGAACTGTTCACATTGATCTACACGTCTAAATTAATATGTGAAATCATAAAATTCATTTGTCCATCCATGATGTCATAATAATAAAAAGATATTCGACCATACAATTTTGTAACACTTCAATGGATAGGCAAATGAATTTTAAATAACTTGTTTTGCATATTTAGACTAATTTAGGCATGTAGATCAATATAAACGGTTCGAATCATCGATACGAAGGCCGAGTGCACACGTAGGCTAGTGCACAATAAAATTATATATATATATATATATATATATTGAAATCTTCAGTTGCACACTACTTTGGTGAGCACTCCGTGAACACTCAAGAAATATAACACCTATGAAAAATCCGAACCGCTCATATTGTTCTATATGCCTAGGATAGCCTAAAAATAAAAAATCAAGTAATTTGAAGTTCATTTGCCCATGACTTACATCATCACAATATTGTACGGCTGAAAATTCTAACAGCATGATGGATGGGCAATGAACTTCAAATTACTTGATTTTTTTATTTTTAGGCTATCTTAGGCATATAGAACAATATGAGCGGTTCGAATTTTTCATAGGTGCTCTACTTCGTGAGTGTTCACGGAGTGCTCACCAAAAGTAGTGTGCAACCGAAGGGGACTATATATATATATATACACACACACACACACACACACATACATAGTCCCCTTCCGTTGTGCACTAGTTGTGTGCACTCAACCTTCGGGACTTCGTATCGACGATCTGAACCGTTCACATTATCTACATGTTTAAATTAGTCTAAATATGTAAAGCCAAGTTATTTAAAATTCATTTTCCCATACATTGAAGTGTTACAAAATTGTATGACTCGATATTATTTTTTTATCATGACTTGATGGATGGGCAAATAAATTTCAAATGACTTGATTTTACATATTTAGAGTAATTTAGACATGTAGATTAATGTGAACAATTCGGATTGTCGATTTGAGTGCACACGAAGTGCACATCATGGCTAGTGCACAACGAAAGGTCTCCCCCCCTCCCTCTCTCTCTCTCTCTCTCTCTCTCTCTATATATATATATATATATATATATATATATATTCTCTGAAGTATATGATCAAGAGAATCTTAAGTTTTGAAAGACAAGTTAACACATGAAATATCAAGTTTAATGTCTCTAATTAAGCATGCCTTAAAACTCAGCGATAACACATTCAAAATATAAATGAACAGTAAACAATTAACATCCATCTTCATATTCATAATTCATGTTTAAGGTCACATCCACACTCATCTATATATTCATAATTCACTATTAATGTCACCTACAAAAAAGAACTAAATATAAATAAGCATTTCTAATTTTTCACCCATTGTCATGTTTAATACCAAAACACAAATGACCAAAACAACATGAAACAAACCTAGAACCGATTTAAGCGATTAATCCGATTAACCGATTATCGGTTGATTACTGACTTAATTGGTGATTATTCCTAATAAAACCGCTAAATCGCTAGAAAATTAATTGCCATGGGTCCGATTAGCGATTAATCGGCGATTTTTTTCCAATTTTAATAGCTTAGATGATAATAGAATAAATGCTAGTCTTTATTTTTTCCCACAATCTTCGTGAATTGCAACTCCAGAGGTATCCTAAACAAAACAATCCCCAATTGGTGTTCAACATACATTAGACTTTTAGCCTAACCTTAAAGGTTATTGTGGTCATATACGAAGGCATAGGGACCCATTAACCTCCATCTTAAAAGTTTATGTGGTCATATATGAAGGCATGGGGATCCATTATCGTCCATACTAGACAACAAAGTCTTTCTTACCATACCCATAAAATGGATAAGGCTTTGAGATTTGAATAATGATGTTTATTCCATAGGTACTCAATAGATTAAGAAAACCTTATTAAAGCAAGACCATCAGAGTATCCTAAAATCTTCCAACAAAGTAACTCTTCTAAGCTTTTCCAACTTTTAACCATTGGTTTTAAGTCCTAAAAAATTGAAAAAAAATTGTGTGAAAGGTTGAACCTAGCTCTTTGTTGACTAGAGAGTCCATGGAGGACCGATTCTATCGAATTCCACTGCCAACACAGAGATATGATTCCACTGACATTCACTAGCCACCATATTGGATACGGTCCACTAATGTATAAATTATCTTGATCATAGCATGATTACTCCAGTGCATGTCCAAACTCACTAAAGATCCTAATATGATTGTTTCAACTTATTAACTACGTACTCCCCCATCCAAATAAGGTCACCCACAAGTTTCATAGCAAGCACTACTACACTCCTAACTCAACAAATGGACTACAAGGGTTCTCACAAAAATCATCAATAACAACTTGAGCGCCCTCAAATTCTTCTAATACCCAATGCACACCTTTTCATTCTCAGGATTACTACACTCCAATCTTCTAAGCTTCAACAAACCAGAGCCCATTCCATTTCACTTGCAAATTAAACAACAACAAAATTATCACAAGCCCAAATTTTCTAATCATTCAAGTACTACATTAACAAACCCAATCAGAAAATCAACAGGCTACTATGATCAATTCGCCTAAAAATCGAATTTGAGGATTAGAGCTCTGTGTGTTAGTTTACAATGATAATAGAAGCAGATAGAAGATGGAGGTACCATTTTTGCTGGTTTGAGGAGGAGAGCGGCAGAAACCGGAGACGAAGATGAAT
Source organism: Hemerocallis citrina (assembly GCA_017893485.1). Taxonomy (NCBI): domain Eukaryota; kingdom Viridiplantae; phylum Streptophyta; class Magnoliopsida; order Asparagales; family Asphodelaceae; genus Hemerocallis; species Hemerocallis citrina. The sequence continues at coordinate 67,285 of JACEHZ010000674.1, read as the reverse complement.
CTCGCAGCTCGTCTGAAACCCAAACCCTAGATCTTATTTCTATAAGCTTCGAGCTGTTGAATTTTTTCTCAAAATGACCCTTTTTTTAAAAGTTTTTCCCAAACTGTCCTATTTTTTATTTTTGTTCCCTAAACGACCCACTCGCTTTTTGAAAAAACTAAGTTTGGTTAAAAATAACTCGCTTTTTCAAAAAGCGAGTCTGGAACTTTTAATTTTCGAAATGTTAGACTCGCTTTTTGAAAAAGCGAGTTATTTTTAACCAAACTCGCTTTTTCAAAAAGCGCATTTGGTTATTTTAATAAATATTTTCAAAAGTGGGTCAGCTTGGTAAATTCTTTAGAAAGTGGGTTAGTTTGGTAAATAATTTCATGAAGTGGGTCATTTTGGTAACAAGTTTTTTCTATATCACATAGTCACTTTATCTTCTTTAGACCACTATATATGAAATCGTTTGTCATGACTTTCTATATCACATTGTCACTTCATCTTCTTTGGTCATAATTTTATAAATTTAGCAACTGTTTAGCAGTAGCAGAGGATATACATAACTTGACATTATTTCAGTATATACATAATTGGTGTGTTTTAAGTTGTCGAGAATGAGCCCATAGATACTCTCAATCCCCGGTATACACATAATTGGCTTTTGACCTATCAATCATATGCGATGAGTTCTTGCGCCAAAAGTCTCACACTCGCTTTCTGAAAAAGCGAGGGTGGTTAAAAGGGTCAATGATTTTTTTTTTTTTTGTATTTCACATTGGCGGAAATGACCAAGTTACCCCTTCCTTCATATAACAAGATTATCACCTTAGGGGTAAAAGGGTCGTGCGGTAGGGAGGGACTGATGAAGTTCATCCGTCTCTCGCTTTCACAAATTTTTTTAATTATAAACTTTATATATTTAATATATATTATTTATATTTAAAGTATTAAATCCACCGAGAGACAGAAGATCTTCATACATAAAGTTATTTATATTTATAAAGTTAGCAACAGTTTAGCAGTAGTCGAGGATATACATAACTTGACATTATTTTAGTATACACATAATTGGTGTGTTTTAAGTTGTCGAGAATGAGCCCATAGATACTCCCAATCAATCTTAGCTTTTGGCCTATCAATTATATGCGCTGGTTCTTGTGCCAAAAATTCTTATATTAAAAGGGTGGATGTAACTTCGTTCATGGTTGCTGTTATACATAATGGTAGACCACAAAATCCTGACGTGGTAATTTATGAGACATTGTTTTCTAGTTCTGAATATTATCAGCAGACTAAGGTTTGTTCATAATATATTGTTTTGTATTTCTTGCACTTGTTTTGAAAGCCCGAGTTTATTTTTTTCCTAACGAAGAAGAAATTTTCTCTTTTAATCACTTTTCTTTCGTTTGTTTATATTGTTGTTTATGAATTGTTCATTCTGTTTATGATTTGTCCATTGATTTATTGATAGGAGCATCAACATATGCCAATTCAGTATTTGGATGTATAAATGTTAAGATTGTTGTCGAGGCTCATATCTGTTAACCATTGGATCTGATTTCTAAGATCGTGACCTAATGGTGAACTATTTTGGTTGATAGATGTGCTGATGAAAAAGAGATGAGATTTTAACCACCCTCACTTTTTCAGAAAGCGAGTATGAGACTTTTGGCGCAAGAACTCAGCGCATATGATTGATAGGTCAAAAGTCAATTATGTGTATACCGGGGATTGAGAGTATCTATGGGCTCATTGTCGACAACTTAAAACACACCAATTATGTATATACTGAAATAATGTCAAGTTATGTATATCCTCTGCTACTGCTAAACAGTTGCTAAATTTATAAAATCATGACCAAAGAAGATGAAGTGGCAATGTGATATAGAAAGTCCTGACAAACGATTTCATATATAGTGGTCTAAAGAAAATCAAGTGACATGTGATATAGAAAGAACTTGTTATCACAATAGCCCACTTTCTAAAATTATTTACCAAACTAATCCACTTTCTAAAAATATTTATTACGATGACCCAATTTCGAAAATATTTATCAAAATAACCAAGCATGCTTTTTGAAAAAGCGAGTTTGGTTAAAAATAACTCGCTTTTTCAAAAAGCGAGTCTAACATTTCGAAAATTAAAAGTTCCAGACTCGCTTTTTGAAAAAACGAGTTATTTTTAACCAAACTCGCTTTTTCAAAAAGTGAGTGGATCGTGTAGAAAACAAAAATAAAAAATAGGACAGTTGGGAAAAAACTTTTAAAAAAAGGATCATTTTGGGAGCTGTATTGGGTTATCCGGACCGTTTTATTAGCGTGTCATATATTGAACGGTTGAGATTGACTTGTACGAATTGATGGATTTGGGCCAGTCAAAGTTGGATGGTTTCATTCATGGGTTACTGACTTGAAGCCCAATGATATGCAGATTGCAAATTGTAAAATTCTCTTGGGTTGTTATGCGGATTGCAAGTGACTAAAGTAAATGGACTTTTTCACTTTGTTAGAGCATCTGTAGTCGTTTATGGTAAAATTATCCATATATGGATAAATAGAAATAGGATTTTCGATTACGCTGTACTCGTCGAAAGTTATTTTATAGCAATCAATAATATAATATTAAGCGACGGCACATAAAGTGCCGTCGGAGGGGGAAACGCGCAAAATACGGGTCCCATTCGTCAGACGGCACATGAAGTGCCGTCCGTTCAAAAAAAAAAAATGGCAGCCACATGTCTAGGACGGCACATGAAGTGCCGTCCCACACACTAATAATTAGCAGCAGATATACTTTTAAGCACATAATAATTAGCTACTTAATTGCTAATTATGGCAGTGTGTCTACTTAATTGCCCCCCACTTAGCTACTTTTAAGCACATAATAATTAGCAGCACATATATTTCATACAGTATCAAGCATATCTATACTTAATAGCTACTTAAATGACCCCTAATTATCTATACTTAATACCTAATTAGCTACTTAATTGCCGTCCGGGATATTAAATGACCCCTAATTATCTATACTTAGCAGCAGATATTTTTTTTTTTTAATTAAAGGTCGACGGACGGCACATCAAGTGCCGTCCGGGAAAAATGGCTTTTGACAGACGGCACATAGAGTGCCGTCCGATGGGTTTTTTCAGGGTTTTTAAATTCCTTTTTTGGCGTTTAATAAATCGGATAAATCAAGTGTCGTCCGATGATTATAATATTAATTTTTCCAAACGGACGGCACTTGAAGTGCCGTCCCTCACTTATCGATAAAAGCTATATCGATTCTCATTTATAGCAATCTACTGTAGCGATTTATCGATAATATCGATATATAGCAAACGACTGCAGCTGCTTTTTAAACCAAATATTGATATTATCGATATATAGCAAACGACTACAGATGCTCTTAGAGCATCCACGATGGTCTCTTATATTTGTCATTTTGTTATATTTTGGTGAAAACAGCAGTTACATCGGTTGCTATTTTGTTATTTTTTTCGCAAAGTTGCTACATTCGCTTCTCATATTTGAGAAACTTTTTGTGGATTCTCAAAATATTGGGGACGAAACATGTTTGTTCCGTTCCTTTTTTTTTTTTAATAGAATAGGACCAAACAAGTTAACTCATCTCGTATTTCTTTTCTTCTATTAAAAGAGGATCGGACGAAACATGTTCCGTCCAATTCCAAAAAATTAATTTTAAGTTTTTCTTTGAGAAAAAGGACAACCTGTCTCTTTTGAGTGGATGTCACCATCACAAAGTTTTAACCCATTAATTAAAGCACTTAATCCCTTTTATGTTAATTTAATAATGATTTAGTATTATTTTAATCAATAATTAATTAACTAATGACAATTTAATAACTAACACAATTTTAATTTTAATAAAAATATTAAAAAATATCTCGGACGGAACATCCATCCGATAATCTTTTTTTATTATTTTTCCAAATTATAGCAAATCACCATTGCGCGCACACTCGCTATTTGCTATTTCTCATTTTGCCATTTTGCTATATTTGAGAAAAAAACGCTGTGTATGTCTTATAGCAAACTTGTGTTTGAAAAAAGAGAATCTTGCAAACTGAATTGGAATTGCATAATGCAACTAGGGATGGCATCGGATCGGGTATGCGGTATATCCTTACCCTACCTAAAGTCTAAATACCTTACCTTTACTGTAATGGATAATTTCAAAATTGGTTTTTAGATATTATCCCCATGAAAGATAAACATTTCTATCTAACCCCAATAAATTTTGTAATTCTACGTAATTCCTAACAAAATATTAAGTTACTTTAAAAATCTCCCAAAACCTAAAATACAAATACAAATTTTAAATTAATGGTGAAATTACCCCCCCCCCCCCCCCCCCCCCCCTCCTCCTCCTCCTTTTCATTTTCTCAACTAAAATAATTTTATTCCAACTCAATTTTCCTCTTATTTTGCATTTCTCATTCTTCCTTCGTCCATTCTCCTTCTGTTATGCTTACTTTCTGTCACTGTTATACCAATTCTACTCGGACCCATCTAATCCTCAAATTCCCAATTCCAAACTCATTCTTTAATCTCCACTCCACTCCCAATTGCAATCTTCAATCCCTATTCTTCACCTTCATCTCCACTCCCACCTTTCCTCTCAACCTCCCATCCCCAAACCGACAAACCCTAACCCTAATCCAGACAGAAGAAGAAGAAGAAGAAGAAGAAGAAGAAAAAGAAGCGGCTTCCCTGCCTCCTGATGTCATCCACCCCCAAGAAGAAGCGGCTTCCCTGCCTCCTGATGTCATCCACCCCCTGCCTCTCGACGTTAGCCTCCCCCATGCCATCGTTATCGTCGCATATGTGTGCAACAATTCATTAGTTTTCATAACCTTGCTCAAAATAAGGCATTAAAGAGCAAGATAATGTACGACGGAACAAATAAAAAAAAACCAAAAGATAAACTGGGGGTAACAACCACACACACACACACACACACACACACAACCACCTAGCGTCTAGCTGCCTAGGCCCCGGTTACAAGTTCTAGGTGTTGGGCCTCCATCGGCCTCCCGACTACCGCCTAGCGACTTTTAGAACACTACTTTCTATTATAATCACCTCAGCCACTTCTTATTTTCATTCACTTGAATTATTAAGTATGTCATTTTTAAATGCGTCTCTCATCTTACTTACTTAACCAACAAATTCTATTAAATCCATCCTAAATTTTCTCCACTACCACAACCCCTCCCCTCTCATCGAACTCCTCTAGGGATAGATTCCCAATTTTCTATAGAATCGATTACATCCATAATCTCGATCTGTCAAATCCAACAAGTTACAATCTTATTTGAGAATTTGAGAACATTAGAATCTTTAATATTTTTAAACTTCATTTATAGTTTTAGAAAAGAAGAAAAAGTATTAACCAGGCTACTCAAAAGGAGAATGATGGAAGTATGAGAACAGAAACTGGAGAAAAAATTGGATTGAATATGAGTATTTTAGTTGGGAAGATGGAAGAGAGGGGTAGTTTAGGTATTAACTTTTTTAATGAAGACTTTAGGGGAATTTTTAAAGTAATTTAGCATATTTTGGGGGTTATATAGAATTACAAAGTTTTATGAGGGTAATATCTCAAAAGCCCAACAATAAATTTCCTTACCCTACCCTAATGTGTAATGGGTGAAACAATTAATATAAACTTAATCACGTAGAGAGTCGTATAATCCCTACCTCTACACTTTATACTTACTAGTATTATACACGTGCTGTGCACGTGGAGAAAAATTGGGGGGAATGAAAAGGGCAAAAAAAATTACCTGCACGTGCGTTGCACGGGTTGGATTATGGACAAAGGCCTTCTCCCATTATAGTGGTAGAGATTTTACATGTAGTATATAAATTAGCATATAATATATGTTTAGACGGGTAAATGGGTAGGTATATATGTTTAATTTTATTCTTACCATACTTTATTTTTAAAAGGGTAAAAAAATCTACGTTTATCCTACCTAAGGATATTTTTTTAAAAAAAAAAATTAAAAAAAAAATCTATCCACACTTTTACCCTTGTGTTGAGATAATTGGGCATTTACCCTTATCCATTGCCAGCCCTAAATGCAGCCATCTACTCTTGATCACATCTTGCTTTGATCGAGTCATGTGTTGTTCTTAAGGCAGGGAAATGGTTTTGTTGTACATCTTCCAAAGCTCGGTTGATTTTTTGCTATGCTTCACTGCATGTGGACACCATTATTAATTTTTTACTTCGAGATAATTTGATGACTATAATTAATTATTCATATTAGCTGTGAATATAATGTGGACGATCACTAGCATATATTTTTATTTTTGAGGTAAAGGTGGAATAATGCCACCCTGTTTTGTTAATAAGAAATTAATAAAACAACCCCGGTAAACCGGGAGAAATACAAAAGTACAGTGCAGGAAATAAAACATAATTCCCCAACAAAATTCTGGGGGGTGGGTCTAATCCTCCATACATCGAACAATCAAAAGTATAGTAGGCCAAATACAAACTAGCAGGGACTGCAGCTACTGAGACTCTGATGAGTATGGATGGCACCGACTCTTCAGTCCAGTGTCGGTCCAAACTCTACCTCCTCATCATCAATCTCCTCCACCTGAAAGACTCTGGCAATCCTCCCTCTCGCTCCTGTGGCAGCAGCTGTAGCCCAAAAAGAAATAAGATGCATGATGTGAGTGAGGTTACCAGAAATACTATTACATGAAGCACGAAAATAAAAGTTATTTCTGTCTAACCATAACACCCATGTAGTTGCTGCAATGGCAATGTACCACGCATACTTCATTTCGTGTCTAATCGAGGCGAATTTGGGGCCAATCCACAAATTCTCATATTCGCTGGGGTAGTCATTTGTTCATAGGGCTCATAAAACCTCTACCATATAATAGCATATATATTATATGGTAGGATATATTACTAGCATATATGATGTGACGATCACTAGCATATATTACTTGACGGTTAACATAATCCTCCTTTCTTTTAAGTTACCAAAAATAGGCATCATTTTTATTTTTAGATAGCATTTATATTTAATTTTATCATCTATAATACTTGCGAATTTTAGACTTTTTTTCCAACACTACAAATCACAAAGACAATACTGGCATTTTTTTAAACCTATAACGACGTTTAAAAGCGTCATTATAGATTATAGCGGTGTTTCTGACAATGCCGCGCTAAACGCCGCCAGAGCGAGCGTCGGGACAAGTGAAGGGTTTATCCTAGCGTTTTCTTAGATGCCGCTATAGCCCATAAACATATGCCGGCGGTTCTGAAACGTCGGTATAGGTCTCTTTTCGATTTGGGTATTTTAAAAAATTTAATCTATCCCGGTGTTTTCAAACACCGGGATAGATATTTTATTTTTTAAAAGCTAATTATCTTTAGCGGCGTTGTGTGTACAACGTCGGGATAGACTCACTTGTAAGCTGCATATGATAAGTCTACAACGGCGTTTCGAAATGCTGTAATATGTTAAATTGATATTTTTATGTTGGATATCTGTCCCGGCATTTTTTTTAAAATGCCAAAATAAGTATTCTCTATTTTTTTGCAATTGAATTCAAATTTTCAAATTAAAAATACAGATAATTAATCACATATTAAAAATACATGTAATCACTTCAAATTTGAATGCTCAAATATTAAAATCAATAATAAGAGCATAATAAACACATATATAAACTGCCATACAAAGAGTTATAAATATATAAGTTGTATAACACATAGTTTTTTTACAAAACATAAATAAAGTTCTGACAAAACATAAGAAAAATAAAGTCCAAACCCTCAAAACTACGACGGGGGAGTCTCGTCTTCTGGCCCAATGTTGCTTCCATTCTCATCGGTATTTCGTCCTGTTGTATGAACGTGACTAGAAACCGATGTTATTCGCTGTCCCTGTATAATGCACAATATTTGCAAAAATAAATCAACATGAACATGCAAAGTGATCTATTATTTGAAGTGTGTATGACATTGCAAACTGTTAACAATATTATTTGCCTTTTTTATTAGAAAGTACCCTAATGTTTTGAGGGTGTTTTAGCAACAGATAAAACATTTTATACCAATTGTGTAATTTTTTAAGTGTATATATTCTAAAAATTGTATGACTTTCTAACACAAGTAAGGGTTCATGATAGAAGTCTCCCTGCTACACAATTCGTGCATAATTCACGATGACATGGTTGTGACCCTCACTTTGAAGTGCCAATGCTTCCTAGAATTTACTCAAATTCATGGCCTGTCAATGCAGCTCCTTTAAATAACAGCAGGAAACTCGCTCTCTGAATTTTTTTAATTCTAAATCATATTCTATCAGAGTAGGTACTAAACTACCTCTTTGCATATTTTAAAAAGGACACCATATGCATTAGTACTATTTAAACTAAAGAAATTAAACTATCGCAAAATTTTGCAGATTACTTACTGTTCCATGTATTTGATTCTCAACATTGTGATTTGTTGGGAGAGTAAAGAAGCAATCATATCTTTCAGACCTTGAATCTCTGCATGCATCTTGAACACGTCGGGATAAGGTGGATGGCCGAAGGTAGATGCACGATGACCAAATACCTATGATCCAATAGATATCCGATATACATTAATCCCAACTCCTACTCACAATCAAAAGTGCTAATTAAAATCGAGATGTCAATTCTAACTTACCTATGAAGGTGTTGGCCCAAATTCCATACCACACACAAGACCAGGTCCCTCTCTCCTCCACACATCAGAGATAACTTCGCGTTAGATCGTTAATGGATCTACTGAAGAAGATGACGACCTCTCCGCAATCAGCGCTCTATCGTCCTTTTGTAAAAGAGAGGAAAGGCAACATTAATATTAATAAATTATTTCTTTAATTAAATACCAAAATAAAATTAGTTTGAAAGTTTCATATTTACCACTATTTCGGCTGCAAACTCATCCCGAAATGTCCCATCCTTGCTTGTGTGGGTAGTTTCAAAAAAATCATCCTCGTCGATACTATCTCCATCGTTTGATGCTTCCTATATATAAGATCGATGCAGTAGTTAAATCAAATAAAGGCAGAAATTACCCAAAAATGTTTAAAACCATTTTAAAAATACTTCCTATATAATGAAATATTCATTACGAGGTCATCTCGCACAATGACAAAGCTGCTGCTCCCCGTGGTACGCTTCACCTTCATATTCCTTCGGCTGCTCATACCAATTTCAGCTTTCCTCTATACAATTTTGATAATTGGAATATATGTTTATGTTAACCAAAATCTATAAAATATATCATCAATGAAATATATTAACAATGAAATAAACTTAGATTTCTAGTATTCGATTTCCAAAAAAAGAGACAAGAAATTGCCAATCTTGTGCGGTCACACATTCGGGAACTGGCCTTGCATTTTCGGCCTCCGTCTTCTCCTCGTCATAGCACTTCCCTTTGAAAAAGCTCTTGTGATCCCTTCATTTCTTCGATATCGATTTATTGACCCATCCATCAAGAGCATCAGGGATTGCAAACTTTTGCTGCAAAAGGATATTAATTGAAGATATATATAGTACTATCTCTTAAAAAAAATTCAAGGATACGAGGATTTCTCCATATGTACTCAATCACTTAAATTAATAAATAATTAAAGGGGCTTTACTACCTTTTGATACTAATGACTCCTTTATATTGTTCTACTTGATGGAGATACTCATAATAAAGTACCAAAATCTTAAGTCTCATATTTTGCAATTAAATATAAAAGATAAAATATGAATATACCTTAATCGCATCAAAGGCCGTCATTTTGGTTGTCGTTGGTACTTTCGACCAACTCTCATAGCTTAACGGAAGGATACGAGTATTTCTAGTTACTACACCGCAAAATTTCCCGAGCTTACTCCCGGCCACTCCAATTGGTTGACTGACATTGTTGTTATTTACCAATATCTTTTCATTGTTCGAGAGCTTCCATATTTCCTTCATCTTTGTCGGCTCCCTCATCCTCCTCAAGCTGGTGGGCATGTTAACTTCACCCGCTTCGACTGTAGTAGCATCCCCTTCCGCCGCCCCTCCATTCTCTTCCTTTAGGTGCTGAATAGTAGGTCCCGTGCTAGGTTGCTCTATGACATCCTCTTGGTCATGCACAATCTTGACCAACTCCCTCTTCGTTCTCGCCATATGTCACTTATTTAAAGAAAATTCAAATTAATTATAGAGTAATCAACAAATCGAACATATGAAAAAATAATGATATTAACAACTAGTATAATACAATTCTGATAATGCCTGGAAACAACCTAAACAGAGCTTAGAATCAGCCTAGAAACAACATAAACAGACCTCAAAGTGCCTAAAAAAATAAGTACAGCTCAAAGTGCCTGGAAACAACATAAACAGAGCTTAGAATGCTCAGAAACAGTATAAACAGAGCTTATCTCGCCTCGAAACAACATAAACAAACCTCAAAGTGCCTGGAAAAAATATACACAACTCAAAAAGCGTGGAAACAACATAAACAAACTTCGAATGCTCAGAAACAATATAAATAGATCTCAATCAGCCTCGAAACAACATAGACAGAGCTCAAAGTGCCTGTAAACAACATAAATAGAGCTTAGAATGTTGAGAAACAATATAAACAGAGCTCAATCAGCTTCGAAACAACATAAACAGACCTCAAAGTGCCTGGAAAAAATATGCACAGCTCAAAATTAATTAACAACATGAGCATCAAGAATTAAAACACCCCAGTCCTATAAAGCCTTTGAAGTGCTAATAGCTAGTACACAGGAGGACTTATATGTATCAACTGAATTTTATGACAACAAACAAAAGGATAAGGATAATTCACTAAAAGGTAACAAAACTTTTATTGACAGAACATTATTGAATTTTCAAATTTAACCACACCTTTTTAGATTTTATGTCAAATAACCTTAATTATAATCCACCACAACATATTGCGCATTTGATAGCATTTGTAAAATGCTATAAAAGGTCTACGATAGCGTTTTGCAAACGCTGTCATAGCTCTCGCTATAGTAAGTATATATCGTTTTCGGGAAACACTATGCTTTTTATAGCGTTTTAGAAATACTATCGTTTTGATAGCGTTTTGTGGAAACGCTATCCTTTTTATAGCGTTTCAGAAATGCTATTGATTTGATAGCATTTTCAAAAACGCTATCAATTGTCAGCATTTCGGAAAACGCTATAAAAACCGAGCATTTTTTAAAATGGAATCTCTTTCACAATGTTTGCAAAACGATATCGTTTTAAGAGCGGTGTTTTTTTGCATTGTTTTAAGAAAGTTATTTCTTTTAAGCTATATACAAAAAAAAATTCTCCGGATGCATATAAAAATATCAATACACCATTCACCAATAAAAGTTTTGACAATTTGTATACAAATATATCACAACCTAGCGTACAATAAACTTGAATCCGTACAATAAACTCATAAAAAATTCAATCCAACATACTAAAAACTGACGACAAAAAACCTTGAGTGACTAACATCAAAACAATTCCCATCCATGACATCTTCAACCTGCAATTGGAAAAAAAAAATGTCAAAGTGTGATTAATAATGGAAAAAGAAGTAAGCACAAATATTCATACAATTTTTAAGTGGGATTTAAAAGTGACATGACATAAGAAATGAGAAAATTTTATACTTCACTTCCACCAGAACATAGGCTTTTTTTCCCATGACAATTCAAGGATATATAATTCATATTTTCTCCATTTCCCGCTTTAAATTTCCTTCACTTGCGGAAGAAGACAAACAACTGAATGCATAAAATTCCATTATTTTTTTTCTCCTTCTTCATATTCAAACACTCTTTACTTATTCTAAACGCAGTTATGCTATGAGTTCTGTTACTTCTGTACACTCATTTTCCAAAAATTGTCTTCTCGACCTGTCCTGATATATTGTGTCTGTATACCAAATACATTTATTTCTGTTTCTTCTTAAACTAGTAATTTACATGTGCGTTGCACGGCTTAATAAATACATATTTTTTAAAAAAGTAAAAATTCATGCACGTGTGTTGCATGGGTTGGTAGAAGGACAAATTACACTAAGGATTTACACGTGCATTGCACGGTTTAATAAATACATATTTTTTTAAAAAGTAAAAATTCATGCACGTGTGTTGCACGGGTTGGTAGAAGGACAAATTACACTAAGGCCTTTTCCCATTATAGTAGTAGAGATATGATAATACATTCTTATAAATTCAGACCAAATAATTCTCAGAAAATGTGTAAATATTATTACAAATCAAGAACATGTAACTGGAAAAGTTTTTCACTAGAGTTGATCTCAAAGACAGCAAAAAGGAAAACAAGCATTCAAAAAACGATTAATTTGCAGCATGAGTTCATAAAAATATTCAAATGAAACGACACATGTATACTGTTCTTTTCTCATTTGACACATACCCGCCAAAATTTTCAAAATAAGTTTTCTAAACTAACATAACCAAAGATGGTTTCAAGTAACTATCTTTCTGATCATAGATACAGAAGTTTCCAAAACAAACAAGGTACATAAATTAACAACTTTTCTATGGGACGTCTCTCTTGATTATTAGAGTCTAGCAATATTTAAAATTTTGTTCCTTTCTAATACCAATGTTGAGCACCATCTTGCTTAAGTACATAACTAATCCATGATCCTTTATATCACTATTTACATATGCTTGTGTCTGTTGTGTGTGTGAGTGTGCACATGTGCGCGAGACTACCAACCTTATCTAGAATAAGAGTAGTTAGAAGCAAAAAAGGTTACAATACAGTTGCAGAATTTCATTGTTTCCAGAGGGTGCATTGTCTAAAATGGCAACCTTCACAAGTAATTACTTCTTATAAATACTTGGTAAGTTAATTAACCACTATCGGATCAGTTTTTAACGGAAAACAGCATTATGGTTATGAGGTGAGTTTTAAATTTATTGCAGCAGTAAAGGATAACCAACCATGTTAGCCCGAAGAAGTGCAGTGTAAATGGACTCAAGTTCAGATCTACGGGAATCAAATTCTTCAACCCACTTTTTCCTCAATAAATCTTCTGCTTCTTTCCATTCCACACACAATTTATTTAACCGTTGCACCTCAGACATCAATGTACTTAAGCTTGCCTTTAATCCAGCAACCTCTCTTTCCTTGGTCCAGACATCCAACTGCCACGAATGTTCTTATCAATAGGAGCTTCTCCATGCATTCATACGAAAAGAGAAGAGAAAAACTTACAATGAAAAAATAAACAGTTACAGAAGCAATCATACGAAAAGAAGAGTAAGAGTATAACTTACATAGTAAGCTTACGGTCTTATCACTAGGAGCTTCTCCATGCATTCTTTCGTAAAATCTATTGAACATATGCAACCAATGTATATGGTCTGCATGAATCATAAGATGCACGTAAAAAGATTTGAGCCATGTAGGTAAAGTAACTAACAGGGTTATAGCATAAGCAGGTTCAGGAAGATACAATCCTGCCTCTTTCGACCGGAACTTCCTGTAACTCGGGAGAAAGTGAAATCCTTCTGCCTGAATGGAAGTATCCTTCCAATGCTTCCCAAAACAGAATGAGTTGTTCTCTATAATTATGTCACATGTCAAGGATCACAGTTAGTCAAAGAGAAGAGAAAAACTTACTATGAAAAGATGAACTGTTACAGAAGCAATCATACGACAAGAAGAGTAAGAGTATAACTTACACATTGGTAAGGGGAAGGTCCTCTAATACGTCTATAGTCCCAGATAGGTGATTATTTTCCAAATGGCTTCAAAAAGAAATATTCAATACACTATGCTATAAATAATGCTAAGACGATCGATCAAAATCACAAAGCTAAAGAGAACTCAATGTTTTCAGCAAAGATAAACTTCCCAGCAACGATGGCAATTGACCCTTGAATTGTTGGCTGTTTTTTGGTCAAAACCAAGATTCCCTTCCTTCCTTTTAGTCCCCCATCGGTAGGAATGTTTGCCATGTGAGTGGCTATAATACAATCCATCCTTTACTCCATTGTAGACTTGTGTGGTGTGGAGAGAACCCGTGGGCCACACGCGCGCGCTGCTGCCGCTGTCGCCCTGGTTCGGTTTGGTTCGGCGGACACGAATGCTGATCTGAAATTGCTCTTCGGGTTCGGCTTGAGGTCCAAAACTTCTTTTGCTGTTTATTTTTTCCTCTTGACTAATTCCTCCTAAACGTTGGATTAGTTTTCAGATCCCTAAAAACTGACCACCTTCTCTCTACACGTTCAACAACGTTCACACGTTCTTCTACCTATATATTCCAAACTTCCCATCCTTTTACAACTACTGAAAAATCTTTATTCCACAAAAGAAAACTCTTCCTCTGGTTCGCTGCTTCCGCTCTCTGTTTTTTCACTTCCGTTCTGGGCAAGAACAAGTTCGGGTCGATCTCTCGACGTTGTGTGCGACAGCAAGACGCCGGTGATACCAGGGGTTTTACCACTAGGAGCATCTGCGAAAAGTCTGCACATAAGACCGCGGATCAACTCTTAGGGCAGTGCGTTCTGCGCGACTTCCCCATAGGCCGGTAACTCTGACTTAATTTATTTTGTTTATTATCTCCATTTGCAAAAGAAATCAAAGATTTGAGACAATTTTACTAACAATCTAAGAGTTGAGCCATATTGTTAATCCAATTAATTTACCATATATTGTTAATTTAGCACATACATATTGTTAATCGAATTAATTTAGCACATATTGTCAATTTAACACATATTGTTAATCTGTTAACTGCTTACTGATTAATTAGCACATATAAACAGAATTACATATTGTTAATATGTTAATTTGGCACATATTGTTAATTTAACGCGTGTTGTTAATCTGATTAAACCGCATACTTTAGCACATACTGGATACTTTAGCACATACTGGTGATTAACAACATACATAATTTAGCACATACTGGTTAATTTAGCACATATTGGTAATATGATAAAACTGCAGACTGGTTAATTTAGCACATACATATACTGATTAAATTAAGTGTTATTATTAACAAAATTGATTATATCAAATAAAGCATATACTGATCAAATCAGATAAAGCATATGTTGTTAATTTAGCACATATATATATACACATGGTTTCCATTTTATAAAGCATCGTTCGTATTTCTTATAGATCACATATCTTGGTATTAACAAATTGAAGTATTAATAGATCACTATAAATTCCCACATTATAGAATATCTGTAGCTTTAAAATGCTTACAGTCTTAATCTATTGTTAATCACAATATTTGTTGGCACCAAATTTGTGTTATTAGATTCATTTTAATATTTTCAAAGTTTTAGAATATTAATCGCTGTAAATCTGCTTGTATAAATTTGCAATAGTCAATCTGCTAGCATAATTAATTGTTAGTACATTATTCATGTTATATTGTGAATAGCATTACTGCTTATATAACAATATCAAGGCTATTATTAATTTGTGGTGCTAGATATTACTTGGTATTCTTTAAACATTAGATAAAGAAACAGTTTATTGACCTTGCAAATCTTTTTAAAAGAAATCTAAAGTTCTAAAAAGTAAAGATAAATTTTGGAACAAGCCAAAAGGGTCCTTCTGTCAACCGGGTGTAAACAGCCCAAAGCGACACGGTATTTAAGCGTCTTCGGACCATCGCTAGCAGGGAACCGACTCCTACAGCTAACCCAAGTTAATTAGAACTTGATAGACTAAAGATTTGTTTAGGTTGATTAGCAAGATCATTAAACTATTGTCTAGAGCCCGTGACACCTTTATTGAGTAGCTACAATATTATTTCTGCAGCCTCTAGACTGTTATACTATTTAATCATGACTGGAAAAGAAGAAACTGCTTCAGCCAAGTCAGCCAAGTTTGATGGCACCCACTTCAAGAGGTGGCAGAGTTAGATGAAATTCTGGCTCACCACTTTAGGACTCCTTTCAGCAATTGATGGATCCACACCCAACATAACTGAGTCTGACAAATCTGAGTCTACCAAAGAAGTTTCTGAATCCCCTATTTCCTCTCAAACTCCTAAGGAACCCTCTAGTTCCGAAAAACCTAAAACTCCTAAGGAAATAGACTTTAACTGTTTTCATCGAATTCTAAGTGCTTTGTATGATTCTCTTTATGACATATTTTTTGAATATAAAAACGCTAAAGAACTTTGGGAAGCTTTAGAAGATGAATATGGTTGTGATAATGCTGGAATTGAAAGATTCAATTCTTCTTCTTTTAATAGGTATTTCATGGTAGATAACAAACCTATGAATGACCAAATCCATGAATTCCAAGAATATGTGAGGCATATTCAAGCCAAAGGTATAATATTTTCTACTGAGTATAAGATAGCTTACCTAATAGATAAGCTCCCTCATTCTTGGTCTGATGTCAAGAAGGAACTCACTCATACTCAAGGTGAGCTTACCTTTTCCCAAGTCCTTAAGAAGATTAGAACAGAAGATCAACTTAGGCTAAGGTCCAACCCTAAAAATGAGTCCAAAGCAAAGGTAAACCTTGTAGTATCATCCCAAGGCAAATCCAAACCTAATAATCCTCACTAACCTAAGAAAAACTCCTTCAAGAAAAAGAACTTTCAGCCTCATCACCAGAACCACCAAAACCACCAAAACCGCCAATACCAGCAAAACCACAGGACTAGAAACTTCGGTCAGACTCAGGATCAACAGAAGTTTTGTTTGGTGTGGGGAAGAACAAACCATCTATCCTTCAATTGCTTTCATAGGAAGAAGGAACCAATGAAGACTCCTTATAAGGGGAAAGGCCCTACCAAACCAGAAGCCAACATGATTCTGAATGGATCTTCTAGTTCCTTCAAGTCTGTGACTTACCAACCTTCTGTTAATATTTCTTACCATTCTGATGACTGGTGGTTGGATTCTGGAGCTAATGTTCATGTTTCATTTGATCGCTCCTGTTTTTCAAACTATCAGGAATCATATGGAGGAGGCATAACCTTAGGAGATGGATCAACGGCACAGATTGTAGGAAGAGGAAGAATAGATCTGAAGACGACATCAGGGAAAAATCTACCTCTTCATGATGTACTTCATGTGTCGTCAGTTAGGAGAAACTTAGTTAGTGGTTCCCTTCTTGTAGCATCAGGTTTCAAAATTGCAATGGAAGCAAATAAAGTTGTATTTTCTAAGAATGAATCTTTTGTTGGAAAATGATATGTAAAGGATGGTCTTTTTATTCTCAGTACTATAAAAAAAATGTCAGATCCTTCTCCTGTTGTTTCAAATATAGAATCTTTTGATGTTTGGCATGGTAGACTAGGTCATGTGAATCTGGGTTCTCTAAGAAGGATGATGAACTTAGATCTTATTCCCAAGTCTCCTGTAGATAATAAACACAAATGTGAGATTTGTGTTCAAGCCAAACATTCCAGACTACCTTTCAAATCTATAGAGAGAAATTCTGATCCTCTAGAACTAGTTCATAGGGATGTTTGTGACTCAAATAGGGTTTTGACCCGAGGCAGTAGAAAATACTTTGTCACTTTTATAGATGATTGTTCTAAGTATTGCTATACCTACCTTCTCAAAACCAAAGATGAAGTTCTAGATAGATTTAAGGTTTTCAAATCCGAAGCTGAGAACCAATTAGAGAAAAAGATTAAGATCCTTAGATCTGATCGTGGCGGAGAGTATACCTCAAACGAAATGACTAACTTCTGTGAAGAACACAGAATAATTCATGAGGTGACTGCTCCTTACTCACCACAGTCCAACGGAATTGCTGAAAGGAAGAATCAAACTCTGTTAGACATGGTGAATGCCATGCTTCTCAGCTCAGGTGCTCCTGATAACTTATCGGGAGAAGCCTTATTGACAGCATGTTACATCCTAAACAGGATCCCTAGTAAGTCTAAGGATAAGACTCCCTATGAGTTATGGAAAGGTAGAACTCCTAGAGTCCATTACCTTAAGGTCTGGGGATGTCTAGCAAAAGTAGGAATCCCTGAACCTAAAAAGAGAAAGATTGGACCTAAGACTGTAGATGTTGTGTTCATAGGATATGCCTTAGATAGCAATGCCAATATATTTCTAGTGACTCATTCTGAAGTAAATGAAATCTCTAATAATACAAGCATAGAAGCTAGAGATGCATTTTACTTTGAGAATATATTCCCTTTTAAAGATAGAATTTCTTTCAACCCCTCCAGTTATTCCCTGCCTCCTTCTACCAGTTCCCATTCTCAACCTTCTAGTTCTCAACCTGATCAAGACTCAGAACATAGAAGAAGCAAAAGATGTAGGATTGAAAGAAATTTAGGGGAAGGTTTCTTCACTTATTTTATAGAGGGTGATCCCTCAACTTACGAAGAAGCCACATCTTCTCCTGATGCTCCCTTCTGGAAAGAAGCCATCAACAATAAGTACAACTCCATTATGGAGAACAGTACTTGGTATTTAGCAGACCTACCTTTAGGGAGTAAACCCATAGGTTGCAAGTGGATCTTCAAAAAGAAACTTAGAGCTGACGGTTCAATAGAGAAATACAAAGTTAGATTAGTAGCCAAAGGTTTCACCCAGAAAAAGGGACTAGATTATTTTGACACCTACTCTCCTGTAGCTAGGATTGCCTCTATTAGAACTCTTCTACCTTTTGCATCCATTTATGACTTGCTAATTCATCAAATGGATGTAAAGATAGCCTTTTTGAATGGAGACCTAGATGAAGAAATCTACATGGAGCAACCTGAAGGTTTTATTGCTAAAGGTCAGGAAAAAAAAGTTTGCAGATTAGTAAAATCACTTTATGGCCTAAAGCAAGCTCCCAAGCAATGGCACAACAAATTTGATAAAGTGATTTTAGAATATGGTTTCTTACCAAATGAGTATGATAAATGTATATACTCTAAAAACACTGATGGAAGTTGTGTCATTATATGCTTATATGTAGATGACATCCTCATTTTAGGATCAATACTTGAGTTAATAAATAATACTAAAGACTATCTATCTAGCATGTTTGATATGAAAGACTTAGGAGAAGCTAACCTGATTCTAGGTATGCAAGTATCCAAATCCAAGGAGGGTTATACTCTCTCCTTAGTACATTCTATTGAGAAAATGCTAAGAAATTTGAGTACTTTGATAAGACACCTGCTCGTACTCCTTTTGACAGTAGTATCATTCTCAAGAAGAATGAAGGTTTACCTGTAGAACAACATAGATACTCTCAAATGATAGGTTCTCTTATGTATATAACAAACAGAACTAGACCTGATATTGCATTTGCTGTTGGGAGACTTAGTAGATATACCAGTAACCGAAACCGATCACATTGGTTAGCATTAGAAAGAGTATTTAGATATCTTAAGGGTACAATAGATTATAAACTTCATTATTCTAGACACCCTGATATCATAGAAGGTTACTCAGATGCAAACTGGGTAACTAACTCACATGATGTGAAATCCACAACTGGATATATTTTTACCCTAGGAGGAGCTGCAATCTCCTGGGGTTCATGTAAACAAACCATCATAGCTAGAAGTACTATGGATTCTGAAATGATAGCTTTGGACACTACTTGTACAGAAGCTAAATGGCTTAGAAATTTGATTATGCATATACCTGTTGCTAATATTCCTGTTCCTGCTATTTCCATAAACTGTGATAATAAATCTATTATAGAACTACTAAAGCATGATTCTGTGAATGCTAAGATGAACAGGCACCTGCAGCTGTGCTTCAAGTCAATCAAGAGCCTATTAGGCAAATATGTGGTTCTTGACTATATAAAGTCAAAAAAGGACCTTGCAGACCACTTGACAAAGGGTCTATCTAGGACGTTGATCCTAGAATCATCGAGGGGGATGGAGTTAAGCCCATAAGTAAGTCACCAGCAGTGGCAACCCAACCGAGTCTGACTGGAGATCCCAAGAAGCCGGTTCAATGGGTAGAAACAAGCTGGACTTCGGTAACTATTATGGAACACTGACTCAGAGATTAAATTCTCATAAATTAATGCCCAGGTGGCTGTACGAGGTTGTACAATGATATCCCATCCCTATGGTGACAGTGTTCCTGTGTGATCTGGTTAGGATGAGTTCTAAACTCTTAATAGGTCCAAACATTATTATGTAGGATTGACTACGATCACCAACCCTGTGAGGACTTACCTATATGAGAGGTCGTGAAGGCCGTGACTATGGGACAGGGCGATCCCAGACAACTCTCATGAATATGGAAAAAGTGCGCATGGCCATTCAAAAGCGCCACCCGATAGACCCAAGAACCTCTAGCGTACTTTGTGTGCTATTTTCTGAATCTGATTCAAGAAGTCTGATTCAAGGCATAGTCCATCAAGCACTTCTTCAGACAAAGACAATAGTCACTACGTGAGATTCAAGGCTGTAGTCCATCTCATTTATGCATAGTATACTCTTGCCCTGAACTTCTACATCATTATTCTTTTGTTATCACTGTCTTTGGATCTTGGTTTGGGGGGGGGGGGATTGTTGGCTGTTTTTTGGTCAAAACCAAGATTCCCTTCCTTCCTTTTAGTCCCACATCGGTGGGAATGTTTGCCATGTGAGTGGCTATAATACAATCCATCCTTTACTCCATTGTAGACTTGTGTGGTGTGGAGAGAACCCGTGGGCCACACGAGCACGCTGCCACTGCTGCCCGGCCCGGTTCGGTTTGGCGAGCGTAGTGGGCACGGGTGTGTGCACCTGCATCTGCGGACACGAATGCCAATCCGAAATTGCTCTTCGGGTTCGGGTTGAGGTCCAAAACTTCTTTTGCTGTTTATTTTTTCCTCTTGACTAATTCCTCCTCAACGTTGGATTAGTTTTCAGATCCAGAAAAACTGGCCACCTTCTCTCCACACGTTCAGCAACGTTCACACGTTCTTTTGCCTATATATTCCAAACTTCCCATCCTTTTACAACTACTGAAAAATCTTTATTCCACAAAAGAAAACTCTTCCTTTGGTTCACTACTTCCGCTGTCTGTTTTTTCACTTCCGTTCTGGGCAAGAACAAGTTCGGATCGATCTCTTGACGTTGTGTGCGACAGCGAGACGCCGGTGATACCGGGGGTTTTACCACTAAGAGCATCTGCGAAAAGTCTGCACATAAGACCACGGATCAACTCTTAGGGCAGTGCGTTCCGCGCGACTTCCCTATAGGCCGGTAACTCTGACTTAATTCATTTTGTTTATTATCTCCAGTTGCGAAAGAAATCAAAGATTCGAGACAATTTTACTAACAATTTGTTAGAAGAAAGATCCCTATGTACAGAAGAAATAAGGATCATGAAACGCTGGGATAGACATTGTGGCTTGTAGTGCCTGAACTAGATTTGAGGGAGAAACCACCCTCAACTTCCTGTACAAGAATGAATAGTGAATTTCATAACAATATTAGACTACAATCCACTAAGAAATACAAAAACTAATAATGCAAAAAAGTAAAATTGAAGTCTTAGATTTAACAAAATAGAAATCAGTTACCGCAACTAGAGACTTATATGCATCCATTTCCTCTTCTTCTTCCCGTTCCTCTTCCTCGTCCTCCTCATTTTCAATTTCGTAGTTATTAGAATCATTTTTACTCAATAGCTGATGCTTTGCCTCATCAGATGTCGCACAACCATTCTTGGGATATTTCTCTGGATCTGCAAGCAATAAAATTTTATAAGGGACAAAAATGTTCCTTAAGGTATTCACTGCACACACCTTGAAAAATGAAAAATGAACACCTTTAAGTTGCATACCACGATTTAGCTGTTCTGCTGAAGGTTTCTTATATCTGCTATGAGCTTCCAGTTTCTTAAACCTTTCAAATTCTTCGCAGGTTGATCGCAATAGAGCTTGTGCACCTCTATTGGACTGATCGAGAGAAACCTTATGCTCATACGTAATCTCAAGGCTTTAAGAAGGTTATCAGAGAACCATCCTCTTGACCGCTACAGATTAATTAGTGAGTTATCATATACGGGCACAAGTTTTTAATGGTGACTTGTGAGTACATGAATGGGGAAACAAAAATATAAAGGTAATAGTACAATACTCTAAATCAATACAAGAAGAAGGTAAAATACTCCACAGACATGAAATTGTGCTTATCTTAATGTAAAATCATGGCTATCTCATTCCAATTATAAGAAAATTAAACTTCTCTAATCCTTTGGAGCTTTATAAAATTTTGCAAGTTTTATACTGTCGTTTTAGATACTATACTCCAAATAAAAACTGTTCTTCACAAAAATGTTTAACGAAATAACCCATCACCATGGATGTTGTCTGATATGTAGGCTTTCTAATTGCATCTTGAATATAGTCATCAGCAAGTTCCAAAAGTTGCATGCAAGTAAAATTCTTCCAGGGGAACGTTTTAAACTGACATACATTCTTCCATGTTTGCTTCGACATATGAATGAGACAACCAAATTCTGAACATCAATAGTTATATTAGAAAAAATTTAAAAAATTATAAAAAAAAGTATAAGCACATGACAAATTATATAGATTGCACAATCTCAGATTCTTAACAGCCAATAAATGATTAAAGTTCTAAGATAAATTAAGTAATTCAGTCCTGTTAGTATATTGCATATTATAGAACGACAATCAAACATAAGTATTGTATAAAGTAGTACCTTGTAAAGGAACAAAATGTAAGTATACTTACTCATTAACTATATTTGCATCAACGTCATTTCTTAAATGTAATGGCACCCGAAAATCGATTCTTTGATATCTGTTGAAAGGCATTATCTGATATTGTCTCCATATCTTTCAATATAATATCAAATTAGAACAGTACTAGTGATATAACAAGAAAAAATGGAATAATTAGCATACGGGAAAACCCTTTTTGGATTTGCCCAAGATTTTTGGACATGTTGTTTTAGTAAATTAGTAGGTTATGCTTTGACCCATACGCAATGTTAGTGCTCATGTTTATCTCAATCTTTCTATTTAAATTAACATTTATTTCCAACTAGAACAAGGAACAGAATGACAGGCAAGTCAAGAAATACCGCAAATAAAGATTTCCATCACCGTATTTTGAACCTGAGTAACTCCCAATTTGAGTGCCAAGAGAGTAGCTGCAAGAATTCCATCACTTTAGTTCCCAGTGATCAGATTTGGGGTGGCTTGCAACTCTTTCGCTAATTCACCTGCAACATATCAGGAAATTGATTTATTTTCTCAAGTTTATAAGCCAAGTTAATATGTGCCGATCTAGTCTCTATATTGTGCATCATAAGTGCAAATTACTAGTGTTTTTAACCCAAAATAAATTACTTGACCAAGAATATATATTTACTTTATCTCAAGAAACAAATAATTAGAAGAGAATCTAAGATAAATACTATCATGATCTTAGATGAAAAAAAGGAAGATTCTTGCAAAATTAGAAAACCTAAATGATGAACGCTAGCTTGATAGTTACATATAAGAAAATAAATTACTGGTGTAACATCCCGGAGAAATTTTAGAATAAAATACAATTTTTTATTTAGCACGTGCAATGCGCGTGTAATTTTATTTCATTTTTTTTATTCTAAAATTTTTCTAAGTTATGCACAAAATTTTCTCTTATTTATTTTGTCTCATTTTATTATTCCTTCATAATCTAATCCCATAGGCCTAAAAATTAATTTAAGCCCTCTAGGAAAGTAAAGCAAATAATTAAATCCTATATTAAATACACAATTAAAGAGAAAGAAAAATGCAACCATACATGTCATGTAACAAACTAGTAACATGTCATGAGCATATGACATTGGTCCAGCGAATGACTAACGTCACCCATAAGCTATTTATCCGATCAACATAACAATAATAACACCACAAAACAATTGCTCACGCAATAATAATAATCTCATGAATAATAATACTTGGAATGAAGAAATATAAATATCCAAATAAATAAACCAACGTCGGGAAACAATAATAAAATCCGGGTCATAAATCCATTACAATAATAAATTCAATCTCAATAATAGTAAGTATCAATACAATAAGTTAAATAAAAATAATAAGCAACTTGAGAGCATTAAATCTTCAGAAAGTTTGTTCTCAAATTCCAGCAGGCAATTCTCCTTCATTACATGTGAATAGGGATGGCAAACGGGTCAGGTCTACTCGCGACCCGCCCGTTTAACCCGGTCCACGAAATACCGGTTCGGGTTTGGGTTTGGGTCAAACCGGTTAACAGAAACGGGTCGACTCGGGTCGTAAATACGCGAATTTAACCCGATCAACCCGGCTCGATAACCCGCCTATTTGAACCCGACCCACTCGCTAACCCGCGGGTTGCGAACCGTTTGACCCGCGCGGATCAAACGTTCGACCTGTGTGGATCAAACGTTCGACCCGCGCGGGTCCAACGGGTCGCTCATCACACACAAAAGCTGCTTCGACGGCTATTGTATCCGTTTTTTGGTGTTTTTTTTGTGGGTTTTTTTTGGGTTTTTTTTCACCTATAAATACCCCTAAAAGTCAAACAAAAAATTCACACCTTTCTCTCTTACTCTCTCTACTATTATTACTCAATTCATTCAATTTTTGAACAATTGAACAAATAAGGTAGCAAGACATATACACGATCAAACGACAAAATCCGATCGTATTGAACACAAAATTCAACTACGTCTTCAAGTCTTTAACTCTCCTCCAAGTGATCAAGTCTTCAACTCTCCTCCAAGCTCTCTTCAAGTCTTCAATTCTGGACTTTTACTTCTACTTCTATTATTATTTTTACGGGTTTTTTTTATATACGAATATCCACGGTGAACGGTATCAAAATTTCATATCCATCTTCTTCTATTTTAATTTTTTTTGTAGTTATAATTTTTTGTATCATATTTGTTTGTTGGTTTTTTTATCTTCTCTCTCACAACCCTCCTGTTTCTAGATTTTTTTTTTGTAGCTTATCGCGCCTACATTGTGTTTAATTTTTTTTTACATAGATTACTACATATCAACATGTCTAGATCACGCGGTAGTGGCCGTAGCGAAAGTGGACAAGATTCTACCTGCACTTCCCGTAAGCCTCCAATTGTCCCACAAAATGACCCCGGCGAAGACTACCCTAATCCTCCTTCCCAACAATGGGGTACACACGATGAGTTTGTAGGACACATAGAATTAGAAGAAGAACCATAACAACAAGCCACCGAAACAACACAACCGGCTACTAGTAGGAAAACTAGAGGGGAAAGTAGCGATTGGCACAAATTTTATGATTATATTCCGGACGAAAATGTACCGGGTGTAGATTTAAAAGTGTGTAAAACATGTTCGAAGTCATACAAATGGAAGAGGGGTGAGGGCATGAGTACAATTAGTCGACACATCCAAAATGTGCATAAAGAACTTTTTGTTGACTTACCCGGCCAACAAAAAATCAACCATAGGACCGGTGTCACGCCCCGCTTCCCACTATACAGAAATACATGTATGCAACTGAGGTCCAACGAATGATATACATCATCCATAAGCTGTACAATTATAAGTTCAACAAGATCTTTATAACACATTCACGCAGGCAAATATAATAATCACATGAGCTGAAAATAGAATAACCATCATGCATATAATACATCAACATCGGGTCAAGTTGCCCGGAAATACAAGGTGCCATAATTAAAAGAGTATGATAAGCAGTTCGCTATTACAACTAGATAAAATAGCGACTGAAAGAAAAACAATATGAAGTAGTAAGGAAGTAGCAACGATCGTCTAGAGAGTCTGCTCGTCGGGTCCATCAGTACCTGTGTAATTATTAACTCAAAGAGAAATAGAAAAGTTTCCGTTAGAGCAAGTTTCGGGCAGCAAGTAGCAACAAGCAGTAAAAGAGATAATATAACAAGATATAACATGGAAGAAATAAGAAGTAGAAGTACAAATACAATATGGAAGTAAGCAAAGAACTAAGACAATATGATCATATAAGTAATAACTGTAACTAGTGTATTCAAGATTTCAAGATATAAGCAATTGATAACCTAGGCTCAGTTAATCGATAATCATGTAATCAAAGATCGAGAGTCATATAATCAAAAGTCATGTAATGAAGAGTCATGTAATCAAGAATCATGTAATCAAGAATTATGTAATCAAGAATCATGCTTAGTGGAAATCTCAAGTTTATCTGTTTTATTAACTTATCTAATGCACGCAATCCTGTGTCCCATACCACAAGTTCGGTGCATATCAATCATGTGACGTTTAGACTTAAGTAGTGAATTCTATAGGATTATGTACTCGGGTCTTCCAGTGATAGTATCAATACATGTAATCATGAATCATGTAATCGAAAAATATGTAATCAAGAATTGTGTAATCAAGAATCAAGAATCAAGAATCACTATTTTGGGAAATACGGGCCCCCTTCCGAGTATACTCCCCTATATTGTCCACTATTAAATCGTACCCTTATAACCCTGGCTTGTTATTCTTTCATAACTAATTATGAACATACAGTTGGTACGACTAGTGGAACGATGTAATTAAGACAGTTTAATCAAGGTTAATATCAAGGGTAGTAATCATTGATATGAGACGTAAAACGAGTACATGTATCGAGAGTAGTTATTATAAATTATCAAGTGGTATAAAATGCATGCTATCAACCTATTATATCTATGCAAGTTATTATTACAAGAACAATAATACACTCAGTTCATTAAATATGAAAAATAACGGGTTTATATGCAAAAACGTAGAAATAAATTTTTAGACAACATTACATATATGCATTCAAATTCACTTTTTCGTTGTTACAGAAAAGCAAATCTGATTCTGTCAGAGATTCTAGAAAGTATACTCTCTTCCGGTTCCAATGCATATTCACAAGATATATTCTAGAGACAGTAGTTATGCGCACAAATTCATTCTTCGCTGGTTTCGATGTTTCGCAAGTATTCTGGAAATTCAGAGTCACAATACTAGAATTGTGATATCTCACAATCTATACATCCGCTTGAGAAACTGTAGAATGTTCTGGATATCTAGACTCGAAGGGCTACAATTTTCATGTAGAAAGTTTTTCGATCCAGTATCGGAAATATGGTTGAATTCTCAGTACAAGAGACCGGTTAGTTATCCCGTGCAGGTTCAGAAATTCACGATATGCTAGTACTAAAATCGCAATATCTCACAGTCTATACATCCGATTGAAAAACCGTAAGATGTTCTGGATTCGGGACTCGATAGGCTACGATTTTCACATAGAAAATCTTCAATCCAGTATCGGAAACATGGTCAAATTCTTAGTGAAAGGTCAAGAAATTTTAGAGATAGTAAGGTGAATATTCGGTATTCGATAACACGATTCGAAATGTGTTAACGGTTCACTCTGGAGTTGATATAACATGGAACTAGTGACTAGAATGGAATTTGACAATAAAGCATGATGATAACTAGACTACTTGTCAGGAGTCCAAGGAAAATGCTTGTACGAGAACAAAAAGAGTGTGCAAGGTACTTGCCTTATAACGTGACGATTTTGGTGGTGGTGTTAACCACAGAAAGAAGAAGCGACGTCGGCAACGAACGGCGGTAAGAATGGAGGCAAGACGGTAGCTAGCGACCAACGGTAGCAACGGTGAGTGACAACAACAATAAGGTGGCGTAGCATCGGGTTGTTTTTCGGGGTTCACGGGATCGTAGAAGCGGAGTCATTGGCTCGAAGGTGGAAGGTAAAGTGGATCTCAGGTGTTGCTTGAGCTCTCGGGTGTGAAGAAGGCAGAGGAAGAATGGAGGAAAAATGAAGAATGAGACGTAAAGATGAGAGTGAGGTGTGATATGTGTGTGTGTATATATAGAAAGAAGAATGGAGTGAATGCATACATGTATGCATGCATGTGAATTATATATAATAATATCTAAGGAGATAAAGAGATGGGATGTTATCTGATGTGTGTGTGTGTGTATAAAATTAGGGGAGAAAGAGATGGAGGTGTGGAAAAATGAGAGCAAAAGTGTGGAAAAATGAGAACAAGGAGGAGAAGTCGTGGAGTTAGGCGTAGAATGAGAAAAATGAGGGGGGAGAGGTTGGCGTATGCAGAAGTGGAGATTATAGGGAGGGAGAAAAAGAAACATAGGGAGGAAGAAAATATGGTGAGTTAGGTTAGCTGTTGGATTAAGAATTATGATTAGGATTAGGATTAATCAGGGTTTACAATTTGTATTTAAACTCTGGTCGAAAAATTACAAAATTATGATATTGATCAGAAAAATATTCTGGCTCTAAATAAAGAGTCCAAAGAGAAAAATAAAACTGATCTGAAAGTTTAAGTACAAAAATTCACGTAATAAAATACGTACAACTAGGACAGGGAGTTACAATCCTACCTACCTTACAAAAAATTTCGTCCTCGAAATTTACTTAGGCGGGATATAGGATAGCTAAGAAGAATGCAAACTCTTCAACTGAGAGTACAGCAGAAGATAAAAGAAACATATAGTACAAAGGCACGAAAACAACTAAAAACAAATTGTGCATCCTCAACTGGAGGACTCAACAATTTAATGTCGGCTTAGAATCTGAACCGCCGACATTGCTAACATCCCAGTTCAGCTGAGTCACAAGCTCATCTCTCTCCGGCACATACTCCTCCAATTTTCTGAGTAATTCCTTGGGCGAATGTGCTGAAATCAAGATGCGTCTGGCCTTACTGGATATAAATTCTTCTGCTACAGCTGAATCTATGAAGAACATGAGCGAGTCGTAATATCCATCAACATTTAAAAGACCCACCGGTTTGCTGTGAATCCTCAGTTGAGCCCAAGTGTTCACCTCGAACAATTCCTCTAGTGTTCCATAACCTCCAGGCAAGACTATGAAAGCATCAGCAGCTCGAGCCATTTCAGCCTTCCTCTCATGCATGTTAGAGACAACTCTAACATCACCCACAGTTCCTCCAGTAATCTCTTTCGGCATCAGCGACTTGGGAATCACTCCCAAAATGTGTCGGCCACCAGCACGAACGACATCGGAAAATAAGCCCATCAATTCTATGCTCCCACCACTGTAGACGAGATTGATATTCCTTTTTACACTCTTCTTCCACCGATTTTCTCTTCATCCCCGCTACCGATTCTTGCTCTCTTCTTTCCATTTGCCAAGAAAATCCGAGCTCCTATTTCTTTCTTGCTCCCGCCTCTGCTATTGGATTCTCACATTGTTTTTTCTCTGAAGCTTGCTACCGAGTTGCCTTCTTCTTTCTCTTTTTCCCTTTCTTCCCCGGCTTCTCTTTCTCTTTCTTTCTTCTCTGACTTCTCTCTCTTTCTTCTTCCTTCTCCGACTTCTCTCTCTTTCTTCTTCCTCTTTCTTTATATTTTCCTTTCTTTCTCTTTTTTCTTTCTTCTTTCTTTGACTTCTCTCCTCATTTCTCTTCTTTTTATTTCTTCTCCTTTTTGTCTTTTCTTCATTAATTCACCGCCCCCTATAACCGGCCTATGATCAATATCTGCACTTCGGCCCCTATAACATCGAACCTTAAGTTATTGATGATGATGAACTTTGCTTTGAAACTCATTCCACGAATCAATAACGGAGTCTGCTACGCTTTCACTGCGCCACTCTGATGGTAATGCTTCTCGCTGCTGATATCAAGTGATAGCGATTGACGAATTGAGGAGAATTAAGATATTGGTAACATGAAGATTCAAGAAAATAGGGATAGAAAGAAGTAACTAGTATGATACTCAATAATGGATTGATCGATGAGAATGAATGCAATGTACGGAAAGTAACAAATGATGCAAGAACTGAAGTATGACTAGATGGAAATATACCAGCAACTACTTCTTTAGTGGTCTCTGCCTCCTCTGTAATCAGGTTATGAGCCTGATTACACTCTCTAGCCTATCCTCAACTGGGATTTGATCCTCCTATTGGAGTGACACTCTTTCTCTTCGGGCAATCCCTAACCTTATGATCATTCGCTCCGCATGCAAGACATAGGTTGTTGGCTTTCCAGCAGTTCTTGCGTACGTCTCCAACTCGGCAGCAATAATAGCACTTCTGGTCCTTCTTCGGAGTCGCCGATGGGTAAGGTGATGCTATACTAGTCGGGATTTGAACTGGCCTCCGTATCGGTCCACCTATAGACTGTGCGACAGTAAGGAGATGTAATGCCCCCTGAACGGTATTCCACCCTCTACAAATCTGCTCCTGGGTATCGAGCATGGCGGTGTAACTCTTATGCTGGTGCACAAATAAGTCCCATTGAATGGAGTTTGCGACATCCTGTACCATTTCCAGATTAGCTCTCACTAGTTCATTTTGCTCTTGCTGTAGCTCCATCATTCGTTGCATTTCCTGGAGAATGGCGACGATCTTCGATATTTCATCCCTGGGTGAAGAAGTCGAAGAGCCTCTGTGAACCATAGTCTGAAATGCATATTCGAATGGGGTAAATCTCCAGATGGCAAGTTGGTTATTAACATTCATGTGATCCATGTGGTGTGTATATTGTTGAGCTTAGCATGGTTCGAGCCTAAGCTCTGATACCAGTAAAAACCTGTCACGCCCCGCTTCCTACTATACGGAAATACAGGCACACAACTGAGGCCCAGCGAATGATATATATCATCCATAAGCTGTACAATTATAAGCTCAACAAGATCTTTATAATACATTCACGTAGGCAAATATAATAATCACATGAGCTGAAAATAGAATAACCATCATCCATATAATACATCAACATCGGGTCAAGTTGCCCGGGAATACAAGGTGTCATAATTAAAAGAGTATGATAAGCAGTTCGCTATAACAACTAGATAAAATAGCGACTGAAAGAAAAACAACATGAAGTAGTAAGGAAGCAGCAACGATCGTCTAGAGAGTCTGCTCGTCGGGTCCATCAGTACCTGTATAATTATTAACTCAAAGAGAAATAGAAAAGTTTTCGTTAGAGCAAGTTTCGGATAGCAAGTAGCAACAAGCAGTAAAAGTGGTAATATAACAAGATATAACATGGAAGAAACAAGAAGTAGAAGTACAAATACAATATGGAAGTAAGCAAAGAACTGGGACAATATGATCATGTAAGTAATAACTATAACTAGTGTATTCAAGACTTCAAGATATAAGCAATTGATAACCTAGGCTTAGTTAATCGATAATCATGTAATCAAGGATCGAGAGTCATATAATCAAGAGTTATGTAATGAAGAGTTATGTAATCAAGAATTATATAATCAAGAATCATGCTTAGTGGAAATCTCAAGTTTATCTGTTTTATTAACTTATCTAATGCACGCAATCCTGTGTCCCATACCACAAGTTCGGTGCATATCAATCATGTGACGTTTAGACTTAAGTAGTGAATTCTATAGGATTATATACTCTGGTCTTCTAGTGATAGTATCAAGATATGTAATCATGAATCATGTAATAGAGAAATATGTAATAAAGAATTGTGTAATCAAGAATCAAGAATCAAGAATCACTATTTTGGAAAACATGGCCCCCTTCCGAGTATACTCCCCTATATTGTCCACTATTAAGTCGTACCCTTATAATCCCGGCTTGTTATTTTTATAATTAATTATGAACATGCAATTGGTACGACTAGTGGAACGGTGTAATCAAATAGTTTAGTCAGGAAAAATATCAAGGGCAGTAATTATGGACATGAGACGTAAAACGAGTACATGTATCGAGAGTAGTTATTATAAATTATCAAGTGGTATAAAATGCATGCTATCAACCTATTATATCTATGCAAGTTATTATTACAAGAACAATAATACACTCAGTTCATTAAATATGAAAAATAACGGGTTTATATGCAAAAACGTAGAAATGAATTTTTAGACAACATTACATATATGCATTTAAAATCACTTTTCTGTTGTTACAGAAAAGCAAATCCGATTCCGTCAGAGATTCTAGAAAGTAGACTCTCTTCCGGTTCCAACCCATATTCACAAGATACATTCTAGAGACAGTAGTTATGCGTACAAATTCATTCTTCGCTGGTTTCGATGTTTCACGCGCATTTTGAAAATTTAGAGTCACAATACTAGAATTGTGATATCTCACAATCTATACATCCGATTGAGAAACTGTAGGATGTTCTGGATATCTAGACTCAAAGGGCTACGATTTTCATGTAGAAAGTTTTTTGATCCAGTGTCAGGAACATGGTTAAAGTCTCAGTACAAGAGACCGGTTAGTAATCCTGTGCAGGTTCAGAAATTCACGATATGCTAGTACTAAAATCGCGATGTCTCACAATCTATACATCCGATTGAGAAACCGTAAGATGTTTTGGATTCGGGACTCGATAGGCTACGATTTCCATGTAGAAAATCTTCAAACTAGTATCGGGAACATGGTCGAATCCTTAGTGCAAGGTCAAGAAATTTTAGAGATAGTAAGGTTGAATATTCGGTATTCGATAACACGATTCGAAATGTGATAACGGTTCACTCTGGAGTTGATATAGCATGGAACTAGTGACTAAAATGGAATTTGACAATAAAGCATGATGATAACTAGACTACTTGCCACGAGTCCAAGGAAAATGCTTGTACGAGAACAAAAAGAGTGTATAAGGTACTTGCCTTATAACGTGACGATTTCGGTGGTGGTGTTAACCAAAGAAAGAAGAAGCGACGTCAGCAATGAACGGCAGCACAATGGCGGTAAGAATGGCGGCAAGACGGTAGCTAGCGAGCAACGGTAGCAACGGTGAGTAACAACAACAACAAGGTGGCGCAGTGTCGGGTTGTTTTTTGGGGTTCACGGGATCGTAGAAGCGGAGTCGTTGGCTTGAAGGTGGAAGGTAAAGTGGAGTTCGGGTGTTGCTTGAGCTCTCGGGTGTGAAGAAGGCAGAGGAAGAATGGAGGAAAAATGAAGAATGAGACGTAGAGATGAGAGTGTGGTATGATATGTGTGTGTGTATATATATAGAAAGAAGAATGGAATGAATGCTTGCATGTATGCATGCATGTGTATTATATATAATAATATATAAGGAGATAAAGAGATGGGATGTTATCTGATGTGTGTGTGTGTGTATAAAATTAGGGGAGAAAGAGATGGGGGTGTAGAAAAATGAGAGCAAAGGTGTCGGAAAATGAGAACAAGGACGAGAAGTCGTGGAGTTAGGCGTAGAATGAGAAAAATGAGAGGGAGAGGTTGGCGTATGCAAAAGTGGAGATTATAGAGAGAGAGAAAAAGAAGCGTAGGGAGGAAGAAAATATGGTGAGTTAGGATAGCTGTTGGATTAAGAATTAGGATTAGGATTAGGATTAATTAGGGTTTAAAATTTGTACTTAAACTCCGGTCGAAAAATTACAAAATTATGGAATTGATCAGAAAAATATTCTGGCTCTAAATAAAGAGTCCAAAGAGAAAAATAAAACTGATCTGAAAATTGAAGTACTACAATTCACGTAATAAAATACGTACAACTAGGACAGGGAGTTACAACCGGTCTAGTTGATAGCCACCCTTATGATCCCGAACTTGTTCGTCGCAAAATGACCCGATTTGTAATCAAGGAAGAGTTACCATTTTCCTATCGTGAGAGTAGGAACTTGGAAAATTTTAATCAAACTGCCTTAAACCCTTATTTTAGAAGAATCCCTAGGAATACTTGCAAATCAGATTGTTTTAAAATGTACAATGAAATGAGGAAGCTTTGATTGCAATTTTATGGAGTTTAACTTGTAGAGTTAGTTTAACTTCCGATTGTTTGACGGGTTGCAATAATATTCCAATGATGGAAAGAACCTGTCATTGGATCGACAGTGATTGAATTCTTCAAAAAAGAACCATCTCACTTGTCGCATTGCCCTATCTCCATAGTGGCAATGAAATTGCAAACCGTATTATAGAAATTTGTGATATTTTTCATATTCGCGATAAAATTATGTGTATAAGTTTTGATAATGCATCTAACAACAATGCATCAATTAGTATTTTAAAAACCGCATTAAACCCTCTATCTGACAATATTTTTCATGTAAGATGTGCATGCCATATTTTAAATTTATGTGTTCAAGATGCATTAAAAATAGTCGAACCATATATAGTTAAAATTAGAAATTGTGTACATTTTATTGCATTAAGTGGCACCATATTTCAAGAATGGAAAGCTTGGTGTACGCTTAAAAATGTACCTTTTAGAAAATTTCTAAAGAACGTTAAACACCGATGGAACTCTACTTTTGATTTGCTACATGTTGTTACTGAATATAAAGAATGTATAAATGATTTTTGTGTTGCAAAAAATATGCCAAATTTTGAAATGACTCTCGTCAATTGGTATTATGCCGAATCTTTGTTGAAATTTTTAGAACCTTTTAAAACCGCAACTTTCAAATTTTCAAAATCTTATGAATCTACTTCTAATAGCATTTTTATTTCAATAGTTACTATGATGCAAACTTTTAAAGAAATGATCGATGATGCTTTTGTTGGTGATATTGTAAAACCTACATATATAAAAATTTTGAAGTATTTTAAACCGCCTCCTTTGTTGTATTGTGTTGCTACAATTATGGATCCTCGTATCAAATTAGAAGGTACGAAGAATTTAATTGAAATATTTTTTAATTTACTTGGGGATGATGATAATGAAATTGATTGTGCTTCTTTTTTAGTTAAATTTGAATCGACATTAAATAACTTGTATGATTATTATGATAGATGTTTTGCTTCTAGTAGTACAACTTCTTTAGTTAGTTCTTCTTCTGCTACTTCTAAAGGTAAGGGTAAGAGTAAATTTGATGATAGAACATTTAACTTGCACAAATTCAATAAAAAAAACCTAGGACTAATCAACAAAATGAATTACATTGGGATAACCAACAAGATTCTGTGTCTTTTAGTTCTTCACTAGATATTTTACAATGGAGGAAAGACCATGAACACACTTATAGTATTCTTCAATGTATGGCCAAAGATCTACTAACTCTTCCTGTCTTTACAGTTGGTTCTGAAAGTGCATTTTCAACAAGTGGCAGGGTTCTAACTGATTACAGGAATCGCTTGAAGCCCCAATCGTTAGAGATGCTCGTCTGCATAGAAGATTGGCTGAAGGGGGAAGATAGGACCCAAGGAAAAGCATTCGATACGTCCACAAGTGGGAGTAACTCGCCAGAAGAACAACAACAACAACAACAACAACAATAACAACCAAAATGAAGAATTCAAGACCAACAACAACAAGTCAACAACAACAAATTGAAGGCCATCAAATTGAAGACAATTGTAAATGGATAAAAAAATTTATTAAATTTCTGCTTGTTATTTAAAATTAGGAAAATTGAAGTAAATTGAAATTGTATATAAGAAATTTGTTATTGTATAAAACAAATTTGTAAAAAATCTTTATTTCTTATTACAAATTGTGAAACTTGTATAAGTTGAAATCATATGAATAATATATCATTTTTTTGGCAATTTCACTCTTTCAATCTTATTATTATTTTTACAATTTTCTATGTTTATCATTAAAATTACATTACTTTTTTTATGTAAAAAAAAGTTAACTCTAGCCGGGCCAACTCGCGACTTGACCCGGGTTGGATCCGTAGGGTTGACGGGTTGGGCGGGTCGCGAATTGACGCCTTTGATCCAGCCCAGCCCGGCCCATTTAAACCTACGACCCGACTCGAACCCACCCAAGTTGGGTGCAAACCTGGGCGGGTTCGACCCAACCCGGCCCGCTAGACCCGTTTGCCAACCCAACCTGTGAACACTTCATCTAAAAAGAGAAGAAAATTGTCTTTAGAGCAAGTCATAGACAGTAAGTAGAGAAAGCAAGGAATAATGGAATAACGATATAATAATGAATTTAATAGATCAATAGGAATCAATAATATGGGACAATAATAATAATCAAAATCAATAGTAATAGATGCAATGGTAATAAGCAATGATTCAATAATCGATAACAATATTCAATGATCAATATCAATAACACTTAGTCAATATTCGATATCAATAGGAACAATGATGTGCAATATGCAATGTCGATATGATCTCAATTCTTAAGTTTATTAATCATTTTTAATCCTAACTAATACACGTACTACTGTGTCTCATATGTTCCATACCACAGGTTTGATGCATACAATCAATTTCGTTTAGACTCTAGTGGCGAATTCTATAGATCATGTGTCGGTACAATAATCACTGATACGATAACAATACTGTGTACGATATATTATAATGATTCACTGATACACTGATACACTAATACGATACACAAAAGATTGGGGTGCCGTAGTCAGCGCTCCAACAATCAATCGATAAAATACTGGCCGACATAATCACTATATTGTTCACTACTGAAGTCAATTTCTTAAACCCCGGCTTGTTAATTATTTTATCAATGCAACAATACAATATGCAATTTGAGACATGAGATGAACAATGGTATCAATCGAGTAACAATGAGATGATAACTTGGATAAGACGATTAAAATAATGACAATAAGACATTAGGATCATGCAATGCAACATATTCACTTTAATTCATGCAATACTATGATATAGGAACAATTAATCTATTAAAATCTGAAATTTAAAATTCTGGACAGCAAGAGTTGTCTGTACTAAAATTGAATTTACCGCTGCTATAGAAATTGAAAACTGAAATTGTCAAAAATTCTGAATACTAGACTTCCCCATGGTTCCAACGCATATTTAAATTCCAAAATCCGACAACATTAGCTAGGTCAAACATATCGTTCTTTATAGATTACATGTTCAGACAGAAATTCGACATCATGTTATTTATTTTTTGAATCAGCAAAAACTCAATAATAAAATCATCAAAAATATTTATTAGACTCCTAAACATGTTATCTAACATTATGCAAATTATCAGAGCATTATTTTAATATTAAACCAACCTTTTAATAGATTAAACATGAAACATACATGAATCTGAAATTCTAAAAATAAAAACACAGCAGTAGTAAAACAATCATAACTTTTGGTATACAACTCGAAATTCAGCGAGTCAAGATGTTCTAGAAACTAGAAACATAGGAATACAACTATTATTCAGAAAGTTATTTATTTTAAGGTCATTTACTGGGTCTAAAACATTAGACAAATTCCAGACAACAAACAACATACAGATTTTTGGGTATCTTTCATGCAATAAATTTATTAAGCATGATGGTATCGATTTTATAGTCAGTAAACTTCATAATCAGCATGATGGATGTAATAACATGACAAAAAAAATTAAAACACATAGATACATTAATTCAACACCAACCAAATATCAATCGATCAATCAAACATAAAACTTAGCAATTATTTCTACAATAGATTGATTGTGTTGTGATTATATACATAACCCTATTAACGATACTATATGAGTACATGAAAGATTCAATCTTTGGTTTCAAAAGTGGTACGGAGTCGAGGATATTTGGGTTAGCTCGTGTAAATCCTCAATATACTCAATGAAAAGGGACGAACAATATACAATAAGATAAACAATTGGATCTACTTGCATGAATTTCAATAAAACTTGAATTTGATACAAGATTCAATTCAAGAGGAAAGTGTGACTTGCCTTATTGACAGTTAATTTGAATATCAAAAATAACGAGATGAGAATCCCGGAGCAATGAACCCATGAACTCGCGAAATAATACATGCAAATCACGTGCACAAAGAACTCAACCAACAACAGCAACAATAGAAGACAACGGCAGCAATCGTTGGCAGGGCTGACGTTGATGGGTGCAGATGACAGTGGGGGAGGGCATCGTAGTCGGTGGCGTCGAGCGAGATAGGGGAAAATAGAGGTCGGGGGGGGGGGGGGGGGGGTTGCTGGCATTGAGGAAACATAGGAACAGGGTACAGGGGTGTCGGGGTTTGGGTGTCGCTGGCTGTGGCTCGACGAAGGGGAGCATCGTAGGGTGGGGTCGCCGGAGATGGAGGTCGAAGAAGGAGTAAGGTCAGGTTGGGTTCAGATCAGGGAGAGAGAAACAGGGAGGAAAGAGAAACAAGGAGGAAAGAGAAACAACTATGATTAGGGTTTCAAATTGTGTGATTTTAGGGTCGCAATAGGATTGTATTTATAGAGTGCAATTAGGATGTTGGGTTAATGGTTTAGGATCCAATAATAGTGGGTTTAGGTCAAGAATTAATTGTAATTGGGTTTTGGGTTCAATAAGAGATGGAATTAAAGATAATAAGATTCAAATAAACTACCCACTATCAAATAAAAACAGGATCAACAATGACTTAACAAGAAGAATGAGAGTAATTTCGTGAACAAAATTTAATTAAAATAACAAGAAAATAAAGTATTTTATTCAATTACAAATAAAATATTACAAAAAATGAGAAAAATGAAAAGAACAAAAACTGTAGTTACATAACAACTAATAAATAACAAATATTAAATTAAATGAGAAGGTGTGCATGTGTGTAGCATGTGCACGTGTTTGTGCATGAAGAGAGGTGGCCGGCTGCATGGGAAGAGTGGAGAGAGAGGAGTGGATTAGTGGCTTGATTAATGGGTGAGTAGTTAATATAACTACCTATACTTAATCCTATAAATACCCCCACCCTAAAACCATTCACAACATAATTAAATCAAATACCAAAAAAAGGTCCAGGCTATAGAATTTCGATGGCTTTGCTGTGCTTGTTATGGTTTCGGGAAGGGAGCATTTTTTGGCTTTGGGTGAGATTTTTGGAGTTTTTAGGGGCTTTTGCTACTAGGATTTCTTCTAAAAGGTGGGTGTCTAATCTTACTTTCTAGATAATGTAGAAAGCATGTTTAGGTGTTTGTGAATTATTTTACTAGTTTAATGAGTTCGACAAGTTAATTTAAAGGATGTTGTAGTGATAAAGATTGCTAATGGTAGAAAATTATAGAATTCATTATATGTTAATGAGAAGTTACATTATTTAATTGGTAGATTATGATTGAGAAAAATTAATTAGAGGCATGTGTAGAGTTGTTAGGCACAAACAATCAATTTGATTAAATTGCATGAAATTTTGTGTCTCTTACAAATTGGTTAAAAATGTGTATGAAATGTGGATAAATAGTAAGAAAAAATTAGGTAAAACATTTTGGGGAAGGAAATGGTTAAAGTAGAACAAAAGAAAAGATGCATTAATGTTGGTAGAACAATTATCTAGTTGTATTTTTGTGTTTGTAATTCCTTTAAGAGAAAGAAATGATTAATTTGGAAAAAGTGGGGTTAATTCTTCATTAATATGAGTTAAGTCAGTAAAACAACAATTCTGGAGATCTATAGTTATGAAAGTAGTATTAAATTGAAGGAAAGTGTAGAAATAAAAAATAGTTAAATAAATTAAAATATAGGAAAAATCAGAGAGTTGAGATAAGTGAGATTTAAACCTATACGATATCAGAATACCCGCTTGGCCTTAGTGGTTAGCGCGGGCGACTACGCGCGTGGCACTGACATGTGGCGGTGCGGGTCTCGGTTCTGGGGTTCGAATCTGTGTATGGGCACATATTGTGCACTTTTTGATTTTTTTTAGTTTTAAAATTTCAGAAAATTGTATAAATATTTCCAAATATTAGTTGAGCAATTAAAAGTAATTTCTCACTGTTTTGGGTATATATTTGGGTGTATAAAAATTACAGTCATGCTAATGAGTTATGAAATAATCCTAAAATGAGAAATATAAATGGGTTAAGTAAATTGGTTGTTGAAATTGAACACTTTTATGAAATATCTTGAATACGACTTAGGTGACTTAGAAAAATAGTTGAAGTGATTGATGATTGAATTAAAATGCAAATATGAGATTGAATCAAGGTTCTAATAAATTATTTTTATTAAGTGGTTTAAAGAACTTGGTATTAGAAAATTGTATTCAAACTATACGTGGATAATATGATAGGGTTTTATTAATCAAAGAGTGTTGGGGATTATTAAAGTGAATGACTTTGATGAATTAATTAAGTATTTTGTCTTCAGGAAGTCGATTTTGTGACATTGTTATCTAATGCTATTGAAAGAAGTTAATTATTGCATGATCTATAAATATGAAGAAAGTGAGTAAAGTGAATGAATGATGAATAAAGATTAAGAGGTTTATGTTGAGGTTTGTCATGACCTAATTGATCTTTATTACTGAGATGGTTGTTGTAATCTAGAGGCTTAGTGAGACCCAGGTACCGGCAAGTGATGAAAATGATTAATGGATGTGAGAATTGGCTATATGGGCTATCATTCTCGGTATTTTGTTTAAGTCCGGTACCAGGATAAGCTAGCTTTAGGTGGCATTATTCATGTTTCTAATTAAAGATAATGGCACTAGGAGAAGATGTAATAGAACTTGGGCAAACACAAGTGGGGCACATCCATATAGTCTGACGGTGGATTCCTGGACTATAGACCCATTCAGACGGTGGATTCCTGGACTGTGATTG
Organism: Hemerocallis citrina; assembly: GCA_017893485.1. Classification (NCBI taxonomy): domain Eukaryota; kingdom Viridiplantae; phylum Streptophyta; class Magnoliopsida; order Asparagales; family Asphodelaceae; genus Hemerocallis; species Hemerocallis citrina. The sequence continues at coordinate 26,843 of JACEHZ010000674.1, read as the reverse complement.
CTTGCGGGGTGAGATGATCCTTAATTAAATCTGCGACTATAATTGGTTTGACGGTGGATTCCAGGATCATGAATAGTGGGCGGATGGGAGGTAGTTCACCATTATGTAAGTATATACCGGGGCTAGAGCGGCACTTATGTGATGTTCGCACGATGAGGATTTCCGTATAGCTTGACAGTGGATTCCAGGGCTGGAGTCCGTACTCGTGGAATATCTAAAACTTGTTTCTGTTACCGAGTAGTTGTCAGGGCGAGGGATTAAACCCTTTAATGTGGAGTACATAGGTGCTTGCCCTCGGACCTATGTAGTATGGGATGCATAGAATCCGAACAAGTATGCATTAGTGTCATCTTAACGTAAATACCAGCATTAGGCATTAAGACATTTGCATATACCGACATGTTTAGGACAATCACTTTTCACACTTTATGATGCATTCAAGTGTGTGGTTGCTAAAGTAAGTGAGTCACTATATTATGGCATAGCGAGGATTGCCGTGTATAATATTACGTCAGTTGTATGTAACTAACATGCCCACAGTGTTCGATGCAGGGCTTGGATTGGCAAAGACTTAAAGATGAATTTGAAGCTAAAGACTGTCTTAAATGTTGAAGTTTAAATTGTACATATTTTATATTGTAATCTTCAATTTTTCCGCTACGTTGATGTAAAAAGAACAGTGTTGTACAAATAAAAGTTTTTAAATTCCTTGTAAAATTGTACAAAATGAAGTAAAGATCCTGTTGTGCTACAAATTACCGTATTTTGAAATTCGGGGCGTTACAACTGGCTTTTATCGTCACAGTATATTATTGAAACCTATTCCTGGTGGAAAAGGTGCATCAATAACAAACAAAATAAAATGCATAATATGAAAAGAATTACAAAAATAAATACAAGTTGATGATTACTTATCTAATTAAAAACACAATGCAGGATTACTTGCTCAAAATAAGTTCTACTATATGCATAAATTCACTATCATTAGATAACTAAGTTCCAATTGAATCAAAGACAATTTCAGAAATTGGATATGGATTGTTAAACAATGAAAAGAACCCATCTTTAAAATAAATAAATAAAAATTGGTATTCATTCATGAAAAGGTGAAAAGCATACCAGAAAAGAATGAATGAACGGGCATTGAGACGAGATAGGGCACGGTGGCCGAAACCCTCGCCATCTCCTTCGCACGTGTGCCTAAACCCCAGCAAACCCTATTAACGCCGAAACCCTAGCCATCCCTATCACCGACGAAACCCTAGCCATCCCTATCACTATCAAAACTCTAGCCCATCTCTCTCACTCTCTCCTTTTCGAATCTTAAGCAAGAAATTTTTCGGGGAAAGAGATTCGTGAGCGGGAGAGAGAGGGGGAGAATTGAAATTTGGGGGAGAGATAGACTTGTGAACGGGAGAGAGAGGGAGAGAGTGGAAACTGGTGTGAGAATGATTTGAATTTTTTAGTTGGAATTTTCTTCTAACCCTTACCACTTCAGTTTATTTACAAATATTATAGCATTTCTAATACGTTGTAAAAAATACAGCATTTTAAAAATGCTGTCATAGTTGAGAATAAATTTCAAAATTAATCAAAGATAGCATTTTTCTTCAGAAATGCTATTATTGATCACTTTCAACAACATTAACACTTAAACGCTATAATAAATCCGCTGTAGAAAGCCATATATGTTGTAGTAATCATATAAACAATAAGTTCCGCTAATTAACGGTAGTGACATATATGAAAACAATCGACACACAATTGAAGTGACGTCAAAACAAGAACCTGTATAAGGTTCTATATTACAACATCATCAAATTAATATTGACAGTAGATGTAATGATCTAGATTGATACCACAAGAGCAACCTTACATAGAAAACCAAATTGCTAAGAATATTAAAGAAACACATTCTCTTTAATTATTTTTGTATAGATTTGACAAACAAAGAAACACATTCTCTTTAATTCTATATATACGACAACTTTTTATAAAAAAATATAATGAAGGACACTCACTAGGTTTTAGTTAATAACAAGAATCTATAGGAAAAATTTAAATATGAATTCCAAAATCCCGTGAAGGAATATTAAGTTCTGACTTAAACATCTCGCCCTTCTCTAATAAACTATTTTTGTGGTTTATAAAACAAAAATGTTAAACTATTATCCTTGGGTGTCATAGTGTAATATCTCTTAGAATGATCTAATTGTATATAATAGCAGTCATATAGCATGCAATAATGGTAATTATATTATTTGAAATCATTATGTTCCAAAAATATGTGAATGCAAATAACAATATTTTATAAATAATTCTATAGATCATGCCAAATTAGCTAAAATTAAATGTTTTCTACTAAAAAAAAATTCTCTAACATTTTCTATCCATATATACAAATTTATAATTTACAAATTACAATTAATTAAACCTCTAGAAAATTTCGAATTTTATACCTTTCACGATGTGCTCGTCGACGGTGGGGGGACGGCGACAAACCACGGGGGTTGACGGCAGGGGTGAGAGAGAAGGGAGCGGGATGACAAGGAGGGAAAGGGAGTGGGGATGGCGACGGCGAAGGCAGGGATGAGCTCCGCTTCTTTTTTAGGAGAGAGTGAGTGAAGGCGGTGACGATGACGACCAGAGTGGTCGACGAGGGGAAGGAGAGGGGGACAAAGCGAGGGATCGATTTGGGATGAGGAAAAAAAATTAGGGATTGAGTTTAGGGTTCGGAGGAGGAGCGCTAAAGCGATCAAGGGAGATTTGGGGAGCGAAATGTAAGGGTTTGAAATTTTGGGTTTTTTTGACCCAGAGCCTACCCCTACCTCAGCCTTTTATAACAAAATGCAGGTATGTTTTTAAGGAACGTCAGGGTAGCTTACGAAATTTACATTTCTGGTTATCTTCCAAGCCTACCCCGACACTTCTATCCAAACGCCGGGATAGAAACGTCGGGGTAGACTAAAATTGTTGTAGTGAAAACTAATCCTCTTTTTAAAATAAAATCACAACTTAAGTCAAATGCGAAACTTATTCCTTGGGTGAGCTACTTTTAGCCATGTCAGCTTAAGTCACAGTTGAAAACTGCAGCAATAGTGTTATCGAATCAGCAGTTTTCAACTGTGGCTTCTTCATTAAAATTTTTTGTGTTCTCACTGTTGCCGCAGTTGGCAATAACGATTGAGACACAGAGAGCCAAGTGGAAGAGATAGAGTTGGACACTTAGAGAAATTTCCTATGTAAAACTTCATTAAAGAGAGACCATAATTGGGAATTGTAGCCTCGATTATACTGAAAACGGCGGCCTTTAGTGGGGCCCACTTGAAAACCCACTTATTTATCGGGTTCCATCTACGACTTCTCATTTCTTTATCTATCTCTCCAATTCCGAACACAAAAATCAAAACCCTAGTTCCCAAATTCCTCAAACTCCTCTGATTCCTTCACTTGCGTAAAATATCTTCCAACTCCTCCAACTCCGTCAAAGCCCTTTGTGGCTACCAATTTTACATCTCTCTTTCTTCCGAAAACCCTAATTTTATATCCCTCTCCTGAAATCAAATTCTAAAATCTTGCATCATTGCCAGCATTGCCTCTAACAACATCCCTGATGCTGCTAATTTCTGTGTGGGAGCAAACATATGATATGAGTTCTTTTAAAGACAATAAAATGATGACTTTTTTTACTTTCATGATATTGACTATTTCCAATTGATATTGACCTCTGAATCTGACTTGTTTGCATTGTTGGATCTGCTCTTGATGGTGACGATCGCTCCAGTTAACTTGCAAAAGTCTTAAACACCGAGGTTGACCCCGGCGACAGACCCTCCGACACTCAAGTCAGAACTCAAGATTAATATGAGAGTTTTTGTTGGCAAAATACAGATTACCTGTTTCTGATGGAGGTATGGGGTATTTATAATCGCTTTTGGGGGTCAGTTTCAAGATAATAATTTATCTCTACTTCTCGATGTTTTTGGATTTAATTGATTATCTCTTCTTCATGAAGAAATACGGGTGGTTGTGGAGATTGATTTAAAACTCTTCTCATGGTAAAAGATATGGTTTTTGAACCGTCTCTTATGGATAATAATATTTAAATAATATGGATTCATTTATATTGGGCAGTTATAACAACCTAGTAAGACAGATATGTTTTGGGCTATGGGGCTTGAGAGATGCCTAATTTTTCTTCATAGACCCATTTCTAGTGAATTTTACCGTTTTACCCCTGAAAGCTTTAAGATCCATGCTTGATTTGAACGATTCCAATTTGGTTCTACTTTTACTCATATCACAAGCCCCCCTACTCCCGAAGACTGAGTTTCATATCCTTTGAGAAGTAATTCGCCCATTTTTAATGGTTTACAGAACTTATCAGAGTTCTTGGGGAAGTTTGGATCTTACTCGAAGTGTAACAGTGTTATTCTAAGCTTGAAAAATACCCAAATTATTTTAGAATTTTCAGGATTTTTTGTGAATTTTTCATACTTTTTAGAAAATTTTTCATTTTAAACTATTTTTCGAATTTTATAATTCAAATTCTGAGATTTAATAATTAATTTTAGAAAACTTTAATTAATTATTTTCCAGAATTTAAAAATATTTTATCGAATTAATAATTATTTGTAGAATTTTTATTTAATTTTTTACAATTTCTAATTATTATTTCTGAATTTTTAAACAACTAATTAGATTTAATAATTAAATAAATAAATTAATTAAATACCAGATTACGTGGCGAAATCTGGGTCATTTTCCATTTGGGCATGTTTGTTTGGCGCAACACGTGCAGTACACGTTCTTTCGTGCTTGAATCTCAGTCGTTGATCACGATCTGGCACGGATTTTGAAGAAAATTTTGCATAATTTCCAGTTCGGGACACGTTTGCTCGGCGTAGCACGTGCAATACACATGATTCTTTTTTCGAATCTCAGCCATTGCTAACAATCTGGCACGGGGTTTGAAGAAAAGTTTGCACCATTTTCAGTTCGGAGACACGTTTTCTTGGTGTTGCACATGTAGTACATGTGCTTTTTCAAAGTTGGTGTCGTGGCAAAATTTGGATAGTCAATCGTGCGAGCGCAGATCATGAAGAGATCAGAACCGTTGTTTGATGGCCTATTTTCTTTATTTTATTTTTAGTTATTTATTTTTTAAAGCACGTACGATGCACGTGCAATCGTTCGGTTGCAAAATAACAATTCTCTAAAAAAGGGGTTGCTCAGGATCGAACTAGGCACATGGAGAAGGGGGATGAGTAGCCGAACCACTTAACTAACTTGTTTGCTTGTTAAAATTTGCTATCAATTTAAATTTAACTTAGAAGTGCTCTTTTGAGATATTTGTACGATGCCACGGTATAATGTAACACCCCAATTTTTTTTTATTTTTTTTTATTTTTTTTTTTTTTGTTGTTGTAAACCAAACCTCCAAATTCAATTCTATCAATTTCTATATCACTTTAAACATGAACTAAAATAGTTACATTTCAATAAAAATTTGGGCAAAGTTTCCCCTGTAATTTTTGTCCCGAAACACAATTGGCTTACGGAATTCTGCTCTAAATTCCGTAGCTCACATCACTAGCAATAATATCACGGGCTCCCCATGCCAAAATGAGCAGAATCACACAGGCAATATAATATCATGCTCTGGGGGCCAAACTCATAACGGATTATCAAAGATTAAATAAAAACCATAAATTCCTTTGAAAACACATATGATTTTTGTAAAAATTTAGGAAAACCTTTTTAGAAACCAACCACAGAACCCAATACTCCACAATGAGGTGGGTACGTGCTTTCTTACCTCATCACAGCACTATATACATATACCTTTACCATAATACAAAATAATACATCCACTATTCACTCTTCTACATATACTACATGCATAAATAATCTAACATCTCGACAAAATAAAATTCCTAACTCTATACTACCTCGCCATGCTGCTACCAACCTGCAGGAGAGTTAGGGTTGTCCACTCTCAGAGAGGGACCCCCCAAACCCCCAGAAAACATCAGGGGTTAGCCATTTCTGGTGTGAGTATAATTTAAAAATCTAACAAATGAATTAAATTGTATAAAGAAAATAATTTAAACTTACAAACATCAAGTAAGAAGATACACCTTGAACATCTGAACTTAAAAAACATCATCAATACGATTTTATATCCAAATACTCTTTAAATCTGCATCGAATTATAAAATTACCCATAATTCACACATTCCACTATATACTTCACATCAACCTCATATTTATCCTTATTTTATTTTCGCATAATACGAATTTCCATACAATCCATTCCTTTTCAAGTTAAATTCCCTAACCCGAATATTTATTCCTCCACAATTATCATCATACTAGCATTTCGCTATTTATATAAATATCACTTACATGATGCTATAACATCTTTCTTTAATAACCCTTTATATGAATACAAACTCATAACACAACATACTCTCTTTAATACCCATTTTCATAACCAATCTCATAATTCAGGTATTTATTTTATTATGCTATATCAAGTATCACTTCTTACATATATACTTCTATTCCCATAATACCACATTCATTCATGTCTTATGACACAAATATAACATCTTATTGCTCATTGCAATGCTCTCACATTTCATCACATCATTAACACATCATTAATAGAATACTTATACTCATTGCATCAAAACCATGTTTTATAGCTCATTCACATCTCATTACACCACTTAGAAATTCTCATTCTTATAAGTAATATATCTTATTATTATTTTTTACTTAATCTCCAGACACAATTTGGGACCACAACATATCACACCCCATAGCCGATAGCTTGGGTAATAATCACTGCATCTCAAACACACAATTTGGATAATATCACATCACATCTCAAGCCGATAGCTTGGTTAATAATTCACTTCAATCACTTATCAACTTCACTTTACTTAATTCCTCATTTCCATTAATCATTACCACTATCATACCAACTCACCCTGCGAATTATGCTAAGGCAGGTAGTTCCCTCCTTTTTCACAGAAATAGCGGGCAGGTAGTTCCTTGACACAATTCCAAGGTACAACTCATATCAAACTGTATTTTACTTTAATGATCACATACATAATATAATTACTTCGTACTATTCATAAAAACACATGTCCCTTTTATTAATTTCATCTTAAATTAACCACGTACTGTATTTATCACTTCTTTTCATACACTAAATCATAACTCGTTTTCCTTCACATTTACTTCATTCACAATCACTTCCTTTCTCATACACAATTCACAATTCACTTTCTGTACTTTCGCATTTCTACTTACACTTGGTTATTTTATTAGCTTGTCGACCAGTGAGCCACAGTATCCCAATATACTGAAAGTCGACAGCCCAGTAAAACACTCGGACCGATGCTCACACAGAGTCTTACTCGTCCAAGGCTATGTCTTCCTCCCAGCCTATGCCAGCGAGGGAACACCGCACCCCAGATAAACTGGGTACTTCCTCGCGACATCTGTCATCGAGGGAAAAACACCGCACCCCAAGTAAACTGGGTACTTCCTCCCAGCCGATAGCCAGGAGGGAAAAACACCGCACCCCAGGTAAACTGGGTACTTCCTCGCGACGGCTGTCATCGAGGGAAACCTGGGCCTCAAGCCGATAGCTTGGGCGATAAAACTTTGCACCCCAGATAAACTGGGTACGTCCTCCCAGCCGAAGCCAGGAGGGAAAACACTGCACCCCAAGCCGGTCCTTGGGTATTAAGAGGTCTAGCCCAAACCCCCAGGATTGCTGTAGGTACTGGTCAACAAAGTCATCTGTTATTAGCATTACTCATTTCATCTTTTCATTTCACAAAATCAACATAAAGCATCACAACTTTTAATTAAACAACTGCCACATCCTTGACTTAATCCTATGAATTAATAACCCATTTTATAAGCACGTACTATCTTATCTTTTATTTTACCATTTAACTTATATCCGGTGTCCTCGACATTAATTATCATATCCTTATGCCACACTATGCATACACCCTGTCATTCAATATATAAAACCATCATATTATATGATTCATTACCTCATTATACCATATATAGGCATACGCTAAGTGATAGCATTAATAAAAGAACTACATTATGTTATTCCATATCGTAAAAGTACCAAAATGTATACTTCATCACATTATAATATCATATTATTACCCATTAGTTTATCGAACATAATTAGAATATAAACATATATTTTATCACATCACCGGTCATTATCGTCTATATGTATATCACCACATACATTACATCTGTAAGTTTCCAAGAGAAACGACTACAATCCCTTATTTCATCTAACTGAACTCCATAGCAACCAATCAAAGCATGCTAGCTCATACACAATACTCTATGTAAGTAAAATCGCCTATAAGGGCCTATATGCCCCAAATTATATACAAAACATGCACTATATATATATGGGTTTCCAAAATATGACCACAATCACTAATTTCGTCTAACTACATCTTATAATAGCCATCCATATCATGCTAGCCCATATACAAGGCTCCACATATACCTGATCATCTATATCGGCTTATTCACCCAAAAACATGCACAAAACATGCACGGGATAATTATATGCATAAACCGCTTAATATATTTAATTTTTATACTTCAACACATCACAATCACCCATAATATAGATTTTATGTACTTAAAATAGTCAATTTCACCACATATCTCAAAAACCCATTTTGGACCCTTAAAAATCCGTATTTTCAATAAAAATCCACTTTTGGCATAACTTCCACAAAATATATCAGAAGGCCACGAAATTCGGCCACAATATAAAATATTTATAGATACAACATACTCACCTGACGGATCGAGCAAACGATGTCCCACGTCCGCCTGGTAGCCAGTCGAAGTTCAACTTTTTCCACCTAATTGGAAAATTATAGATCCGATTAGCTTAAAACTCAAAACTCGACCTACGGACCTCCAAATTTCAATCCGTCTTCACCCACGCGTCACAAATGACATATGTAGGTGAGCTACAGCAATAGATTTCAAGTTCGGGTCCCAATACAAAAACTCACATATTAATCGGAGGCTTTCTAATAAGAAAATTTCCCTATCTCCCAATTTCTTTAAACCCTTCTTCCTAATTTCTCAAATTAGGGTTAATAAGAATAACAGAATTCAATTACCCTCTGAACCCAACAAATTCTCACCTAAATCTCACTCGGGCATTTCACCGAATACTCGGCGTGCACAAAATTTATACTTTCATTCTCCATCTTTTCCATTAAGTTCTAAGTCTACAAAATCCCTTCCAAATTCATATTAATACTCTCACACTACTCCACAACCCCCCATACATTTTCTAAACTCGCTAGAAGCAAGTTTCTTACTCCACTTCACATATTCTAAAATTTGGCTTTATGCCAAAATTAGAACTTCATGATTTCACCATGATATGCACCAATCCTAACTTCTAACATGTTCTATATACTCTCTTTTACAAACCCAAAACCCTAATTTATTAACAACTTGCAATTTCTCTAACAATCCACTAATTCCTCAAATCTATCACTTCCAACATCTCTAAATCTTCCTACCATAATAATCCTACTCAATAGAAATTAACCCAACTCAATTTCATACAATAAATAATTTATGGTTTACCTTTTCGAAATTCTTTCGAAAATCAGATGCTACCACGATGTAGAGAACCCTTCAAATAGTCTATTTCCCAATTTAATTTGGATTTGACGAAGAAACCAAGTGGATTTGGGGTGGGGAGAAATCGAACCGAATGGGTTCGGCGGTCGCTGCTTTCGATCGGGAAGAAGTAAAAAAACATGGAAGGAAAAGAAAGAAGAAGGAAGGGGAAGGGGTTTTTTTAAAAATGTATTATATAATAATAATAATAATATGGTATATTTACATATAAGCCTTCCAAACCTAAAATATTACAAATAAACCCCAATTCTTTTCTATAATAATATGAACAATACAAAATACATTAAATTATCTTATAATAATCTCCAAGAATGTAAAATAAAATAAACTATATTCCCTCACATAAAATCTCAACTCTTAACTCTAATATAACAATAATACCAATCTACCACAAATATTCATACCAAAATCAATATTTAAATAAAATACATCAAAATTAATTTTCACCCCTCAAAATATATAAAAACAGGCATTTTCGGTATTTTACAAATTCGAGGTGTTACATATAATGAACTCTAGGGATCAGTTGTGCTCCGAACTCGTTTGGAAGAAGGCTGCTCGGAGGCGAGCGGGATGAATAGCATCACCAGGCTCTAGGAGAGAGCCGTTCGGGAGGCGAGTTTGAGTAGCAACTCTAGGGATGAGTTGAGCTCCGAACTCGTTGTGGAAGAAAGTTGCTCAGGGAGGCAAGCAAGATGAAGAGCATCATCAGGCTCTAGGAGAGACCCGTTTGAGAAGCAACTCTAGGAGTGAGTTGATCACCGAACTTGTTTGGAAGAAGGCCGCTCGAGAGGCGAGCGTGATGAAGAGCATCACCAGGCCATAGGAGAGAGCCGTTTGGGAGGTGAGTTTGAGGAGAAACTCTAGGGATGAGTTAAGCTCCAAACTTGTTTGGAAGATGGCCGCTCAGGGGCAAGATGCTAGAGCGGCCATGTGAGCCATGTGTAACACCCCGTGTTAAGAATATATATATATATATATATATATATATATATATATATATATATATATATATATATATATATATATATATATATAATTAGAGGTGGCCTATAAAAGATTCTATAGAGTGGATGTATGGAAATATATTGGAATTATTAAAAATGAGAGGGGTTGGTGGTGGTGGTTGTTGTGCCTTCACGTGGAGGGGGTCAGAGGTGGGGCCCACCCGGTTTAAAGGGGGGGCAACATCTGGCTATTGTCCACATGGCAGTGGGGCCCCCATTGGGGAATGGCTGCTGTTGTTTCTCTAGCAAGAGAGAGAACAAAGATGTGGGAAATTGATCCCATATCGGGGTGTTTGAAGATTAATTGTGTATATATATATAATTTCTTGGGATTAAAGGTCACCAATAAGCTATAACACATTTTATGAGGCAAGCCTTGTGGTGGGCAGTTGTTAGAAAAATCGTTGAGCGGGGCTGGGGCATTACAAATGGTATCAGAGCCGACTTTCGACACCGAGTGTGGGTTAGGGTGGGTATGCCTGAGAGTGAGCTGAGGTCAGTATGCTGGCAATTTGGCCAAGGGCAATACGCTAGAATTAGCTGAATCAGGGTACGACATTCCACATTGGCTAGAAAGGAGATCTTGTGCTATGTTGCATGTCCCGCCTTCACCGAGCACGCTGAATTCTTAAGGGGGGCTATGTTGCATGTCCCACCTTCAGTGAGGATGCTGAGTTCTTAAAGGGGATGTATGTAACACCCTGTGTTAAGAATATATATATATATACAATTAATTAGAGGTGGCCTATAGAAGATTCCATTGGGTGGATGTATGGAAATATATTGAAATTACTAAAAATGAGAATGGGGGGTTGCTGTGCCTTCACGTGGACGGGGTCAGAGGTGGGGCCTGCCCGGTTTGAACGAGGCAGCACCTGGCTACTGTCCACGTGGCAGTGGGGCCCCCATTGGGGAATGTCTACTGTTGTTTCTCTCGCGCAAGAGCGAACGGAGATGTGGGAAATTGATACCATATTAGGGGATTTGAAGATTAATTGTGTGTATGTATATATATATATATATATATATATATATATATATATATATATATATAATTGCCTGGTAATAGAGGTCACCAATAAGCTATAACACCTTTTATGAGGCAAGCCTGTGGTGGGCAGTTGTTAGAAAAATTGCTGAGTGGGGCCGGGGCGTTACACCGTGGTGAACTCCGAACATGGTGATGATGAGTTTTGGGAGTACTCAAATGGCGAGCCGAACCCCGCACACTTGGTTGGGAGCATGTGGCTAGAGCAGCTTTATGAACCATGAATGGACCCTGCACTTGTTCGGGGATGTTTTAGGAGCACTCGAACGGTGGGCCGAACTCTGCATACTTGCTCGGGGGCAAGCAACTAAACCGTCCTATGAACCGTGAGTAGACTCCGAACAAGGTGATGACAAGTTTTGGGAGCACTCAAAGGGCGAGCCAAACTCTGCACACTTGCTCGAGAGGCATGTGGCTAGAGCAACTCTATAAATTAATGGACTTCACACTTGTCCGGGGTTGTTTCATGAGCACTCAAACGGCGAGCAGAACTCTGCATACTTGCTCGGGGGCAAGTAGCTAAAGCAGCCCTATGAATCATGAGTGGACTCCGAATAAGGTGACGACGAGTTCTGGGATCACTCGAATGGCAAGTTGTTCCCCGCACACTTGCTTAGGGACAAGTAGCTAGAGCGGCTCTATGAACCATGAATGGACTCCGAACAGGGTGATGACGAGTTTTGTGAGCATTCAAATGGTGAGTCGTGCCCCGCACACTTGCTCGGGAGCAAGTGGCTAGGCGACCTAATGAACCATGAGTGGAATCCGCACTAGTCCAGGGTTGAGCACTCGTACGGTAAGACATATTCCACATTCTTGCTTGGGGGCAAGTGTGCATATGCGACTTTATGAATTGTGAACAGATCCTGCACTTCTCCGTTGGAGTGCTTAGTGAGTAGGCGGTGTTGCACGGGGGCGAACCTTGTGTTTGACTCGTTGTTTGCATCTGATGAAATTTCACAAGAATTTTACAAAATAAAAGACTAAATTTTATTTGGAAAATAAAACTAAGCGGTTACTTTGATGCTAGCTTTTATTACATGTTGTGGCCGTTATAAGTGTCAGCCTTTATTACATGTTTAAAGCTGACTACTAGGGGAGGGCGTTAAACGCCCTCGTTGTCCATTATCGGGTGTTTGGTTTACCATGAGAAGATTTCTTGGTTTTCCCTAATGCAAGTGATGAGTTCCTCCTTGACTTGATGGGGAAGTGCCTTGCTCACTCGAAAACACCTAACTTGATCTTCTTGGGATAAGGAGATTTTTGCTAGTTCTTATAAGAGTTCAGAGTTGGCTTGTCCCCTCTCTTGGGGGAGCTCCATAGCATTGAGGGGGACGACCGAGCCCCCCATCATAGCGGTGTAACATGCCCGAGCGGCTTCTTGGCTTCCCCTACCCCTGCTGGTGTAGGGACCTTTACCTTCATGTGGTAGGCTGAGCTATCCGCGTGAAAGATTGCTAGCCCCGGGCGACCAAAAATGGCATCGTAGGCAGACTTCATGTCGAAAACCATGAAATCAAATGTTTCCGTCTGGGTAGTTGGAGCTTTCCCTATGGTTACATGAAGGGTGACTATTCCCTCGATTAGAACTAGGGCTCTGCCGAATCCATGGAGAGTGTAGTTGGCGGGTTTGAAAGGGTCTCGCTTGAGCATGAGGCTCTCGAATACATTCAGCAAGATGATATTTACCGAGCTTCCATTATCTACCAGGACGTGGCATACCTCAAGATTGACCATACATATGTTGATTACTAGTGTGTCGCAGTGAGGTGTTCGTACACCTTCAAGGTCTTGGTCTCAAAATTTGATCGGGACCACCGAGTTCTTGGGAGGGGGATATTATGCACCGAGTTCACTTATCGGAGAAACGCTTTCTTGGAGGAGTTAGATTATCCCCGTATAGGTCCCCCATGGATTGAGTGGAATATCTCAATGCACCCCGAGCCTTGGGACTCAGCTGGTTTCTTTGGTCGCTTATTGGTTCCCCTTGGGGGAGAGGGTTTGGTGTCATTCCTTGAGTGAACTTGATGAGGTACCCACATCGGAGCAACCCTTCAAGTTTATCCCTGAGGGCTCGGCAGTCATCTATGAGATGCCTGTGATCTTTATGAAACTCGCACCACTTGTTCCTATCCCTTCTTCCGCATGGGGCATTCATCTTGGGGGGAGGTTGAAGGAGTCCCTCCTTGTCAAGTTTCATGAGGATTTTACAGTTGCTGGCATTAATCGGAGTGTACTTCTCAAAACGAGGCATTGGGGAAGGACGACGTTGGTCTGTAGCATCCTTCTAGGACTTATTGGGTTTGTCTTCGTTTGTGCTCTTCCACTTGTTCCCAGATGAGATCACCTTCTGTTCTTGAGGTTGAATATCATCCTTCACTCGGGTGTATTTTTCGACTCTTTGAAGGAGGTCGGAGAAGTCCCGGGGAGCTCTTTTGACAAGAGAGGCATTGAGGTAGTCATGATTTACATTGTACCTGAAGGCAGCCATAGCCATGGCTGAGTTAAGTGAGGGGATAGACCAAGACTTGGCTGTGAAGTGTCGAACATAACTCCTGAGGGACTCCCCATCATTTTGCTTCAAGTCAAGTAAGGAGGCACTTGTCATCTCTGTCTTGCAGCTGGTGATGAACTGTGTAAGGACGAGCTCCTCAAGTTGGTCGACGGAGAAGATGGACCTGGAGAGAGTCGAGGGAACCCTTCCCATGCGGATCCCTTCGGGGTTGCTGGGAAAGTCTTGCAGAAGAGGGAGTCAGATGCTTGGTGGATCATTATAAGGGTTTTAAAACTCTCAATGTGATCTACCAGATCGGTTTCTGCATTGTATGATTCGAAGGGTGGGATCTTGAAGTTGGCCGGGATAGGAGCCTAAGTGATCTTCTTAGAGGGGGGGGGGGGGAGGTTCTAATGGGACGGTATCTTATTCCCTATTTTCCTTCTTCTTGCTTCAACAGTGCTAGGAGATCCTCCATCTTTCGAAGGCATCAGAGGACGACGTCCTCTTGCTGATCGGATCTAGTGAACCCATGGAACTCTTTACGTTAAGGAGGGGTAGAACGGTGAGGAATGAATCGTCGAGTCTTGGGAGGAAATATGTTAAGGGTCTGAAGAATTTCATCTTTGAACTCTCGAAGTTTTGCTCTGATGACAAATACTTCTTACTCCCTCCCTCTTCTAAGGGCTATTCTGCTGGTTGGAGTTGGATACCTCCTCTTCTGGGGATGAGTTCTTCTATTGCCCCTTGGGGAGCGATGACTTTTTTGCCCCCTAGGAAAGGAGGATCTTCTTCGCCTTTTGGGAGAGGGAGTTCTTTCGCGCCCACTTGGAGAGAAGGTTCGTCTACATCCCCGGCTCCAAGGAAAGGGGCTCCTCACACCTACCTGATGTGATTGATGTGGTCTGCTTGAACGGCCCTTACGTTCGTACTCCTATTGTCTAGAGTTTATGAGATGGCGAAGAACTTGTTAAGGTTGAGGTTCCTTTGGAGGCATGGTGGAGGATGTAGAGGTGTAGACTGACCCTCTGTTCTCTCTAATGTGTTGCACATGGGTTTGATTTCTTTAGGAGCCTCCCGGTGGAAGATCCTTGGAGGGGGTTGAGTAGGCTGTTGAGGCTGTTCCGGCTGAAGGAGTTGATTCGACTGAAGGGTAGGAGAGACGTCCATAAGAAGAGGAGGTGGAGGAAGAGGGTTGGCTCGTCGGCTTGAGGCTGCCGCCTTCCCATTCCTTTTTGGAGGCATAGCTGAAATCTGTTTTTACTAGCGAAGTTTGGTCGGATTGCTTTTTAAAGTTCCTACAGACGACACTAATCTATTGTTGCTAATTTTTGTGTGGTAGCAAATAGATGATATTAGTTCTTTTAAAAATTAAAAAAAACTGACCTTTTTTACTTTCACCAATATTGACTGTTTCCAATTGATGTTGACTTCTGAATCTAACTTGTTTACACCGTTGAATCTGATCTTGATGGTGACAACCGCTCCCATTAACCTACAAAAGTCTAAAACACCGGGGTTAACCCTGACGACAGACCCTCTAACGCTCAAGACAGAACTCAAGAATAATATGAAAGTTTTTGTTGGCAAAATACTGCTTATGTGTTTGTGATGGAGGTATGGAGTATTTATAGTTGCTTTGGGGGTCAGTTTCAAGATATTTATTTATCTATGCTTCCTAATGTTTTTGGATTGAATTGATTATCTCTTCTTCATGAAGAGATAATGGTGGTTGTGGAGATTGAGTTAAAACTCTTCTCATGGAAAGAAATATGGTTTTTGAACTGTCTCTTATGGATAATCATGAGTTTAAATCATATTTAAATAATATGGACTCATTTATATTGGGAAGTTATGATAACCTAGTAAGACAGATCCGTTTTGGGCTATTGGGCTTGAGAGATGCTCAATTTCCCTTTTCGACCCGTTTCTAGTGAAATTTACCATTTTACCCCTGAGAGCTTTAAGAACCGTGCCCCATTTCAACAGGTCCCGATTTGGTTCTATTTTTACTCATATCAATCCCTAACATCTGCGACATCATCTCTGCTGTCAAATTTCGGATTTTTTCAAGGTATTCATGAAAGTCAAAACTTGTAAAATTCGTTACACTTAGTAAAATTCTTTTTTTATGCTTGTTTGAATATAGATTAATGATATTTAAGCTAATGTGTTGTTACCAATAAACCAAACTTCAATCCTATCATGTTTTATAATTTTTGAAATTTTATGTATATATAATGTATTTTTGAAGCAGACTAGATGATCACAAAACTGGCTTTACATAGCCATTTGTAATTTTATGCTAAAAGTGTTTAATCGAGCTAAGACATCTAATTATACTCCATAAAAATATTATTTACGGAGTACCGGTTTCCTTTATTAGTTGAAAATGATACGGGGTCATATCTTCCAAGTCGTAAGTCAAAACTCAGTTCTACAAGTTAGATTAGCTCATAAATGATGTTTCCTAACTTTGAGTCTCCATTTCGTATATTTTTAAACTCATTTGTTAAGACTTCACTTGTTTCGCTCTCATTTTAAATTATTGAGCGAAGACAATGAACTATACTCCATCAAAATTGAGTTTGGAACTGAGAAATTTGGTGAGAATATTTTATTGAAATAAGGTCTGGGAAAACTTAGATTTTCTTATTCATCATTCTTATAATGTTTATCTCTCTATATACAATACTGTCTTGGAGAAGAGGTACAATTGATTGATGAGAAGATTAAGGAGAGAAGATTAAGCAAATTTGTTCCCAATAAATTTGGAAACAGAATATACAGCTCATATCATACCAACTATATTTTAAAACTCCCCCTCAAGTTGGCGCATAGATATTGAACATGCCCAACTTGTCCACAAATTTCAAGAAAGCTGATTCGAAACTGCCTTGGTAAGAATATCTGCGAGTTGGTCTTCTAACTTCACCTTAGATATCTCAATAATTTTCTCATCTAATTTCTCCTTGATGAAGAATCTGTCCACCTCTATATTCTTCGTTCTATCATGTTGGACTGGATTGGCTGCAATATCACATGCCACTTGACTGTCACAATACTAGTCTCATTTGGAACACAACATAAATCTTGTAACAAAAGTTATAGGCCATAAAACTTCAGTTATACTCAGTGCTACTCTGCGATACTCAGCCTCTGCACTAGAGCGTGCAATTATATTTTGCTTTTTTGCTTCTCAATGTAATAAGATTTCCTCTAACAAAGGTAAAATATCCTAAAGTGGAGCGCCTATTGTCAACAGATCCTGCCCACTCGACATCAGTATATGCCTTAACCTTCAAGTGACCATGCTTTGCAAATAAGACCTCTTTTCCTGGAGCAAACTTTATATATCTTAGGATTCTCATCACCGTATTCATATGTTGTTCACGAGCTGCATGCATAAACTGACTCACCAATCTTAAGGCATATGATAAATCTAGCTGTGTATTTGCAAGATACATTAGTCGTCCTACCAATCTCTGATATCTCTCCTTATCATAAGGCACCTGATCAGGATCATTCCATAATTGCAGTCATTCTTCTAACGTTGTATCAATAGGCTGACAAGAAGACATTCCTATTTTCTTCAACAAATTAAGAGCATACTTTCTTTGAGTCAGAAATATATCCTTTCTAGAGCGAGAAACTTCGATACCAAGGAAATATCTCAAAGGACCAAGATCCTTCATTTTGAACTCTTGTGACAAGTAGCTCTTTAATGCCTTTCTCTCCTCATGATCATTTTCAATTACTATCATACTATCAACATATATAATGAGAGCAGTAATCTTACCTTCTTTCCTTGTTAGGAACAGAGTATGATTTGAATTACTCTGACAAAATCCGAATGTCCTCATTGATTTTGTAAATCTCCCAAACCAAGCTCTTGGCGACTGCTTGAGACCATACATTGCTTTCTTCAACCTACACACTTTATTATTGTGTTGGACTGGTCCATTTGATCATGTTAGTAGATCCATATAAACCTTTTCTGTCAATCCCACATGCAAAAAAAGCATTCTTCACATCAAATTGCTCCAACGACCAGTCAATGTATACAGCAAGTGACAGTAGAACTCGAACAGTGTTGAAATTTTCCACAGGTGCAAATGTTTCATCATAATCAGTTCCATGAGTTTGAGTGTACCCTTTAACAACCAACCTTGCCTTGTACCGCTCTATTGAACCATCAACTTATACTTCACCGTATAAATCTATCTGCATCCTACCAGCTTCTTTCCTGCTGGCAGTTCGACTATCTCCAAAGTCTCATTCTTCTTTAAGGACTTCATCTCCTCATCCATAGCTTCTTTCCACCTTGGGGTGGCTAAGGCTTCTTACACACTGTTAGTAATAAATACAACAGATAATTGATTCACAAATGACTTATTTGAATCAGACAATCGGTGAGTGGACACATAATGACTCATGGGATACTTGACATTACTAGTGGGATCAGGCTCATAAGTAGGTTTTGGGATACCTCTAGTGGTACAATTTAGGAGTTCTCTTCTTGGAGCTTCGGACAACGATGATGATTGGTTTTGGGGTTCTGATGGTGCTGGTGGAGGAGAGGACGCTAGTGATGGCATGAATCCCGACGGCTTATCTTCGAGGAAGTTTGGCACCGATTGTAGTTCCCCGCGGATGTCTTCTCCCTCAACCAAATCTCCATTCAAGTGATCGTCATTAATTATATCCAGATTTTCACCCCTTGTATCCGATTGCTCAGTCTGAATGGTAACTACTTCGTTCAAGTTATCGTCACTACTTACATCTAGATTTTCACCTCTTGTATCTGATTGTTCAATCTGAATGGTAACAACTTCATCATAGGCAAGAGTTTGAACTTCACTTCGGTACTCCCCTTAAAGTTCAATCTCAGAGGAAAAATACATCTTATTTTCATGGAACACAACATCCATAGTCACAAATATCCTTTGAGTTGGTGGTTGATAGCACCGATACCCTTTCTTATCCTTTCATATCCCACGAAAAGACACCGTACAGCTCGAGGAGTTAACTTATTTCGCTCATATTGATGAAGGTGGACAAATGCAACATACCCAAACACACGTAGGGGCAAGTTGACGACAGTTGGAGCATTCATAGCTTCAGTTAATGCCTAAAATAGCGTGATAAAATTTATGATACTAGAGAAAACTTGGTTGATTAAGTATGAAGCGGATGCAAGAGCTTCTCCCTAATACATGAGTGATATATTGCACTGAATAAGGGAAGCACGGACCACCTCGAGCAAGTGTCTGTTTTATCTTTCTACAACCTCATTCTGTTGTGGTGTATACGAGCATGTAGTCTGGTGAACAATCCCGTGTTCCACCAAATATTGTTGTAGATCTGAACTCAGATACTCATCGCCATTATCACTCTTAAGAACTTGTATATGAGCTTTATATTGCGTCATAACCCACTTGTGAAATTTCTGAAATAAACCACTAACTTCACTTTAGACTTCATCAAACAAACCCAAGTCATACGAGTACAGTCATCAATAGATGTCACAAAACATTTTGCTCCTCCAAAGGTAGTGTTTTTAGATGGATCCCAAACATCAGAATGAATAATTGTAAATGGGAGAGAGCTTCTACTTAGATTTGGAGGAAATGAGACACGGTGACTTTTTGCGAGTTCACACACATTACAAAATATCAAACTTCGAAAATAAACTTGAAATAATTTATTCAAATATCCAAAAGAAGCATGCCCTAGACGTCGATACCATAGCCAAATCTCTGATTTCTTCTACTTCCCCTCGAATCCTTCCATAGAAAGAGCTTGAGTCAATTTGCTTGAACTTTCAGATTCTAAATCTAGGTAGTAGAGCTTCCTGTATCTAACCTCATAACCAATCATCTTGCGAGTTTGAATATCCTTAAACACACAATGGGAGGGCCAAAAAACCACAATACAATGTAAAGCAGTAGTTATTTGGATAATAGATAATAGATTAAAGTTCAAGGA
Source organism: Hemerocallis citrina (assembly GCA_017893485.1). Taxonomy (NCBI): domain Eukaryota; kingdom Viridiplantae; phylum Streptophyta; class Magnoliopsida; order Asparagales; family Asphodelaceae; genus Hemerocallis; species Hemerocallis citrina. The sequence continues at coordinate 6,568 of JACEHZ010000674.1, read as the reverse complement.
TGACACAACTAGTGCAGAATCTAAGGTTAGGGTTTTTGTGAGATATATGAGATCCTCGCCAGTAACGGTGGCAGGATCACCATTAGCAGTGGACACACTGAATTTGGTGGATGGTTATAAAGTTTGGACTTGTCTAGAATCAAAAGTCATATGGACGGTTGTAACATCCCGTAATTTAAAAAAAAGCTATAGTATAAAAAAGAGGCAATGGCAATGTTGTAAATAATGAGTAATGGGAGGGGGCCCACGTGAAAGAGGGACAACAACATTTGTGCTGTTGTGTTGCTGAGATGATGTCACGTTGATGTCATCGCGTGGGGGCCCGCCTGAATGTGAGAAGGCAATAACTTGCCTGTGTCTTCCTTCGGCTGACGTGGCACAGGGTCCCATGAGACTTCTTTGTACAAGAGAGTTGAAGAGGATAGGGGATTGTTGAGTATATTAATCCCATATCGGAAGTAAACAAAAAATAATTAACTATAAATATAATTTCCTATTATCATGAGTCACCTAATTGGTTAACCACATGTTGAGAAGTAGCCTGTGGTGGGCAGTTGTACTATACTATAAATAATTTGCCTCCTAAATTGTATAAATTGTTTGAGCTAGGGGCAGGGGTGTTACAAATGGTATCAGAGCTGACTTTCGACACCGAGTGTGGGAGAGCCGTAAGTTATGGACTCCAGAATGATCGGCGGAGTGAGACAATCCCCAGCATTTTGGGACGATGGAAGTAAGGGCCACAGAATGATCCACGGAGTGTGATTGGTCTCCAGTATTCCAAAGACGAGAGCAACACTCACGGACTGCTCCACATTAACTAGAAAGTAGATCCTGCACTAGATTGTGCATACCTCGTGCTTAGTGAGGACGCTGATTTCTAATGGGGGGGTGTATGTAACATTTCGTAATTTCGAAAAAAAAGTGCTATTGTATAGTATAGTATATATATATATATATATATATGTGTGTGTGTGTGTGTGTGTGTGTGTGTGTGTGTGTGTGTGTGTGTGTGTATGTATGTATGTATATAAATTCAATGACAATGTTGTAAATAATGATTAATGGGGGGGGGGCCCACGTGAAAGAGGGACAACAACATTTGTGCTGTTGTGTTGCTGAGATGACGTCACGTTGCCGTCATCGCATGGGGGCCAGCCCGAATGTGAGAAGGCAACCGCTTGCATGTGTCTTCCTTCAGTTGACGTGGCACAGGGTTCCACGGGACTTCTTTGTACACGAGAGTTGAAGAGGAGAGAGGATTGTTGAGTATATTAATCCCATATCGGGAGTAAACAAAAAATAATTAACTATAAATATAATTGCCTATGATTAAGAGTTACCTAATTGGTTAACCACCTTTTGAGAGGTAGCCTGTAGTGGGCAATTGTACTATACTATAAATAATTTGTCTCCTAAATTGTATAAATTGTCTGAGCTAGGGGCAGAGGCATTACAAAAGTGTAACACCCCGCAAAATTGAGTAATGACAATTTTGCCCTCGTGTGTTATGCACGTGTATTTTGTACCGTTACGAATAATATTCGTAACGTATTTTTATATAAATGTCATATTCTAATTATTTATATGTTTTCTGTTTTTTTCTCAAAACTCATTTCTATCCTATTTTTAGCCAACTCAAAATATTTATTTTAATCTTTGTGTTTTACGTACATTGTACGTGCTTTCAATACATGTGTCGATTACGTATATTTTCCGTTACGTGAAATATCCGTAACATTATTAAATATAGATGTTTTGTATTTTTGACTGCTTTTCGTTCTCTTAAATTAATTTTTAATATTTGGCATGTGCATTGCACGTAAAATTTTATGTGCATTTTATTTCTAAATTTTTCTAAGATGTCATGCACACTTTTTCTTCTAATTTTGTTTATCACATTTGCATTATTTATTTTTAATAAAAACCCAAAGGCCTAAAGATCATCTTAAAGCCCATTAGAAAAATTATTTAAAAGAAAAGCTCATTAGTTAATCTACTTTTTTAATAAATATTTTTTTTATCCAACACTTGTCATGTAACAACATGTACAATCAAATAAATAAAAACTAACTAAATGAGAAGTGTGCACATGTCACTACTAAAGATATGGGAATTAAGGGCGAATATAGGCCGGCATTTTGGAACAGCGCCAGCGGGTTATCCCAAATTCCCCGACGTTTTTTTTAAAAACGTCGGGCTTTGTGACCATTTTTTATGGCCCAGCCCATTTCCCCCATTCCCTTTCTCTCTTTCGCTCTTCGCGCCTTCTCTTTCGCTTCCCCCTTTTCGTTCATGCCGAATCCCTCCAAAACCCTAGCTATTTCCCCCCTTTCCCTCGACGCCCTCGTCACCCTCAATCTCTCCGAAACCTTCTATTTGATCCCTCTCCGAAACCCTCTATTTTATCCCTCTTTCCCTCGTCGCCCTCAATCTCTCCGAAACCCAATTTTATCTTCGATTTCACACCTGTTCAATCTCTCAGTCACCATAGTTTTCTCTTCGCTGCAGTTTGCAATCGCACTTGGCACCATCATTTACTTCGCCCTGTCGTCGTTGTCCTCAATCTCTCTCTCCATAAAACCTAGGCACGTATTCTATAAACCTTTTTATTAATATAAACCAAAGATGAATGCATAATCGAAGTTCCTTGCTTGTCAGAGTTTATGATCATTTAGTTGGAGTTTTTGATGTAGGGTTTCTTCATCTTAGTATATTTTTCAATATTAATGGTTTGTACAAATGTCTTAGCTGCGGCAATTATACTTGGATTCCTTGTCGCTTTACGTATATGCTTTCTTTCGACATGTATGCTTTCTTTTAACTGAACCTTATGGAAGTATGCAATTTCTTATGCTTTTATGAGGTACCTTTCTTGATTAAGTATATTTATATGTAATTTAAGAGCAACAATTAATCTCTTGTAAATTTAGACTAATACTATACTTTTTGCCCTTTTCTGTTTCTCAACTTTGGAGGGAGAATTTAAGCGGTGCTGTCATTGAGATCTTTCCTCATCGGAAGAGTACAATATATGTCCTTTAAATCTTTTCACATGATTACATTCTTTTATTGTCCTTAATAGTTCACGTTAGCCATTTTAATCTTAGCATCTTTAAATTTTGATCGAACTGATCATAGACACAACTCCATCCTAATTTGAGTCACAACGTAGTTTCATTAATTCACTCTCAGATAAGTCGCCGTGGAATTGGTGAATTGAACTTTGTTGTGCAAGCTATCGGCATTGCCCTTAAGAGAGCCAGCAAACTTATAATTCGAAAACCAAATGTGCGCGAGTTATTATCGTCGTGTAAACTTGTTGGTAATGCGCTATAGTACAAGACCGATTGAGTTGGTTATATTAAATAAATATGAATAATCTCGGTGTTTCTATTAAGCTATTTCTACGCCCACATGAAACCCCTTAGTTAGGAAGAAATTAAGCCAAAGGCTATATCGGAACCTCTTAGTTGAACTACTAAGTTGTAGCTCCGATGGTAAAAGGTTGATAGATAAAGTGTGAAAGTTCGAGACTAGTCTACAAAGCGTGTATCCGTCGAACATTAATTTTTTTATTAAAATAAAGAACCTTAATTGAATATCTTTAACTTTTAATTGACCTCACTCATTATGTTCTCAATTCTCTCTTTCAAACAAATTAACTATTGTTTAGTTCATGCATGCATGTGTGAGTTGATTATATGCAATGTTACTCGATTACCTTCATGATATATACAAACACATTAAAATTTCTTTAACAAAAGCACAAATTATGTACAGAAATAAATGCCATGGTCTACAACATTGACAGGCAATCTACAGCCAACCAAAAAAGTTATTAAAAATCAACAATGTCTAGAAAGAAAATTGTGAGATTACAAATAAAACAGTATCAATTAAGTCAGGTGAATATCGGTTTACATGTAACAACAAAAAATTACGACACTGCAGCAAAAGAAGAGGCATGCCAACATCAATGACGGCCATTAGAGAGGCCTCTTCAAATGTGACTGCATTTTCAATGAATTATAAAGGTTAATTAAAATTTGTTTGGCCTTTTATTATTTTGAGCAAGTAAATTGTTTATGAAATATATATTCTGAACATTATTATAAATTGATATCAAATTGGGATATATCTGTATGTCTGGTTGTTTATAGTGATTTTTTTTGGCTCGTAAATATTAACATTTCCTGATTTCGAATCGCCCACTCCAAAAAAAAAAAAAAAAAAAGATACCCCGGTGTTTTCCAAATGCCGGGGTTTATTTAAAAAAAATTTAAATAAAAAAAGGAAAATGCCGGGGGTAATCCACTTTACCGCTGGGCTTTGTTATACACAAGGACGGCATTTTGAAAACGCTGGGGTTTCACCAGATATACCCTGGCGGCGGAATAGACGGCGTTTGCGACGGCATTTTTCCGTCCGCCTGGTCGGTTTACCCCAGCATTTATAAACACCGAGAAATGTAAAAACAAACGTCGGGAAAGGTGTTCTTGTTTGTAGTGTGTGGGAAAACTAAGGGTTGGCTAATTCATGAAGGAAGAGGAAGAGTTGGGAGTTTGTGTAGTAAATGGTGAATGGGTAATTAATTTTGTTAATGGGTATTTATTTTGGGTAGTGAGTGTCTCTTCATGCACCCATTTAGCCCTATAAATAGCTCCTCCTAATATATGAACAAATGCACCAAGAATCAAAAGAAAATAAACAAAAGATAAGAAAGCGAAGAAAAGAAAAAGAGTGTTGCTTGAGTTCTTGCTTGGAAAGCTTGCTAGGAGGAGAAGAGAGTCTCATTCTTGAAACTAGAAGCAACTTCTAGGAGTTTTCTTCAACATTAGGATCTTCATTAAGGTGGATGTCTTCTTGAAATTTCTAAATTATAGTATCATGTATGTGTAGGTAAATTAATATTAATATATAAAATTGATATGCAAATGAGCAATGATTAAATTATAATGATGATATTTAGAATGAAAATACATGCTAATTGAAAGATTATCATGAAAATAAGTTTATTGATGGTGTTTGATTGCATGGTAGTACATCATGATTAGATTAAATGATATGAATATAGATTTGTACACGAAGTTACTAATTCATGCCAAGAAACGTTATTGTTTTGAATTTTGTTTGCACATTAGAAAATCGTATCTAATAAAATAGTTGGGATCTAGAACTAAAACTTTTTTGGGAGCATATTGTATGTTTCAGGAACATCCCTTTAAAATTTAAAAAGATTTGGAGGTCGTTTACTATTTTAATAAAATCTAAACACAAAACTGGTTAGTAGTGGGCAAGTTGCTGGAAATCTGCACATCTTTCGGTTTTTGATCAATTCAGCATTGTAAATGAAATAATTTGAGAAAAGTCAGAACTAAGAAGTTGTAGTAGACTCGTTAAAATTTCTGAAAAGTCCAAGAAATCAAATTTTCATAAAGAATTGAATCTTATATGAATTTTACAAGACTGTACAGTGGCAGTATTTCAGTATTTCGACCCTACTGTATATTTTGAAGAATTTAGGGTTATAGATACAGTATTTTGAGAAAACTTATAACTAAGAAATTGTTGTAGACTTGTACACCTTTATTTTGATATAATTAACACAATGTTTCGTGAAGTATATAATTTTCTATGATTTTTACAAATAAAATGAAATGCAGTTTCTGACTTTGAATTTACTGTTTCGCAAATGATACTTAAACGAAGTGATTGAAAATATTTTTTCGCCGTTTTAAGTTATATTTTAGAAAAATAAAGATCATATTCATGCTTAGATGAGATGTGAACTCAAGAGAAATATATATATGTTTAAAGATGTTTAGATCGATTCAAAATGAATCAAAGGAAAATGATAAGATGAATTTTTAAGAGATTATGTTTGAATCTTTATTAACTTGTATTGAGGAGGTTTTCATGAATATGAAGTGTATTGTGAAATGAATAGTTTGATATTGTTCTTGATTGATAAATAAGAATGAATGAAAGGATTGATTGAAATGTGAATAAATAAATTTGAGAACATGAATAAATGAAATTAAGAACATGAGTTATAAGGGTATGAGTACCCCAAGTTATTGAACATGGAAAGATGTTGATTCTAGAGTCTTAGTGATATCCAGGTACTGGCAAAAGTAATGGAAATGAATAATTGAATTTTGAAAAGTGGCCAATATGGGCTGTCGTTCTCGGTATTTTTGTGTAAGACCGGTAGGAGGGTAAACTAGCTGTAAGTAGTATAATTTATTCATGTTCAAACTTAAGAATTAGGCACTAAGTGAAGATGTAGTAAACTTGGGTAAACGTGAGTGGAGGGCCTCTATATAGTTGGGCGGTGGATTCCAGGACGATAGACCCTAGTCAGGCGATGAATTCCGGGGCTGTGGTTAATTAAATCCGGGATTATGATCGATCGGGCAGGTAGATTCCGGGATCATGATTAGTCCGGCAAATAGTAGGTCGTACTCCAGTGTATATGCGTATACCGGGCTAGAGGGACACTTGCAGGATGTTCGCACGATGAGGATTCTGTATAGTCGGGCGGTGGATCTACGTGACTGAAATC